>JAPKLW010000895.1:161699-218205 GCA_026898455.1 Plectranthus barbatus
CTTATATACAAGGAACTCTTTCCTTGTTTCTCCAATGTGGGACTTTGAGTTTGACATACCCAACAGAAAGGTGCAGCCTCCCTGCGAGAGGATAGTAAGAGATCAATGCCTTGCTCAAGGCTTCACGTATCGGGTGAGCTGCCCCTGCCCCCGGTCCATGTCGAAACACATGCAGCGTTCGAGCGTTGCAGCGGAGCGCTGGAAGCGCATCCACCACTGATAATTCAAGCATGCCCGATGGCGTCGGCCCACATGGTGCAACCAATCCCTGAGCAGATCTAGTAACACAAAACGCCATCCTCTTTTCTTTTGGTTTGGAATGATTGAGAATATATAGGTGAGGTGGTCTAGATATATAGATATAGATAGATTGCTGCTACTGCTACTGCTACTGCTATTGCTATTGCTTGGCTTAGAAGTATGTTCTTCAAAACATTAAGTTACACATGGTTTGTTACAATACAATACAATACAATACAATACATACATGCCTTGCTTGCAAGTATAGCAAATTATGGATCCCACTTATTTAATTTCTTCGCGGAAAGAGAATCTATAGTATTGCAAACAATGAATTTAACATAATAGATACATATGTGATAGTTACAGTTTAATTGTCTAGCTGGTATGTTGATTGATATATAATGTATGTTTGAAACAATTACAATGCGATGAATTATGAAGCAGCAACCATGTGCAGTGCAACGAGAGATGCATAGAAGCCATCTTTGATGTTGATGAGGTTTTCGTGCTTCCCTTTTTCCACGATCACTCCATTCTTCACTACAGCAATGAGGTCTGCATTCTTGATGGTTGATAGCCTGTGAGCCACGACTACCGTAGTCCGGTTCTCCATCACTCGATCAAGTGCATCTTGAACTACTCTCTCTGATTCCGCATCCAGAGCGCTTGTGGCCTCGTCTAGCAGCAGTATCTTCGGCCCTTTTACAATGGCTCGTGCTATTGCAATCCGTTGTTTCTGACCTCCCGACAGCTGAACTCCTCGCTCTCCCACCGTCGTGTCGTACCCCTGCAGGATGACAGATTATTATTATTATTATTATTAATGCAGTTTTTGCTTTTGGAAGCTATGTATGTACTATACTATACCTGTTGCAATCCACTGATGAAGTTGTGGGCATTTGCTAGCTCAGCTGCAGCAATGATTTCTGCCTCCGTTGCATTCCCTCCCTTCCCATAAGCTATGTTGTCTCTGATTGTTCCACTAAACAGTATTGGCTCCTGGCTCACTAGCCCCATTTGCTGCCTTAGCCATTTGAGCTGCAGTTTCTGAATATCAATCCCATCAATTGTGATCACGCCTGAATCAGGATTGTAGAATCTTTGCAGCAATGAGATCACTGTGGACTTCCCACTTCCACTCTCCCCAACCAGAGCAACTGTCTGTAGGCAAAGCTCCATTGATATATGTATATATTGATATGCATAACTGCGTATGTAATACTAATACTAATAGGGAGGGTTAATTGCAAATTTTAACAAAACTTTTCATCACTTTTGCAATTATAACATACTTCTCAAATTTTTGCAATTATAACATAAAACTTTTCAATGTTTGCAATTATAACACAAAATTCAAAATCTTTGCAATTATAACAAAAATTCCTAAAAATTATCAATTATAAATTTTTGTGATTGTTTGTTTGTTATTTATTTTAAATATCAATAATTTTGAAATGACAGTTTTTTGTTATAATTTATTTTTATTATTATGTTTGGTATTATTGATATTTTAAAATCTTAAAAATAATAGAATATATATTAAATAATTATAAATTATAAATAGATTAAATAAAAAATTTTAAAAATAAAACCTTTAAATGAGAATATTATGAAAAATCTAATTATTTAACTGGATACACTTTATCGCATTAATAAGGCCAATTTTATTCAATTGACTAATAAATATTGATAAAGTCATATTTTAAAATAAATCAAATGGAATCTCCACCAAAAAATAACGAGTAACAAACTTTGCATTATTAATATTTGATTTTGTAAAATAATGTAATGTTTATAAAATTATAATTGTAACTCTTGACGTGGGTCTTATTGCAATTTAATTTTTAGTATTTCGTTCAAACTTATAATTTAATTTTTAATAACAGTAGATTTTGCAATTTAATTCTCAAATTTTATAAATTTGTATCTTAATTTTTAATGTTTGTATAGTTTTACAATTTAATTTCTAACATAGGTTATAATTCGTACCAAAATAATTTAACATTTTAATTTTGAAGTTTATAATCATTTAATATTTACTAAAAGGTCCCAAAATAAACATTAATAAAAATTTAGAGTAATTGCAAAATTTAACATAACTTTTGAATTAAGAACATTCAAAACAATTATAAGATTTAATTTTTAATTGATAATTCTTGAGATTAAATATATTTTTATTATAATTGCAAAGAATTTAAGTTTTGTTTTATAATTGCAAAATTGAAAAGTTTTATGTTATAATTGCAAAAGAATGAAAAGTTGTGTTAAAATTTGCAATTAACCCTAATAGGTAATACTAACCTTGCCACTGTGAATCTTCAAGGAGAGATCCCTGAAAATCTTGATATTAGGCCTAGTAGGATACTTGAAGCAGATGTGTCTTAGTTCAATCTCTCCCTCCAGATTCTCCAAAATGGTGCCAGATGCATCACTGGGATCAATGTTTGACTTCCTGTCTAGAATGCCAAATATAGAAGCTGTTGCACTCTTGGCCTTGGTGGAGTCCGGGGCGAAGGTGCTGGACTGGGATATAGCAACTGCTGCCATGTTTATAGCAAAGAAAACCTGCAGGCAGAATAAGCAAAAATAGTTAGCAGTTAGAAGTGGTTATGATGAGTGAGTGTGGTTTGCTGCTGTTTTTACTCACACGAAACACATCTTCGAATGTAATTTTTCCAGCCTCAACAAGGCGAGCTCCTGCATAGAAGACTGTGGCATAAGCCAAGTATAGCAAGGCCAGAGAGAGACCAAAACCGGTGCCACTAATTAATCCTTGCTTTATCCCCATCTTCACCGGCCCTTCACACTTGTTCCTGTACATTTCCATTACCTTTTCCTCTGCACAATATGAAGCCACTGTTCTTATTGTTCCAACAGCATCATTAGCCACTTGACTTGCTTCTTCATACATCACCTGAATAACGCACACCACACCATACCATAACTCAGAATCCATATGCATGCATGTAATCAATAATAAAATGTGGTATTAGTGTTAGTGTTAGTGGCTACCACACCTTAGCATCTGAACTGAATCCCATCATGAATTTGAGCTGCACATATCCATTCACTCCAATCAGAGGCACCATTGCAATCACAACGAGAGACAGCTGCCAGCTTGCAACGAAAGCTATAACCAGTCCCACCACTGCTGAGGCAAGATCTTGCACCACTTGTGCTAATGCATCCCCAACTAAAGCACGGATTGTGGCTGCGTCCGCCGAGAGCCTGGCACCAATCACTCCACTCGAGTTCTCAGGCTCATCGAACCAACCCACCTCCATGCTTACCACCTTCTCAAAACACATCATCCTTATCCTCCTTATCAACCTACAACCAGCTATACCAAAGAAATATGTCCTCAGTGGGTAGGCAACCATGGACAATGCACCAAGAGCCACAAACATCAGTGCCCAGAACTTGGAGTCCTGCCTCAACTTATGTGGCGGCTCGTAGAATGTCTTGATTACGAGAGACAGTAAGATTCCAAACAATGGAACAATTGCCCCGTTTAGAATAGCAGCCAGGGCGCCTGCTGCTAGAGCTGGTGTCTCGGGCTTGTTGAGAGCGGCCAGTCGGCTTAGTGGAATGCTAGGGTGTCTCTTTAGATCAGATAGAAGCTCCAAATCTTCATATTCATTTCTGGACACACTGAGCCCCCTAGATAGGCTAAATGAGATGGACAATGAATTATGGCTTCCACTCCTGAACTTGGAGGACCTCCTGTTCATTAAATTTTGGAGCGTTACTTTTTGGCTGGATTGCCTACTGTATTCCTCACTGCACTCCACCTCCTCCTCGACAGCCTCCTCTTCATTCTTACGCGCTTCTTGTAAACGTATAAGCTGAGAATATGCTCCTTCCGGATCTTCCAGCAGTTCAGAATGGGTGCCTGCAATGTTCAAGTCATTGGTTAAAAACTAGACTTGTACAAATCATGCTCTGTTCCTAATAGTCATGATATATATATATATATATAAATAGATACCTTTTTCAACCATCTTTCCTTTATGAATGACTGCAATGATGCTAGAATTTCTAACAGTTGTCAAACGATGTGCAACTATGACGGTTGTTCTGTTAACCATAATCCTATCAAGGGCCTCCTGGACTATTCTCTCAGACTCTGCATCTAGTGCACTGGTTGCCTCGTCCAGAAGTAAAATCCGCGGATCTTTAAGAATTGCTCTGGCTATGGCAATTCTTTGCTTCTGTCCGCCTGAAAGCTGAGTCCCGTGCTCACCAACAGTAGTATCAAACCCCTGCACAAACACTCAACCAACTAACTGTTGGCTGTACTGTACTAGATTGATCCGAATAATGAATATAAAAACATACCTGTGGCAGTTTATCAATGAACTTAGCAGCATTGGCTAGCTCAGCTGCTGCTCTGATCTCTTGATCAGTTGCACCATGCTTTCCATATGCTATGTTGTCCTTGATGCTGCCCATGAATAGCACAGGTTCCTGGCTCACCAATCCGATCTTGGATCTTATCCACTTGAGCTGGAATTCTTTGAGATTGAGTCCATCAATCAGAACCTCACCACTCTGTGGATCATAAAACCTCTCGATCAGACTAATCACAGTGGACTTCCCACTCCCACTCTGTCCGACCAAGGCTGCAGTGGTGCCCCGAGGGATACACAGAGAGAAGCCACTGAAAATAGGTTCAGTGGGTCTAGCCGGATAGCTGAAATACACGTCTCTTAGTTCTATATCCCCAGATATGTCACTCAATGTCACCCCCCTGCTATCAAATGGATCAATCTCGGGCTTCCTATCTATGGTCTCGAACATCTTGAAGGCTGCAGCTCGCCCTGCTGCAAATGCTGACATGCAAGGTGAAGCTTGTCCTAGAGACCTGATTCATATATATGTATGCAGTCACCAAATTAATAATGTTCTTTGCATCTACATACAATACAATACAATACAATACAATACAAGTAGCAAACTAATATTTATAAATATAAATGATAATACTCACAGAGATCCAGTTAGAACTGCAACAATTACTGTAAAAATCTCCCCCCCAGAGTGGCCCTTTTCCAAGATCATCTTTGCACCATACCAAACAGCCAAAGCATAGCTACTGAACATCACAAACATAACACATCCAAGGCCTAGCCCCGTGGCTAGGCCTTCATGCACAGCCGATTTATAAGCCTTTTCAAGAGACTTGTTGTACTCAGATACAGCCCGCTTCTCCCCTGTAAAGGAGGCGACCTGGAACATGAAATTAAATAAGAAAGATGAACAGTTTCAAACACTCTATAATTAATAACAAAACCAAGTATATATTACTGTTCTAATGGCTCCTATGGTTTGCTCGACCACAATTGCAGCGGCAGCATATGCATTCTGTCCACGGGAGGCCATCTTGGAGACGACTTGAGACATGATCCCACCTGATATCATCAGCGGAGGAATGGATGACAGCATCACTAGTGTGAGAAGCCACCCCTTTGTGAAGGCTATGATAAAACCTCCAAAGAATGTTGCCATTAACTGCACAAACTTTCCTACCTGCACCAGCGTCATCCAAGAAATGATGATATCATAATCATATAGGAATAGGAATAGGAATAGGAATAGGAATAGGAGTAGCATGAGTAGGTGCAATGCATGCGTACCTTCTCTCCCATGGCGTCTTGAATGAGTACAGTGTCACCGGACATTCTCCCAATGACCTCTCCTGTATGGACTTCCTTGTCAAAGAAGGCAATATCTTGCTGCAAAATAGTTTTCAGATACAGAGTCCTAATCCGTGCAGCCTGCCTCTCTCCGGTGATCATCCAGCATGCAACCTCTACAATATATATATATACAATAATAATAAGTAAGAGTACTACTAAATATGAATATAATGGATGAAGCTAAGTAGTTACGAAGAAATGCTGATGCTCCGCAGCCCATGGCGACGTAGACGAGCTTCAAGGAGACGTCGCAGACGACGGGAAGCACGTGATCAGTTTTGGAGCGGCCGAAAGCATCGGCCAGCTCGCCGAAGAGGAAGGCCATGAGAGGCGGGTTCATGCCGTTGCCGATGGCGCCGATGGTGCCCACCACCATCAGAATCTTGTCCCAGAAATCCGAGAAAACGAACAGTTTGTGGAACGGAACCACCGCATTCTGCGGCTCGCCGTCGGCTAAAGCCTCTTCTTCTACGGCCATCTCCTGCTTTCAGTTTTGATTAGGGAAATGGTGAATAAGTTTGTTGCTGTATAAACATTAAACAGCAACGTGCAGTAGTCGTAGAAGAAATGAAATGAGATGAAGAAATATATAAATAATATGTATAGAGAGAGATAGGATAGGCAGTAGCATCAGTTAGTTGGAAGGAGCAGCCGATAATTGCATTTATAAAATACTTAATTAACTTAATACTAATGTCATCTCAATTACACTTTCACAACATAAATCCCACTACCAAATTATTCAACTATACATGCATACCATTATTTAAATGTTGCATTATATCATCACTTTCAAACCTTTGATAAATGAGAAATATTATACTCCATCCGTCCCATTAGAGTAGTCTTATTTCTTTTCGGCACGGAGATTAAGAGTTGTGAGTGTAGTGAAATTAATATTTTATTGGTGAGTGTGAAAAAGTTTGCCATTTTAGGAAAATGGCACTAATTTATGGGACAAACAAAAATGAGAAATAGGACTACTTCAATGGGACGGAGGAAGTATTTTAATAGTAAAATGGAGTACATTTTTAATATCAAAATTTTATATTTCAAAAAATCTTCATTTTAACATCAAAATTATGCATTTAATTTTATTTTTATCTTTGATTTCCTTCATTGTATTTTTAAATCATTATTTTATTAAAAAAATTATTCATTTTTATCCTAAATTTAATTCATGGTTCATTTATTCTCATTTTTCGTACAAATTGTATGTCCGTATGTAATGCATGAATAGCCTTTTCCATAAAGATTTGAAATACAACGTCCTAAGAGTAGTCAATTTGTATATGTTTGTCTTAGTGAATACTCCCTCCGTCCCATTTTACTAGTCTCATTTCCTATTTTCGTGTGTCCCATTTTAATAGTCCCGTTTTTTATTTTTTCACACTAACAATAAAATATTAATTCCACTCAACTCATTCTACACTCACATGCCTTGGTTATTGTGTCAAAAATAAATGAGACTATTAATTTGAGAGTATAATGTGTTGAATTGAATAGATAATAAAAACGATGAATGTCGAGAGGGGTAGGTGAAAGCTGAATTAATGACGGAATGGTTTAATGTCCAAGTCAAATTTATTAAGGTGTTCCTCCACCTAAAAGATTCCACCAAAATACATTTCTTAATTTACTTCTAATCATCTATTATTTGTTAGCTGCAAACGGACCTAATATATGAATTAAACTTTAATTTCAACTTTGTATATTCCTTTCAGACCCATTAATTACTTTATATTATTATACATTGGAAATAATTATTAAATTGTTGTATTTCAACCTAATTCATTTATATAATTTGGGTGAGTGTAACAAAATAATTACAATTACAATTGTAATTCTTACAGTAACTGTGATTGTAATTTCTTTCTCTAATATATTATCAATCATCTGAGAGTGAGAGATTTGGGTGATAATAGTTGGGCAGGTGCGTATGTAAATGTTGAAATTACAAGCTTGGCAATTGGATAAATTAGTCTGCATCCTGATATACTCCCTCCGTCCCGGTCAAATTGTCCACATTTGACCGGGCACGATAACCAATGCATGTGAGTGGTAGTGGGAGTTAGTGGGATGAATATTTTATTGATGAGTGTAGAGAATTTGTTATTTTAGGAAAGTGGACTAATATTGTGGGACAGACGAAAAAGGAAATGTGGACAATTTACTTGGGACGGAGGGAGTATATTGTAATTTTAATTCAATTAGAAGACTATCAAAAAATATATAAGATTTGCATGCATAATGCATTGCATGTTTATAAACTTACATCATTAGGAACAGGATATGTAGAATGTATCAGCTTCTCTCTACATCAGACGTTCTTAATTTACATATTATAATAATTAATAATCTGCCTATATTGATATTAATATTTATAATATACGGCAAAAGGTTCAAATATATCCCCGAACAATGCAATTTTTTTCAAATTTATTCCAAACTATTCAAATATTTTAATAAATGCCCAAATTCTTAAAAACTATTCAAACATATCCCAGATTATTTTTGCAGTCGACGAAAAGCTAAATATACAGTGGGAAATTTAAGTCGTACGCATTGATCTATTATACCAAATATTTTAGTCTCGAAACTTAATTTGCTAACTTGGATTTCCAACAATCACTAGCGAAGCCAGCCTTGGGCTGGGAGGGGCTGCCGACCCCCCGGCCGGCCGGAATATCTTTTATTTAGTTATATGTAAAATAAAATTATATGACTCGATCCAATGTGATATGGTCAAGCCCCCTCGGAACTTCAAGTTTGCCAACGCCTATGCCAACGATACAATCATCTTTCCGTTGATCGAAAAAAATGATTTGGAATATATTTACATAATTTTTAATAGTTTGGGTTTTTATTGAAAGATTTAAGTAGTTTAGGATAAATTTGAAAAAATTGCATAATTTAGAATATATTTTGCCTAATATTACAACACACACACGAGTTAACTTATTTTTATTAAATGGACTTTACTTACTACATGAATATAAGGTTATTAATATTGTTAGGTGGATGGACTTGGCCTGCAAATTATTGAAAACACGTTCCCGCAAATTAGGTTAATATTCAGGTAACGTGCAAGTTTAAGGCAAACAACGCACATTTTTTATTTTTTAATAGAAAGAAGAAAAAATCAAAGTTGCTATGGGATTTAATTATTTATAATGATTTGTTGGAGGTCAAAGAGATTCGTATATTGGAAATATACTTGAAAATTATTGTTGGTGTTGACATTCAACTATCCAACATTCATTCTCTTAAGTCACAACCATTATAATTATGCTAGTTTTAGAAGAATTTAAATAAATGAACTTGCTGCCTCAATCACCATCCACCATTAAATATGAATAATTAATTCAGTTTAGTCAATGCCATAAATGAGCTGTAACTAATTACTTATTTTATATATGTATTATGAGACAAAATTGAATACGTTAAATGTAATTAAAATTTTAAAAAAACGCCCATGCGACATGATTTTATTTGTGGTATATGTTGACAAGATAGGTAGATTTTATGGTGGAAACTGGGAAAAGAAAAAAAACAAGTAAATATATCTCATTTCATTAAAAAAAAACATATAGCATTATTATGGAATAATTGGATTGGGGATGGGTTGATTGCATTGGGCTGGGCTGGGCTCGTTGGCATTTTGGGAAGTTGATTCAATAATTGTATCCAATACCACCATGAGTCCAACACCACCTTTTATTTCTATGAATTTTATTACAAAAATAGAAATTTATTCCACAAGTAACTTTTTCTATCTCTATATTGTTGATTATTGTACAAAAAAGTTTGGGACAATTAATCCGGAGGAGTAGCAATTAATTTAACAATAGTCAATAGCCAATATACTATGCGCATGTATAAGAAATGAATGACGATATCATACCTCAATAATCAATATCAATATGATGGACTCCTAACATACGTATACGTGTAACTAGGCCTCATTAACTATTTCTTTGAATCCATCATAATAATTTATATTAATGATATCAATCTGGTCAATCCTTCAAATTTTGGTCTGGGTGAAATCAGGGTGAAGTTTTTTCGGGCTAGAAAATATTAATCCTAACCCTAACTCATCAGTTTTGGGGCAAGTCTGTCGGGCCAATAAATTTATTAATTATTTTTATTTTTAATATATTTTCACTCTTTTAATAAACAAAATATTATTTATCTCTTAAATAAAAAAAAACATCACAAATTTTTATATAATGATAAATTTAACTATTAAAAGTATGTTATTTTTATGTTAATAATATTTGAATATATTTTAACTTCATAAATAAATAAACTTAATTATGTATTGAATACTATTTGAAATAAATACAATTATATAATTTAAGACTTAATTAATTAATATCATCTTATAATTATGAAAAATAATAATCGGGTTAATGAGGCTAACCCGTCACATTTCGGGTTCAACCCTATCGGGCTTCAGGTTATTCTATCCCGAGCTATTTGGGTCAAATTTTTTCGGCCAAAATATTTTGACGCTAACACGCATTTTAGTTCGGGTCCATCCATAAATTTCAGGCTAAATTAACATCTCAAATTTATATCCCTCCAGGCTCTAGTCCAGACGTTGACTGATGGCGTTGTGTTGCGTGGCATTGAGTTGCAGCGCTGGTAGGGGTGAGCAACGGGCGGTTTGGGTTGGAAACCGCACCGAACCCGCAAAATCAATAACCCGCAAATTTCCTAAAATTCAACCCAAACCGCCCGAATAAAAATATTGAAACCAAACCGAATCATCGGTTTCGGTTTGGTTTCAATTATAACTAAAAATTCTCAAAAAAAAAAAAGGGAGACAGTGTCGCAGCAACGATCAGCGAGGCGGTGTCATAGCGAGGCAGCGACGACTAGTGAGGAAGGGAGGCGGCGTCGCAGCGAGGAAGACAAGCAGCGTGACGGACAGCAGGAGGCAGCGTCGGCTCGTCGCAACGACGACTAGCAAGGCAGGCAGCGTGAGGGACAGTCGATGATAGGGATGGCCGGACCGACATGATGTCTGGGCTGTGACACGTGTGATTATGATTAAGGTTTACAGTTTTTGGTTTGTTAATATTTATATTTTATAATTTATAGAAAATAAATCTTAAATTTTTTTAGAATATATCTCTTTAAAAAAAGATATAGAATACTTCCTCCGTCCCACTTCATTAGTCCCTCTTTCCTTTTTCGTCCGTCCCATTTAATTGTCCCTTTACCTAAAATGAAAAGTTAATCTTCACTCACTAATAAAATACTCATTTCCTCTATCTCTACTCACATTGGTTATTGTGTCAAATCTCAAGGGGACTAATCAACCGGGACGAAGGGAACATATAATAGTATAAATAAATATGAAAATTTATATATAATATATGTATATAAATATCGGTTCGGTTTGGTTAAAACCGTACCAAAACTGAACCAAGCCGATAACCCACAATTTCTTAAATATTCAATCCAAACCTAACCCGCATATATTTTCAAATCGACTCAAACCTACCCAAACCCAACAATTCGATTTGGTTTGCGGTTTTCAATTTGATTTTGCTCACCCCTAAGCGCCGGAAATATAAATTGAGTTTTGACTATTACATGGAGCAGTCCAGTCCATCGATGGACGTGGAGGTTGGCGCATCACACACAATTCAATTCAATTGACTTGTTAGGAAATGATGAATCCACAACCACAAACCCGAAATTATGCATATCCATGATGCCAAGATCCTTCTGGGTTTGCCCCCTGATTCCGTTCCCTCCCCATCCCAGGTTCACAAATTCAAAACTCCTTTCATTTCTCTAATTTTCATTTTCATTTGATTTTAGTTTATTATGAATATTTGTAGATCAAGTCTGCCTACAGAAGTAAGGTTTGGGAAACTCACCCCGATCGATTTCCGCCGCACCTAAAACCTCAAGCCGACTCCAATTTTAAATTGGTTTGGCCACCACACCTATACTAAACTCATTGAAATGAAATCAATTGGCGGGGCTGGGGTTTCTAATTGCTAATGGCTAATTGTTGTTGAATTCGCAGATTTCGGAAGCCTACTCTGTGTTGAACTCGCCAGGTATTAATGGATTTGTTTCTTTTTTACTTTGAGACATAAAAGAGCTGTATCGATTCTAGTTAATTGATGGCATTCTCTATTCAATAGTATTGGGTATTATGGTAATTGGTAAATAGAAAATAGTAATGGCGTATTGTGATTGTAATTTGTAAATAAACCTACCTAACCAGCATCCTCCTACTCAAACTCAACTCGGGTGGTCCGAAGTGGAGTAGCAAGTCGAAATGGAGGAGGAGGCAGCGTGAGAGGAGGTGCTGCTGCTTCGCTTCCTTTCTTTCTCATCATCTTTGGTGCGCTCGCTCTTGCTGGATCAACTGCTTCCAGGTTTGGATGCTGTTGCAAATTGTTTCTTTCTTTCTATCTATATGTACATCGATACTTACTGCTCCTGCTCCTGCTCCTGCTCCTGCTCCTGCTGTATGTATGCATTAGGGCTTATCGAAGACAGAAGGAGGCTCATCCTACTTTCAATCCTTTTCTCCCTTGAACTCTCTCTCACTCTCACTCTGTAATAATATATATATCATGCATTAGATTAGAATTATCTGCTTAAAGCTATTATTATATTGGCCGGCTATTGCAAGATTCAAACTACTCTTACAAATTTTGATGTTTTATTATAAAAGGTACTGATCATTTGTGGATTTTCCTTTACTTTTTATTTTGGACTATGTACTGCAATTCCAGAATTAGCATTCTATCAAAATGTTTAGATGCGGGACGTGACTGAAGTAGGTGAGTATAAACCTTCCAATCCAATCATTGATAGATGATAATCATCAGCAGGTGATCGATTTGATTACCCAGGAATAGGATGTCGTATTTGTATATTTGTTGTGAAAGAAAGAAAGAGTTTTAATCTAATTTAAATTGATGAACCTCCCTCTACTTTGGAGGAATGATTATTAGTTATTACACTGAAAACTCTCCCATCTTTGAAACGGAACATCTTTAAAATACACAAGTCATTATAATACACGGAGAAGATACAAGTTGACCAAATAATATTAATACATGCCTATGCGAACTCTCACAAATAATCATATCAAATAACAATCACAAAATTCACCCTTCCAATATTTTCTTGATAGACCATTCAACCCTCCCCATCTTTCATGTCAGCCCGCTTTCACCAGTAGGTCCTGCGCGAGTATTCAAAAGAGGCTGGAGTGCTTTCACCACGATGCTCATATTTGGCCGAAAATCGGCTTCGTATTGTACGCACAGAGCAGCAACAGCAGCCATCTGATGGCATGGCATGCATATACACACAATTACTATTCTCATTCTCATAGTTATGAATATATATCTATATATATAGCCCTACAGCAAGCCTTACCCTTATAGCAGGATATTTGAAAACACAATTAGATTAGGTTTTCATTAAACTTGCAAGAGATTCTATGGATACCTTAGCGACAGCCTTAGGAGGGTAGTCTCCTTGCAGTCTTTCATCAACGCATTGTCGGACCTTGTCTTCACTCAGTTTTGGTGTTGCCTGAAGCATACAATAACAAAGTCGTGGAGCAATATAGTGTGAGAACAAAAGAGAAAGTTCCATAGCACAATCTGGTGTTGGAGGGGAGCGAGTACAGTACCCATGTTACTAAACTTTGCTGCCCGCGAGGTAATGTATGATCAACAGGTTTGCGGCCAGTGAGGAGCTCCAGAAGAACTACACCAAAGCTGTACACGTCACTCTTTGAGTTCAGCTGTCCAGTCATTGCATATCTGCCAAATCATATAAAAGAAAAGATGAGCACAAATTTGTAATGCTCACACAAATGTGCGCAAAACAGTTTCTAAACTTCGAGGCAGGTGAACAGAAGTAAAGGTGGTGAAGTAACTCACTCTGGAGCATGATATCCAAATGTTCCAAGGACACGAGTAGAGTGAAGACGTGCCGCCATATCAGGAGCTTGATTTGATAGATCAAAGTCAGCAATCTTAGCTACATCATCATCAAAAATCAGTACGTTGCTGGACTTGATGTCACGGTGGACAATATGAGGGTCTGCTTTCTCATGAAGATATTCAAGGCCCTTAGCAGCACCGACAGCAATTTTAACACGTTGAGCCCAAGAAAGGAGCGGTCCAGGTTGCGCTCCTTTAACGCCTTTCCGTCCTGAAAAATAAAACTACAGACTTCATATTGCAATTTATACCTCAAAAGGAAAACAATCACCGTGCTTCCTTCCTCACCATTTTGGACAATTTGGGGGTTTGGAAGATAAATTTGTTTTAGCGATGCAGTAATGCATGATTTACAAAGATAAGCTATAAAAAAAGAAGCTGAACTAATATGTGTTTGTCAGGACTACCTGTGACCCCCTACCATGCTAACTTAGTTTACAGAATGCTCGTCAAATATTTTGAAGATAGTTATTTAAATAAACAAATAAGAATCAAGATCAAAGAAAATGATCCTCCGTATCCGCAGTTCAATAACATTTTGAAACGACATGAAAATAAGTAGTGATGAAGAGCAGAGCGTGAAGCATCTCTTGTTGCTTCTATTAGTTAGCAGGTGCCTGCCTAACTGAAAATGGTGTACACAAAAAAAGGATGCAATACCATCATAGAAGAAAAATAGATGGGGAAACATTATGAAGCTACTACATTCATTGAATAGAAGATAATTGGATATAAACTGTTGTGATTATGTGATGCACGTGACATTGAATCTCAATCATAAAGATGGAGAAAATAACTCAGAAAATGTGCCATGTGATTCACACACCATGAAGGATGTCATGAAGAGATCCATTAGATGCAAATTCATATGCCAGAACACGTTGATTTCCATCAACAGAATAACCAAGTAGTTCCACAAAATTTTCGTGCTTCAGCCTTGACACCATAGACACCTGCAAGTTCAAAAGTATTACATTTTAAATATCGGATAGTTTATTCCAAGGATCAGAATTAGATTATACGTAAAAACTAACCTGAGCTAAGAACTCATCATCTGGTTGTTTGCTTGCGTCCAACTTCTTTATAGCTGCAGCCCGGCCATTGGTAAGAACTCCATAATAAACTCTTCCATATGAGCCTTCCCCTATTAAGGAATCTGTGCTAAAGTTACTGGTAACTTCCTTAAGTTCATCCACTGGAATTGAAGGAACTGCAATAGGTTGGATTTTCACAGCTTGATCTTTAGATGTTGCGCCAGTAGTGTGATAATTTCCAGCATTGCCTACCAGAAAGGTATAGGTCTATAAAATCATCTCAACAAAAATTAGCAGAGAAATCATGTCGGAGGTAAGCAAACTAGTAACACCGGCAACACCAGCATGGTGATGTGGACTAGATGCACTGAGCTTCTGTACTCGTAAAAATGATGTGATGAGTAATAAAACTAAAAGATCTAGACCCCAATTAAACGAATACCTCTTTTCACAATTACACAAAGACTAAGATCAAATCCAATTCCCAGATGTGAACTAAAAGGTGAATTTCCAATGTCCCAAGCATCAAGCATATAAGTTCCATGAGCTGATTATAAAACACTAGAAATAACATAGGTTGTTGCATACAAAGAACTGTGGCATAATGTTCAACTAGTTGAAGCAACTAGACAAAACAATCTTTCTTCTGGCAAACGTAAACTGTAAAGATTGTCAAATTACCAGCTGAGGCTTTTACAGGGTATGCGCCTCCACCATCGGCAGTTCTATTGATCTCATCATCTCCGCAACAGCTAAAACAGCTCATAGTTCTTCAACCAAATGATCTTCTCGGAACTCAGAAGTCCTGATATCCTCTGAACAAGAGAAATGGGGATGTAAATTCAAAATTATGACAAACAATTTTCAAGGAAAGATTCGTACAGGGTCAATAACTGAAAACACAATAACAAATAGTCAATCATGCAAACATGAAACTCAAAATACAAAAGTTTGTAAATGCACGAGCTAGACAGTGAGGGTAACAACAACTATCACTAAGAGAAGGCAAACTCAGCCAAAGGCCTATGTCTCATAATTGGTTCCAGAAGTCTAAATTCCACTATGACGTATGCATTTAAGATATCTCTGTCTTGCATGTTTTCATTCGTTGATCATGCCCCGGCTGTTAAGCCAGCTTTTCCAATCAAGTTTTCATTTTTTTTGTCGTCTACAATAGTCATTGCATTCCCGGCTTGGTGATACACAAACTACAATCAATGGAGGAACACCTAATATAATCTAATTGAAATTCAACTGAAACGAAAAAGTTATGTCAAGCGGAAAGAATAGCGCAAGTAAATTAATGATTCAGCGGAGCTTAAAGATGCAAACCGATTAAAACAATACAATTGGCAAAAATTCCATTGACTTTGAGCTCAAAATATAATTGATTAGACCTAATTCGGTGAAGCAGATCTTGGAACGCAATTGAAGAATAAGAAAATCGGAGGAGAAAGGATCTCTGATTTATCATGTAATAGACAACAAAGCTAAGTAAGATTCAGGAAATTGAGATGGAGAAATGAGTGATCTACAGACAAAATAGAGTATGAAAAAGAAACACTAACGAGTAGAGAAAATGAAGTACAAGGATAGCAATTGAACAGAAGTAGTAGCGAAATGCTTGGGTCGTGGTCAGATGAGGCAATCTCGGCGACTCCAGTTAGAGAGAGAGAGAGATAATGGAGGAGATGAAAAAGAGAAGATGCAGAACCCGAACCCGGCGATGAACCCAGATGCGGAGTAGAGTAGAGTGAGTAAAACCCGGAAATTATGTGCCGACTTTGACTTTGACTGTAGACTTTTGATTATGGAAAGAAGGGTGGGGACGGGTAGAAAGAAATTGCAGGAGTTTTAATTGAGTAATTAATATTAATTAATAATATAAAGTAGAGGTTAGAAATTAATGGTAAGAAATACTAGTAGATTAGATGCATCATTGATGCATATGGATATGGGAAACATCATGTGTGGTGGTATGGATCAAACCTAGCTAAATGTCAGGTTGGGAGGTATCTAAAACCCAATTTTGCATGTTAAAAGTCAATTTATTTATTCCTTTCTCTGTCCCTATTCCTATTCCAATCCTACACTTCCAAATACACTAACTAATACTGTATTAATTCATGGAGTATATAATATGAATATGATAAAGAAAATCCATGAGTTTATTTCTCACATCACATGCATGATTCACTAAAGCAGCTTCCGCCAATCGCCAATAATATATGTATTTTTATACGCATTTTAATTTAAATAAAACGAGAATAAAACAAGGGAAATGAGGCAATGGCGTTTGCGATGAATGATGATGGGACCAACACCATGTGGCCATGGGAATGGGATGCCATTGCATTTGCTTACACCCTCCTATACTCTCTCTCTCTAATCTCTATCTTCTTATTTTTTTCCCCCACTGTCGGCTCAGTACTATTATTAATTATTATTATTATTATTAACCAAGTTTTTGTTATTTAATTTACTCTTTTGATACATACATATTCCTCTAGAGTTGCTAAGATTCTTTAGAAGATGCCAATACCCACTTTACCCTCACATATTTGCATTTCCAGCTGTCTAATTCTCCCCATTAATCGATTCCAATTGAAAAAATATAGTATCTCTTAAGTTAATTAGTTGTATTTTGAAAATATTGTACACAGCAACGATTTGAATAAGTAGTATGGAAAAAGTGAAATTGTTAATAATATTATTATAATAGTTAAAGAAATACTAGATTGGTCAAAGAAACATCATATCATATAATATGAGTTTAATTTGTATTTTGCATGCCCTTTTCATTTAATGGGACCTCTCACACACACACACATAACAATAACAGCATCATCTCACCTTCATATTTTTCATTTCATATGTTGTTACTTGATAAATAATACTCACATGTGGAATTATAAATACATATGATATGGTGGATTGGTGCAGTTTGAGTGGTTAAGAAAATGATTAATGAGCGAGCAGCATTTAGCAATTTTTTTTTTTTAAAAAAAGAGGGTAAAGAAAAGGTTTTTTTGAGATTGGGTTGGGCACGGCAGCATCTTTTGTTTTGTGGTCCATTCCACATTCACATTACATAATACATACATACATGTAACTTGTAAATTGTAATGTAATGTAAGTTGTTAACTCAAATACATTCCAGGAAATGGAATAAGTATCCAGAATCCAGGCCACAACATAAATTAAAACTCTAATTGGTTGCTCTTTTTTATATTTCCCTTCCAATATTAATATTGTATTGTTAATACCAATAATTAATAATTATACATTTAACATTAGTGAAACTAGTGATACGATACGACACAAAATTATTGACCAGGCATGAGCAGTGCAGTGCAGTGCAGTGATTGGTTACAAATGCAAATCCCTCTCTCTCTCTCTTCTCCACATTCATATCCCACCCACCTCCCTTCCGCACCTTTCGCTACCGTCCCGCCACCCAACTTGTCTATACTTTATTCTCCTCCTCCTCCGCCGTGATCTTACTTCCGCCGCCTTCCCAACTCTCTCTCTACTCTGATTTTTTCAATTTTTCTTTCCCTTTCTTAACTTATAAAGCCGTACTGTTCTGCTGCCTTGATTCGGGTTTTCTTCCCCTCCCCCCTGAATTGCCTAGTGTTTCTTGCCGAGACTTGGGAAAAAGCCGTTGCCTTTATTGCTTCTGTAATCATCGAGTAGAGCACTCATTCTGGATTTCTGAGTTCCTTGCTAGATTCGGACTCCTGATCTGTGTTGTACTTGTACGTGAAGTCGCTTCAATTTTTACCTCTAGTTTTGGCTGTTAAATTTTTTATGGAGGCCGGCGAAGCTCAGCTGTACTACGGTATGGCTTCGACAGACTTGAGAGCGGTGAACAAACGCAGCTTGGAATGGGATCCGAGCGAATGGAGATGGGACGGAGACCTCTTCATTGCTACGCCACTCAATTGCGCTGCCTCTACTCATCATGGCAAACAGATTTTTCCCCTAGATACTGGGATTTCCGCCACTCGAGCTTCCTCTAATACTTCTTCCTCATATTCCGATGAAATGAATCGAGATACTAGGGAATTGGATAAGAAAAGACGGGCGAATGCTGTCGAAAACAACAATTTAGGCGATAATCTGACTCTTAACCTCGGCGGCCGGGGTTATGCAACCACCGGGAATGGGGAAGCAACTGCGGGGAAGAAGACTAAGTTGGCTGGAGCTGCATCCAATCGAGCCGTCTGCCAGGTTGAGGATTGCGCTGCGGATCTGAGTAAGGCAAAAGATTACCATAGACGTCATAAAGTCTGCGAGATGCATTCCAAGGCTAGCAAGGCACTCGTGGGAAGTCAAATGCAGCGTTTTTGCCAGCAGTGCAGCAGGTCTGTTATTTCTTTGCTTTTATGGCTGGTGCATTTGTGAAACCGGATTCGTATTCATAGGAGAGCTCAAATAGGCCGATGATCTTAAAAGGGAACATCCCATTCTTGGTGTGTCTAATGAATTTAATGGATTCCCGAATTCTGAATTTGTTACCCGCTCAAGTTTGTAGATAGTGCAATATCAATATGACCTTGTGATTGAGAAAATGAAAGACATTGTAACCTTTCTGGCTAACCATTGAATTGGAGATTTTAATAGGATTATTTAGAATTGGTGTATGTGCAGGTGTGAAATTCCCATATTAATCTTCTTGCTTGTGCTGTATAACTAAGTTTACTGAGCACCGTATTACTGAGATGTGTATCACCCTTTCGGTTTTTGCTGTATGCCCTTTCAGACCGCTGTAATGTAGGTGTTAAAATAAGTTAATCATCGAAGGTTTCTGGTGTGGAATTAACTTCTTCTACTGCGTACTTTAGGTTTCATGCACTTCAAGAGTTCGATGAAGGAAAGAGAAGTTGCCGCCGTCGCTTGGCTGGCCACAATAAGAGGAGGAGAAAAACACAAACTGACAATGTCAGTAATAACAGTCCTGCCAATAACAACCAGACTAGCAGTTATCTGTTGATGAACATTCTAAAAATTCTCTCCGGCATGCACTGTAAGCGAACCCACCCTCTTCCTGCATTCATGTTATACAATTTGCAGTACTATTTTTGTTCATTAGTTTGACCTTTTGAGCCATGTGCCAAGATGATCAACTTCCTCCCACCTTCCACGATTTTCAGCTAATAAGTCGATCCACAGAGATGACCAGGATCTCCTGTCTCATCTTCTTCAAGGCCTTGTAAGTCAGGGATCCTTTCACTGGGAAAGAAACATATCTACTCATCTTCAGGAGTCCCCAGAATTGTTGAATAATTTGGCTACAGATTTGTTGATCTCAAATGGCTCTCCAGGTCAAGTACATAGTCAAGAGCATTGTTTGAATCCTGGTGATGACATGCCACAGAAGGATGGTGCTTTACATGTCACGTCTCAGAGGCCAGGCATCGTGTTACACGCACCATCTGGCACCCAAATTTATGCCCAAGGGCTTGAGAGTTCTGGTGGAGGGAGCAAACCAAATAATTTCGATTTGAATGATGTTTATGTCGATTCTGATGATGGAATGGATGAAATGGAAAGATCAACTGTTCCACAGGATCTAGGGGCTGTTTCTATAGGATGCCCTTCATGGGTTCAGCGAGATTCTCATCAATCAAGTCCTCCTCAGACTAGTGGAAATTCAGACTCTGCATCTGCACAGTCACCATCCAGTTCCAGTGGGGAGGCTCAGGTATATTATGCTCACCCTTAAACATTATCATCGAAGCTGTCGAAACTATCACGCGATTAAAATGATTTATGCCCACATATTGTCATGGCTTTGAACTGTGAAGTTCTTTTCATGCCTGTGAAGCTCTTAAGCAAAAACTGCAGTTCTCTCTGAACAGTGTAAACGGAAAATAAAAACTCCAATTCTTGGATAAGTTTTCTGCGTTTGATAATTCTTCATCAAAAACTTTATATGTCTACAAGACAGGTTTTTGTTTTCAGACTCTGCTTACTTCGATGTCCCAGCTTATCTTTTCTTTTTCCCTTTTTCGTTGTGGGTTGCTGAATTATCTAATGATTGTCTGCTTTGTCTTCAAGTTTGCTGACTGTATACTCATCCACCCACATCTGAGACGACCTTAGATTGTTGAAATTGACAAGCTACAGAAATCTGTATTGTATTATGCTCTATTGAGTTTTTCATACATATATTCTCTAGTTTTGACTATGTTATTAATACAGAGCCACACAGATCGCATTGTGTTCAAACTATTTGGAAAAGAGCCTAGTGACTTTCCCATTGTTTTACGAGCACAGGTACTTTAACTGCCACTCGTTTAGTCACTAATTATTGTGTTCGTAAGTGCTTTCCTTCTCATTTAGCCTTCTACCTTTCTCTGACAGTTTAGCTTTGTTAACTTTGAATTTCCAGATTTTTGACTGGCTATCCCACAGTCCTAGTGACATAGAGAGCTACATTCGACCAGGTTGTGTAATTTTGACTATATATCTTCGTCTATCCGAGTCAGCATGGGAGGAGGTATGATTTCTACATGTAATATAGAAACATGATCGTGGAAACGCTACTCCGTGTCAATATTGAAATCATGTAGTGACATCAATCTAATGGTTTCATTTTGTTGTTCCTTTTCTTTTTTCGGTAGCTCTATTGTGAACTGAATTCCAGTCTAAGTAGGCTTCTGAATTTCTCTGATGATGTGAATTTTTGGAGCACTGGATGGATATATGCGAGGGTGCAAAATCAGATGGCATTTGTGTACAATGGTCATCTTCTGCTTTTTCCTTCAATAAGATCATTTGCTTTGCTGTCTTTGAATTGTGAACTCAGAGGATATTTTATTTGGATCTATTTGGCAGTGCAGGTCAGGTAGTTGTTAGTACATCTTTGCCTCTTGAGACCGATAACTTAAGCTCGATTCTGAGCATCAAACCTATTGCTGTGGCATCATCTGGGCAAGCCCGATTCACGGTCAAAGGCTTCAACCTGTCTCGGCCTTCCTCAAGGTATATGTTGGCATTTACAATGGGATAACCCACTCTTGTTTATCATATATTCTTAGCTCCTTTTTCCACTTGGGAAATATTATGTTCTCATTGTCGTAATCTTTGTTAAACTATTAATAATAATTTATGAAATGATGTCCTCTGTTTGCTAGGTTACTCTGCGCGCTGGAGGGAAATTATCTGGAAGCTACTAGTGAGTCGATGGAACATGCTGATTCCCTTGAGGGACATGGTCAATGCCTCAAGTTTTCCTGTTCAATTCCTGCAGTTACTGGAAGGGGTTTTATAGAGGTTGGCTATTCTACTTATCTTAAAGTTGTCCATCCCTCTAGGAAACTTTTAATGTTCCGTATAGTGGCCGTTATGGTAATTTACGTGTTGCACTTCAGAGCTGACTTACTTTGCTTCTACAACCAATGAAATCCCCAATAAATGAAACTTTGTAAAATCCTGAGATTGTTATTGCTCACTGTCAGGTTGAAGATAATGGACTAAGTAGCAGCTACTACCCCTTCATAGTTGCCGAGGAAGATGTTTGTGCTGAGATTCGTATGCTAGAGAAAGAGATAGAATTAGATGGTATACAGAGAGGAAGAGGAACAGGGATAATTGCTGGTAGAAGTCAAGCCATGGAGTTTATACATGAAATGGGGTGGCTTCTCCATAAACATGAGTTGAAATCTCGATGTGGATATGATGACCCAAACTCGTGTATTTTTGCTTTTGAGCGATTCAAGTGTCTTATGGAGTTCTCAATGGATCGTGATTGGTGTTCCGTTGTAAATAAACTACTAAACATGTTTTTCTCTGGAACGGTGAGTGTGGGGGAGCAACCATTGTTGAAGTTGGCTATGTCTGAGATGAGTCTGCTCCATCGAGCAGTGCGGAAAAACTCAAGATCTCTTGTGGGGATGCTGTTGAGATATGTCCCAGAAAAAGTAGGGGATGAGCTGAGTGGGGAATATGGGTGCCTGGTTGATAATTATGTGTTTAGACCAGATGTAGCGGGACCTGGAGGTCTGACGCCTCTTCATGTAGCAGCAGGTAGGGATGGCTCTGAGGATATATTGGATGCTTTGACTGATGATCCCGGAAAGGTATTAAAAAAAAAAAAAAAAACTCATTATCAAATTTGTCCTCACAGTTTAGTTATTGTATATATAAATGTACTTGATGTTTGGTTTCAGGTGGGAATAGAAGCATGGAAGAGTGCTGTGGACAGCACGGGATTCACGCCTGAGGATTATGCACGACTGAGAGGACACTATACTTACATTCACCTTGTTCAGAGAAAAATCAACAAGAAAGCAGCCGCTGGCTCTGGGCATGTAGTGGTGGAGGTTTCAGAGAGCAACCTGCAGAAGGCCTCCTTTGCGATTGCAAGGCCATGTGGTGTGTGCTCTCAAGATGTGGGCAGTAGAAGAAGAGGTGGTGGAAGTCTTCTGTACAGGCCTACGATGCTGTCTATGCTGGCCATAGCCGCTGTATGTGTGTGCGTGGCGCTTCTCTTCAAGAGCTCTCCGCGAGTTGTGTTCGTGTTCCGCCCATTCAGTTGGGAGATGTTGGAGTATGGTTCCAGCTAAATTTGGTTTTTTTTTTTTTCTTTCTTGGTTGGTGTGTGTATGGAAAACTGTAAGTAAAAAAAGCTAATTAGAGCTTTTACTTGAAATAACAATAACTTATAATTACTGCAAATTGCAATGCAGTAGTGATATTGGGTTTATGTTTCAAGTTCCAGTTTGAGTTTGCTACCAGCGTCAACATCATCAGCACCTCCTCCTCCTTAATAAGTTGAAGCTGGTAATGGTAATCTCTCCATGCCGATGCGGAAAAAAACAAATCAAATCAAATCAATCCTCAAACGTGTATCATTTCAATCCTAATGAATGAATAATCATTTCATGCAATGTGATATCCTCTCCTAAATTTGCATGCTAAATATCAAATACATTTACATTCCACAAATTGAGATATATAGAAATCAACCTTTTGTTGATTAATTAATACGATCGAAAAAAAAAAAAAAAAAAAAAAAAACCTCAAATATGGCAAAACAAGGTTTTCTTTTCTCTAACATCCAAATGCAAAGAATAACACAAGTGTTTGTGCTAATATTGTACCATATAATTTGTAGTAGGTGGTGGTTTTTAATTCAAAGGAAAATAGAATTCTCCTGCAATGTTGATATTTGGCCATGGAATTCTATCATCTGCATCCCTCTTCCAGCAACTGCAATCTGATAATGATTTCTGGATGTACAAACAGCCAGGTGAGTAATAACATCACATCACATCACATCAAATAACAGCAAGCAATCTATACTATACTATACTCACCTGCCACAGATTTTAACATCTAATGCTTCTGGCTCTGGCACACTAATGATCAGATGGGCACACTCTCTCAGTACATCGCTATTAAGGTTCCAACACCTGACTCGCTGATCAAGACCAACAGAAAATACCCAAATGCCGTCTGTCCATATACCTATACGGATATGGTTGATGCATTTAACTATGAATTATATGGGATGAGATATGGAAGAAAATACTGAATAATACCTTTGACAGATGAACTATGAGCTGAGGTGATCTTATCCAGATATGAAACCCGCATCTGATGATGGTTTTGGATCAGAAAATGGTGATTGCAATTGTTCACAGCCGCTTGCATACTGCTGCAATGGGGTTCCATATTCATATTCATATTTGGAGACTTCAACAGAGGATCTAACAATTCCAAATCACATCTAAGACAATTAATTGCCTGATCATCACCGCCGCTCACAATGTAAAATGTGAATATAGAATCAGAAAGTCTCTCGTCTTTTATATCAGAAACGGAAAGGCAATTGACCCCCGACTGGTGGATATTGTTGAGGACCTGGATAGCTTCCAATACAATTGTTTGTCGTGGTATATCATCTGTTTTCCTTCCTGACACAAGTGAAGCCCCATTCCCAACCTTCAAACTAACGTCATTGTCACTTTGTTCAAACATTGATGTTTCAGAAGTTCCGTGCACAAAATTTTCTGTTCCATTACCAGATTCTGTTCTTTCATCAGAGACTGAATGGACGTGGGCTATGCAATGCCCCAGTTTCTTTTTTGGATTATGACTGTCTGTGGATCGCCAACTTCTACCACCTTGACTTCCTCTACCAGTACGTGGCCGCTTTTGGAATTCTAAGCAGTTTTCCATCTCAAAATTCGCTAGTTGCCTCATAAAGTTCTCAACACAATCGGTTAGATCCCAGATACCTATACTTCCATCAGTAGATCCAGTAATTGCCAAGTAAAGACTTCCAGTTTGTATGCTTTCTGAAAAAGAAAAGTTTGTTCAGGAACAATTTGAAACATCGAAGCTTCACAGAAACAAGAGAATAATGCAAGACTATGAAGTATAATATCCAACTGGCAACGATAAAGATACTGAGAACAACAGGTATCAGGAAATCAAATCTGCAAACTCTTGCACTTGGCAACTCAGTTTAATGTTAACTAACCTTTAGATAGCAGATGCTTAGGAATGACGACATGTTGCAAAGCTAGCACAGGCGCCATCAAGGGAGACAAAGAGGCAACATCAAACCTGCCATGAAGTTTAGACAAAAATTATGCTGTTTAAAAAATCCGCTACTACAATTCAGAAAAGCAGAATAGAAATGCTATTTTAGGGTAAGTACTATGTTTTATGCTTTGAGCTTATTTTACGGGCCAATCCAATGCATACCAAAGCCGAAAAGGTAACACAAGAGCCCTCAGAGTAACTGTAGCATCTGAGCAAGCCACAACAATGAAACAGACAGAAATCCTACAGGAGAACACTTTCAGTAGTGAGTTATCTGAATCAGAAAAACCAACAGCACAGGGACAAAAACAAAAAAGCATTATTTGAAATAGAACAGACCTGGATCCAGCCTCTTTAACAAGAAAAGCTGTAACATCTAGGTATCTCCAGTCATTTTCAAGATTATCTTCAGGATAGAGGTTTGGAGAATGCGCCATCATGATATCATCTTCGTGTGTTTCAGAAACTCCCTTGTTTTTCACATAACTCCGGTTTCTCAGTGGCATATCTGTCGAGAGCCACTGGAAAGACACTGAAGACACAGTTTCTCCCAATGAACCTGTCAAGTTACCTTCGTTCTTCTTGTCCATCACGCTGCACATAGCATTCACCTTATTTTTGCCAGTTGTTAATGTTTGTTTCCAAGCAGTGACAACCCGTTTTGCACCAACGGATATTAACATAAAAGGATGTACACCCTCTGAGGTTCCATTTTGTCTATAAACTACATTGGGGATGTCCAAGGGGTCAGGAAAAAATACATGCATCTTTGACACTGAGCATATTGATCGTACAGCTGATCCACCAATATGTTCCCCTAGATGGTGGGAAGACAGCCAGTTCCCCATGCCTAGTTCATACCTGGATATTTTAGTACATCAGATATCAATGGCATAGAACATAATATTCCAAGCCACACCATCCAAGGCTATCAGATACTTTCAGCCGAACAAGTAAGAGAGAAAGAAATACCTAGTCAATCGCACCGTTCCATCTTCACAACCGGTTGCGATCCAACAAGACTCAGCAGCCAATCTGTGGTTTTCATCCGCACTACATAATGATTGTGCAGTAATAAAGCACAATGAATGTATTTCCCTTCCATGAAATTGCAAATGGAGACTCTGAGGATATATCTTCCTATCATTTTCAGGCGCCCAATGCCTATGAACATATATGACATCATCCTGTCAGGATGGTAAGATTGAATATAAGAATAGGAATTCAGAGTCACGAATGTCAAAACAGAAAAAAATCTTTGCATTTCAAATTCCAACTAAATTGCTCCACTGAAAAACTATAGCAACACCCTTACAAAAGACTTTATAGTCCTAAACCGAAGTAAATCAGTATCAGGAGAAGTCGTAGTGAAAATAGCCTTGTCCCCATTCACCAAAAATATAGATAGCAATGTATACGAGTTTTTAGCTTAAAGATTGAATGGATCAACTCTTGAGTTATAGGACCAACAAAAATGGGAACAAGCTTAAAAGAAGAGACTTTCTCCCTCATATGCACTGTTCTTGCTAAAACACAAAGGAGCAATGGCCCTTTCAGCCATAATACCCCGATAAACTAGGTTGCTTGCATTCTTTTACTGACTAATGAAAATAAACTCATGAAATAGCCCGGATAGTTTTTTGCAATTCAAGATGCTGGTTAATTTTTTACTGTAGAGAAAGGCACAAAAATTTGTATATGATAATAAAAGATTAAATAATAAGAAATTCGAAAGATACCTTAACAAAAGAAAAGCAGTTCATCATCTCTGGCAAGTGACCAAGATAATATGAATGAGGACGACGCCAACCACCACATGCAATTTGTTGAACCTTTTGAAAACATACAACATCAAAAATCAGATCATGTGAACATTTAAATGCCTGATGCTTACTGTGAATTTGTATGCTTAGGAAAATTACAGACAGGTGACATGTGCATTTAAGCTTTCTCAGTGCAAGGAACATAGAAAAGATGTTGAGCTTGGGTGGGAAAATCAACCAATACAAGGATGTAGCGTATTTTCCAAGTGTTTGTGTGTGTATATGTGCGCGTGAGAGAGAGAGAGAGAGCACCTTTGTTCCTGCAGTTAAATTCCATATTATAAAATTCGACGATGCAAAACCAACTGCGTATTTGCCCACAGTAGGATCATCACAATTGTCAGCGATGAAGCTACACCTGATTGTGCTCAATTCTTTGACTTGCTTCATCCCTATAAATTCCATACTTTGCAGATCCTTTTCATGTTGCAAGTAGCAAATGCATCCATCAGCTCCCGTCTGTTTCGAGGGGAGAGGAGGCAAATTAGATGACCAACTAAGATATCAACTCACCAGATGCCAGCCAAAAAAAAAAAGGCTTGCATAGTATCCAAGTAAGAGAAAAATATTTTTCTTTAGCAGGTTACAACTTTATATGGCCGCTTCACATTAGTTGTTCATTTGTTATTTCAACATTACCAAAGAATGAAATGGATACGCAGATTGTAAATTAAGATTCACTACTTCAAGAATTGGATCATACCGAGCGTATCTCAACTTGATCAGGAGACAGACCAGAAATAGAAACACTATTGACACTTGATACTCCATGAGCACCTTTGAAATAATTGACCGGGGATGCTTTAACTTCTGCAGCAGCAGTACTGTAGAGCAGGGATCTTTGCAAAGAAAATAGGAGCAGATTACCGCGAATATCCCCACATACTAACAACTGTAGAAAATATCAGATTCTATTAAATTTGAGTTCATATGAAGATTCCTTTCAACAAGAATACCATAGTCTTCTAAGAATTTTATTGTGGCATCATGATGACTACAGTAAAAAAAGATAGAAAAGAAAAGAACATTGCAACTCAAAGTCTGAAGATTTTGATTGGAACTTCATGCCAGAAAAAAAAAAAAAAAAAAGAGGAGGGAAAACTATTGCTTTATCATCAATACCCATCAAAAAGTTGTATTGTTGGGAAATTTGGCTAAGTTTCCTTTCCCTCAGTAGCTTACTTGTTAGATTATAGAACTAGAAGCACTCATAGAAATGTTGTGATTCTGTTGTCTAGATCATAGTTTTGGTGCATCAAATCCTAAGTCCAACCAGCGTCAGTTTGTCTCTAGAATAGCTCTAGTCTCAAATGTAAAGTCCTGTTTAGGTCTTTTGAGTTGTAAGTCGTAGCTGATCAAGACTCATGCTGACACTGTTAATCAGCATGAGAATCTCTTACCTGGTGAAGGATTTCACCAGCAGACGACTGACAGACCCATGCTGACACTGTTCATCAGCATGGAGTCAAGAGCTAATGACTGGCTACTGTTCACCAGTTGGAAGGATTTCACCAGCAGGAGGCTGACAAATCCTACCAGCAGAATACGTGTTCTGGCTGACACTATTCACCAGCGGTGAAGCCACCAGTCATGGGAGATTCCAAGAGTTAACATCCAGACAAATTGGTAGACTAAGATTGTGCAAGCGCTAAGTCACCAGCAGAGACTGCCAGCACAAGATCACCAGTATGTTCTACCAGTCGGAGGTTACCAGCAGAATTCAAGATTCACTCTCCCAGAGTCTTAGAGACAAAAAGAAGATTCGTCTGAGGAATATACTGACATAGTATGACTTTAAGGGAGGATACCTTAAAGTCTATCAGTTCAAGACACCAGTTGCGATTCCTCGTACTGACGAAATAATGCCGTTCTGACACAAAGAGGTCTGTGTCAGAAAAAGCAGACACAGGTATGGGGTTTTCCTGAAATTCCTACCTGCCGCCGTCTGAAGTACATCCGAGGACAGAGACCCATTCCGGATGTGTCCAAACGGCTAGAAATTTGAATGGGATCCTGCGTCTATAAATAGGCCTGAGCTACCAACATTTAAGAGGCTTCGACGCTTCCACGCTTGCACACTGGCTTACACGCTTGCATCCTGAACATTCAATACTCTCCAACAACCGAAAGAACGAACATTCATTGCAAGCAAGCAAGCATCTTTCGAGGCTTTCTTTAAAGCTTTTCCGTGTGTTGATATCTTTCAAACACGAGACTTCAAGCTTCCTGCTTGTAAGTTTAGACCTCACTTGGTGTTCTTTCTCTTTCTGAGGAAGAACATAGCAGCTCTAGAGCCAGCCAGCTCTTGAGTTATTACGGGCAGTTTGCCGTAGAGGATTTACGTTCTTGGGAGAACTCAACACCCAACCAGTCAAAGGAGGAGGTTGAAGTGACGTGCTCGCACTCCATCCATCTGACGAGAGTTGAAGAAGGACAAGGACCGGGAGCGGTTGATCCAGTGGACTGGTAGACGGGGCATCTACCAGCTGGAGATAGATCGTAGGAACTTTGTACCGGATTACTCTTATAGTGAATTTCCAGTGAGTCGACTGGAGAGTGGACGTAGATCAGTTGATCGAACCACTATAAAAATCCTTTGCCTTTATCTGCTTTCAGTATTTAAATTTGTATTTGAAACCCAGCACTCAAGTGCTGGTGTATATCTGAAAACTGATAACTGTGCAAACTAGGCTTAAAATATTCTAAGTGTTGAGCTATCAGCTGACCAGCCAGTCAGCCAGCCAGCTGAGCAACCAGCAGGACAGAGTGCAAGTTAGACTTATAAGTTCAATATTTCCGCTGCGTAACGTTATACACTCTGATAAACCGGGACCAACATGTATGTTCATTCATATTATGCCACTTCAACCTCAACAACTCTGTAAAATTTATACTATGAACTGAAAGAGACATCATGATGTTTACCTCTTCATCAAATGAGGCATCCAGACACATTATTCTCTTCCCAAAAGATGAAGTATACTCTGCAATTAAGAATGCATCAAAACATCCTTTACCAACTGGAGAAGCAGAGGGCGAATTATGGCATAGCTTCCATAGCTTCAATCTACCACCAGGATCGGCAGTGAAGATTAACCTTCACACAGGAATGATAAAAAAGGCATCTTCAATATATTAAACATGACAAGTATAAGATACAAGTTTTTTGCAGTGAAGTCAACAGTGACATAAGGAGCAGTCGGAGAATGTAAATAGCTTCAGAGGACCTATCTTGTGAGATATGCCAGCAATTCAAAAAGTAAATTTGTTGTACTGCAACCAAAGAAAAATACATTTTAAAATAAATTTCATGTAACTAGTTTTCGAGTCATAATGCATGACAAGCCCACTAGTAAGCTACCGGCAAAATAAAATAAAATAAAATTGTGTCTGGTATTTTCCCATGATTCTTTCTACTACTATTAAAGTAATCATGGTTGAGGCACATCATAATTATTTTCATAATGGAACATCACTTCAGATACTACAATTATAATTTGCTCATAAACTATTTTTGATAGATCTATCCATTACCTAGCTTCAGGAGACTTGCACCAGTAAGTGCCCAAGAGATGTCTCTCTTCTTCAGCTGGCCAAGTAAAAGTAAATTCAACTTCTAGTTTCCAATCAGTCCTAACTACATGAGCAATCGACATTCTCCCTCCACCATCTCCAATGGCAACCCAATCATCAAACCCCCTGTTTGATAATAAGTCCATACAAATGATTGGTGCGTGCTCACTGATACGAGCAAGTTCAGTCCATTCAGCAGCTTCATTTTTTAATAGACTAACATGGTACAGATAACCATTGTTGGTAGCCACATAAAGTGAATCTTCGCACGAGAAGTTTAAACAGCGGACATACTCACTTTTGCTGCAAGAGTGTCTTAGAGATCAGTTGCTCTGTTGCATGATTGTAACAGCATTCAAATAAATATAGAAGAAATTAAGAAGCAAAATAAGAAAGTGTTTTACATAGGTCATTAGTATACACTTACCCTGAAGGAATGAAAGAAACTTACAACACAAAGAACATTCAATGATATCATCCTTCCATTAGTATATTGATTGGAGTTGACCTTAGATGCATGAATAAGTATGTTATTTGATGCAATTATACCTGTCCATGAGCCCACTGTGCCCTGACGATTTGGGTACAGATATGGCAAAAGTTTCTTCTCTATCTCTGAAATCCTCTGATGCAATCATCTTCTCCAATCCTTTAGAAGAAACATGAAGTTGATGAAGCTTTATTGCGGAATCAAAACCAGCAGTAACTAGAAGAGAAGAGCTAGGATCATATAAACAGCGCCAAACTCCCCTCCCACTGTAGAATATATTAATAGACAAAATTTCAGATATAAGTAAATGAAGTACGGAAGCGACCATGCACCAGGGAGACTTTCACCAGAACAAGAAGAGACTGATAAAAGATAAGTCAAATCACAGCACACATTACACTATTAAAGGCACAATGCTCATTGTACCTCACCAAATAATTACAAATATAAAGTTCTCATCTTTAAATCTTTGACAGACTTCCTTCTTCAAATGAAATACCAGCAGGAAGGGGAAAAAAGGAGTAGAGAAAGTCCGAATATGAATCTGCAGTAGCCATAATGTGATCAAAATTGTAAAGCTTACATGTGCTCCTTGATCTCATTAAGTTCTCTTCCATCAGGATCCCAAACGCGGCAAGTGCAGTCCTCTCCAGCAGTGATGATTAACTGACCATTTTATAAGACAATTATAATAGATGCAAAAGCAGCATAGAAATTTTCGCATTGTGGTAATCAGCATTCATTTGGAAAAGATGCACATAAGACAGCCTTCTAGCAGATAAAAATACAACACAGTTAATTAAGGGATGGAATGGGTCCAGGTCTTACTTAGACCCATGATAAACCTGTCCTGAGTAAAGAAACAGTCGTGGGTGGGTGGCAAGCTCATGTTTCTGGTATGTAACGAGTCCATCAGGACCCAACCCATATACAATGTGTATAAATTTGGATACGTTTGCAGATTGAATTACTCTGAATTATCTTTCGACTTGCCGCAGATGGTCTAGCCTACTAGACCATTTCTCCCTTTGTTTTCTAATTTCATCTCCATGGGTTTCAAACTCGTCAATTCATATCTTTTTAGGAAATCTTGGATTTATTACAGTTGATTTTATAGTCAGGAAGGCTTACACCAGAATGGCAGCCCTGTTTTCCCATTTGAGATGTAAAAGGAGCCATAAATGTCACTTGCATTCTGATTTCTGTACAAGTACTTCATACAGAATGTATAGGGTTCTACCAAAGCCATCAGTTCAATAAAAATAAATCTTTTGATTCACAGTTCTAACATCCAATTGACTCACTAATTTGAATGATTTTTGTCGGATGCATCTATGGTTCCAGACCTATTAGATAGTGGGTCTGAATATGAATTAATGCAAAGCAGTGTGTTTCTTTTTTGGCACGAAAGCTCTCAGGTCTGGCCCAACCCGCCATGCCGGCATCTCTTAAATGTTGACAAATCAATGGAAATAAGGAACAGGTTTTGACACATGAGAATTCTTATGTCAACTGTCAAGAAAGTATATTACAAACAGCTAGACACCCACACCATCTACTAAATTTTCGAAACCTCACGGATCAAGTTTTCTATCAATTCAAGGAGTACTGCCTAGATCATATTGAAAACCCCACCAGGAAAAACTAATTAATAGATAGATTATTTGCAATAAATAAAAATCAATATTATGATCAATTGCTTTTCATTTACTTTTTCAGAATTCCATTTAATACATCAAACAAAAACCCTGTTCTCAAACATGATACAGTATACACATACTATCTAACTCTGACACTAATGCAGTAACACAATCATCTTTGCAGAAAGAAGAGGAAAGTTGTGATGACAAACTTACAGATTCAAATAAACAGCAGTCCCAAATTCTTGCATTATGCCCAAAAAGAACAGGGCCGGCTAGTTGATTGACCCGTTTCTTCGCAGCATTGCATGAAGTTCCTTTCTCCACCCCAATCTCCCAAATACGAGCACTGAACCAATCAAGAAACGACCCATAAAGAACTGTCATGAATCAAGCAATCTTTGGTTGGGTTAACTGATAGGATAGAATAAACAGAATATATTATACACCTGCGGTCATCAGAAACAGAAACAAGTTTTGTCCCATTAGAGAACCATGCTATCCGAAAGATTGACCCTTCATGTCCTACAAGCCTACTGATAAGAGCATCACTACAGTTTCCAGGAAAAATGAAGTTCTCATCACTGGTCAGCTGCACGCGATCATCTGCTTGACTTCCAAGAAGTTTGGCATGACTCTGAAAAATGACTTTCCAAACCACTATCTGGCAAATGGAAAAGAAACAGTTTTTTACATAAATATAGAATAAGTTAGTCCAAGAAGAACAGGGTGGAGCTGAGTATGTGGAAAAGAAGAGAAAAAAAACCAAAATTGTTCTTAATTTACCTCATTGAAGATAGTACCAGATGCAATACAGAGAGAATCAATTTCATCCCCAAACATCCTCATGGAGTACAATAGACATCTCTCTGGGATGCATAGAAGACAAAGAAGAGCAATAGAATATCAGCTAGCCAAGAGAATACTGAAGCTAATATTGCCACGCCTTGAGAGAAAAGGGCTACTGACGCATAATCTTGGAGTATATGGAAAAATCAAATTTAGAAATAACTTGCACGAGCATAATAAACACTGAAATGAATCGGAAAAAAAAAAATAAAAGAGACATGCTCCGGGTAGTCCTGTTGCCGCTTCCTGCAACATTCATGTATTCAACTAGCAAAAGAAGTCATTGAGTATTCTAATCATTGACCACTATCACATAATGTCATATTTCAAAAATAAAAGAACGATGTAATATGAGCAACAGCACAATACCTACCAGAGCATTTAACTTCAGAATACATATGGCATCTCGAGATATCCCAGAAGCATACCGAATTGTCACTGCATCCAATGGCAAGGTAACAAGGATCCTCACTTGCAGTTGCACGATCCTACTACAGAAAAAATAAAAAATAGTGAATCACTCCCCGCTGCTACAGAGTTCACGGACAAGCAAAGCCTAAACTATAGCAAATGGCCACTAAATAGTCACTGCTAACGAAAGACTGTACACCTTTAGAAAGCTAACATCCAAAACCCAATGGCTAAATTTAGGCAGTGAGTGAATAAGAGTCAGTTCCAAACGCAGAAAAGACTCCTGCTTGCTGCCCAATTCAACTCGCAGAGTGAAAAGCTTAACTCTCCTCTCGCCATAAATAGAAACACGGAAAGAAATAGCAGAGCCTGTCAACTGTCTGTGAAAATTCTCCAAAGAAATACCGTGGACACGGATCCCTTGAAAGACTTCAAACGACTTCACCAGCTCACCACTCCCCATATCATAAACCAGAATCTGGGAGCCAGTCCCTGTCGAAGAAATGAATAAGGTTAGTATACAAATTCAGAAGACAAGAAAAACAATGAAAATGTGGGGGCGACAATAACCAGCGAGGAGGAGAGGGAGAGGAGAGAGGTTGGTGGGAAGATGAAGGAAGCAGAGTGCTGAGATTTCTCCGAGATACTGCCCGCGTCGGAGATGGCACCGGTTAGGCTCTGTCGCAGCCATTGTCGCCGTCCGCTGCAGTCGGCTTCTGAATTAAGGGAGAAGGGTTTAAGGTTATCTAATTTTTTGGAATAAAAAAGAATTTTAAAAAATAAAAAAGAATCTAGAGTATTTAAATATTATTTATTTTAAAAGTAAAAAATTAAATTTTAAAAAGTTGCGGTGAACGTGGATCGAACACGTGACCTTCAGATCTTCAGTCTGACGCTCTCCCAACTGAGCTATCCCCGCTTGATGTTAGAAAATGAATAAAGATCTTAAATATCAATTACTCCTATTTTTTATGGTTGATGATTAGATGATAAAAGATAAAGACGAACACGAAATCAAAATCAGTACTTAATTCTCGATCAATCAACGATTTGGTTTTCCTCGTCTCTTTTCATCTGCCGTGAATAGCTGCGAATTGTGAACATCAAGATGGGCAAGACGCAATCTTTCAAGCAACAGTTTTCTTTCGGTTTGTTGTCTTATCTTTTCGGTTGAATTTGAGTTAATAGTAATACTAATTGACGGCTGCCCTAATTTTCTTATATGCAGAGGAAAGGGTGCAGGAATCACAGGACATCATCGCGAAATATCCGGATCGAGTTCCTGTAGGTCTTTTCGGTTTATGAACCATCTTTCCATGATCATAGTCCATTTGATGTTGATGTTGAGTTTATTTTGTTGATTCTTGAAAATATAGAATATACGTGGAGAAAATTGTGTCTGTAAATTCCTATGTGTGTTTTGTGACGGTGTTTCTCAATCTGCAGTGTGAATGTTGTTTTGTTCTTTTGTTCTCCTCATAGCTGGAAGGGGGGTTCTTTTACTAGGATTATGTGACATGCTGAAAAAGGTCTAGCATACTACTGGATGACAAAGTTGGAATGTTGTCCTAGGGTAGACATAGTAACCATCACAGTAATCACGTTGTTATAAAGAAAGAAATACATGTTGGTTTAAGCATTGTGAATAAGTTGTTTAGGATAGTTTTCGCAATCTTGGTTTAGAAGGGAAGTGGCTATGTTTCTTGGATTCTGGTGCATGATCATAATTACAGTTGCATTCAAAAATGATTGATTTGATAGCAATGTAGTAGAAAGTTTTAAGCTGAGTTTTGATGCGTGTGGATGTAGCTATGAATTGTTTAGATGCTTCAAATAAATGGATGACTACCTTGTGCCTAAGTCATGTGGTTTATTGATTGTTAACTTGGTTGGTATCGTATCACAGGTTGTTGCTGAAAGATATTCAAAATCTGACCTTCCTGAGATGGAGAAGAGGAAGCAAGTCTTTTTGTGTTTTGTTTTCTTCACACACACACAAGTAGATTATTACTGAATATAATGTATGTGACAGATACCTGGTACCTCGTGACATGTCGGTTGGGCAGTTTATCCATGTGTTAGGAGGCAGGCTCCGGCTGGCTCCTGGGAAAGCTCTCTTTGTATTCGTCAAGGATACATTACCACAAACAAGTAGGCCATCCATCATTCTTTTTGCTTTTCATTTTCCCCTTACCCATCATCTCCTTTTGTTTATTCTTTCATGCAATAAATATATTGGCAGCGAGCTTGATGGAGTCTATCTACAATTCATCCAAGGACGAAGATGGGTTCCTCTACTTGTGCTACAGCAGTGAGAAAACATTTGGCCACCAGCATGATGCGGTTTCTGTTGCCTAATGAATGCCTCACATTCGTTTATCTGTGTATACATATATCTATTCATTTCCTCGACTATGAATGTGAAGTTAAAACCATTGTACACAACTATTATTTATTTGTTACTTTATAGTATAACATACAAACTTATTGATTCTAATCAAAGTTGGATTCATAGATTTCAACCTCACCTACAAGCCAATTAAATTATCCCTTTTTCCCATGGGGAATAACTGCAAAACCAAATGTCCTAATCAATACGATTTTTTACCCATTTCTCATGATTGTGTGCGTCTCTCTTTATCACTTGCACAAAAAGGGAATGTCTTGGGTTAAACAGGCCTAAATGATTTAGGCGAATTTTATCCATTAACTCAATCTTTAGGTGAATTTTATCCATTAACCCAAGTCCAAACCCATATAATATACCCTATTTGGGATGGGTGAACCCATTTGGGTAGGATAAAACCCGCCTAAACCGTTTAGGCCTGCCTAACGCAAGTTTTTGCCGCACAAAAATTGTTAAAATTTTGTGCCCTGAAAAGCGATGAAAATATCATTAATAAAGATCATTCAAACATCCATGGTGGTTTTTTCTGTTAAAACAAAGATCATGGGTATAGTAGGCCACACCTCATTCAAAAACTAAACATTTGAAGAGAGAGATGCTCAAAATGCCAACCCCATCCAACCAGAAACAAAATACAATCAATATACTCCATCTTCACTCACTTTTTCATCGGAAATAACTTCTGGCCCCCACTGTTCTTCCACACCCCACGAACAGGTACACCCCCACTATTATAATCTTGCCCATTTGATGAAGCTTCCCCAGGACCAGAATCTGGTGCCGGGTCACCATTTCTCAGATCCAAAAGAGCCTCAATAGACCCATCACCGAGACGGACCCTGTGAAACTTTGATGTTTTCTTCCGTTGCTTACCTTTCCCACTGCCATTGTTGCCTGGACCAATCTGGTTTTCCGGTTTTGTGCGTTCAACGGCTACACTTGAATCACTACCTATTATTTTTGATTCACCCCTGGCACCTCGATATCCATCCTTAGATAACACTTCCACCTCTTCTTCTGAAGAAGCCTTGTAGCTCGACTGCAGCTCTCTTACAGTACTTAAAACTTTATCAGCTAAATTGTTTTTACTGCTGCTGCTGCCAGTATCTTCAGACTTGCCTTTGCCTTTGCCTTTACCCTTTTTGGGGCCATGGCCATCTCTTACACCATTACTCCTACCGTTTTCTCTTGATCCATTGTATGCCATATGAAGATTGTATGCGTCTGTAAGTTCTCTCTGCTTCTCAACATTAGGAAGGAGTCTAGCCAACTCGAGAACAAGATGAGACAAACCAAACTGTTCTATGTATGAAAGGTATGTTTCAACATCAATCAAACCTTGGCGGTATTCACCAGATATGTCTCTAAAAGCAGTGAATTTGTCTTCATCAGATCCTAAGGCAGCACGCATTTTCTCTACCAGAGATTTGTTTGCTGCCTGAACATCTTCTGACTTCCCAAGAACTTTGTCATTGGTCGTTGACTTGCGAGCCTGGGCTGCTGAAACTGGAGGAAAATCAGAACTTGAAGCCTCAAAAGACTCGCGTTCAGAAAGACTGGGGGCGGATGAAGAATGACTCAGCCGATTAGTCCTTTCAGAAGCCTTCGATGACATCAAAGAACCTGCAAATGAAGCAGTAGCAACTAACGATGGGGGAATCTCAGCAGAAGTTGACTGACTAGATGAAACAGATCCAATTTCGGGACCTGCTCTGCTCTGTCCAGAACTAGATGCTGATCCAGAAGTAGCATTTACTGAAGGCCACTCATGAGAAGCAATCACTGGCTGTGCAGGTGTACGATTAACTGCTGGCCAAGCCAGAGATGAGCTTGAGGATTTAGCCTTTCGGTTGGTCTTGTGGCTCACTACCGGCTGTACCAGTGAACGACTAACTGCTGGCCAAGCAGGAGAAGAGCTTGAGGGCTTCGCCTCCTTGTTGATCTGGTGGCGCAAGCGAGCAACCATAGTATTCGTAGAGAGCGCATCAGTTCGAGAACTTTGTTGGTTACTTCCAGGAGCCAGAGGAGGAAATGAAGAGTTTCCTAGCGTTCCACTCATTGAACTTTGAGATAAAGCCTGTCGGTATCTCGATGGTAGGTCAGGGTCTGTAGAAGCTATAGATTCCAGTGGTGCAATAAGAGATTCAACATCAGTACTTTCTCTATAATCAGTCGGAGCCCGACTACTGGAAGGTGCGGCGCTTGCTGTCTCTAGACTTGCTTGGATGGCAAAAGAAAGCTCATTATCCACAAGATCCCGGCGAAAGGTACGTCCTCTACCGCGGCGATTGTCTTGTTCACTACTTCGTCTATATCGAAAACTGGTTGGTATCTACACAAATCATGGAGAAAATATTATAACTCCATCAATGGGGAATTTCAACACATAAGATAGTGGATAACTACAAAGGAAAGGGATAAGACTACAGATAAAGAAGCAGCCTTATCCTCCTAATTCACCTAAAATCACATTCGCAGGTTGCCAATAAATAGCTTATCTGGAAAGTAACTATGGTTAGGACTTGAACATGCATACCTGAAGAGCAACACTACGCTGAGAACGTGACATACGCCCTCCATGCTCCAAAGCATTATGTCTCTGATAAAAGAATGCAAAAGAAAAGGGCTCAATTAGAAGAAAGATACATGACGAATGCGTCCATTCTTTGGCATAAGTAAAGTAGCTTACCTTCAATTCAGCTTCAGAGTGGAAGACAGTGAACTTTTTGGCAAGACAACTATCATCCTCGCATAGGAAATGGTCTCGACGGAAGTGGATCTGAGAACAATCAAGTCAATTAGAGTATAAAGGAAAAGTCGATCAAAAACTATGATATCATTGGCCAGACATTGTTTTACCTCCAAATCATCATAATTATTGAAGTACTCGTAGTGTCCTGGATGCTGCCTGCAAATGACAGACAACATTTTTGTTCGTTGAAAATGCATGCCAGTAATATTGCTTCATAGTTACAACATACAACTAGAAATTAGAAGAATCACCTTTGACATATATGGCAGGTATAATGTTCAGTCGACATGTGTGTATAAAGCTCATTGTCCCCATAAAATGGTGAGTGGCAAAATTCACACATGGGATGGCCTGAGAAGCCACCTCTTTCACTACCAGTCCCATCCACCTCTGAATCACCGGTGTTTATATGTTGAGTCAGTTGTGCTCGTGTATACAACTTTTGCTCACAGATGAAAACCTGAGATCCCAAGAGAACCATTCGACTGAGGAAGTGGTATTTAAAAACAACTAAGCAGGCGGAGCTAGAAAAACTAAATTTTGGGAACTAACGAGAAAATAAATCATTCGAGGGGACCAAATCATAAAAGAAGATCAACATGAATCAAAAGCATACTGCAGAAATTCTCATCCAATGGGAAACAAGAAAGTGACAAAATTATTGCAGTTGCTCTTTATTTGACACAACTAACTGTGTTGCATGCTCCCAAACCTTCTTCATTTCAGCATCTTCTCCTGCTCACAAAAATATTCCTAGCATCTCACTACAGGAAACACCAGTTTTCAGAGGTGTTAATAACAAATAATGATAATACCATTATGGTAGATCCTTAACTGTGCAAAGAAATCCCAGAATAATCACCAATCTACTCAGAAATATTGGTCAAGTGCAACTCAATGAAGTGCAACTCAATGAAACCAAAACCATCAGGAAACACACATCTTAATATAAGGTGTATCTCCAAAGTGAAACAACTCTCAATTCACAAGCTAGGCATAAGGGTGTGTTTCATAGACTATTACTTCCCCAATCCATGCACCATTCTATTTGTTTACAACTTAACAAAGCCTTGGCAAAAACGAATAAAAAGATACTTAAGAAAAAACAAATAAATATAACATTTTAGAATATGAAATGGAGTATAATAGTCAGATCCGCATACTTAAAGAAACAAAAGAGCCAATATAAGCGAGAGTAAGGAAGATCATGAAATATATCGCACCTTCCTTCCCTCCAGGCACAAACTGCACATGAGCAACTTATGCTTGTGAAACAAATGACCCTTTAAGTGATCAATATTCCTAAAACTGGCTCTTCTCCTTGAACCATCTTCTGTTTGGTCCTCCAGTTTATCACACACACTGCAAGAAAGCCTACACATGGCCTTGATCATCTTATAATGATCCAAATCATCAAAAAAGGCCTGTGTGTCTTCATGATAAAAGTATTGTCCGACTCTGCCCTCTTTCCTTTCAGAAGGCAACAGCGAGAAGTCGTTGATCGTCTTCGTATAGTCTCCCAAAGCCTGAGCCACATGCATTTTAAATCTTAATACGACATAGTGTCAAGGCACGGCGCAAGCATAGATTGGTAAACAACAAACAATTCAAGTCATAGTTCAATCCAACAACAATCAAATTTAAAATCAAATCAGGCAACTTCTTTCAGGAAGCAGTTGAAGGCATTCAAATCCAAACAAGATTCTCACATAAGTTCCAAATCCACAAGATCAACCAAATCTGAATCAGTGATCTAGAAGTAGATAACCTTGGTCACAAAAACGACGTCTGATTCAGTCTTGCAGATACAGCAGCAGCGGTCATTACAGATGAATCGGAGACGAGCAACGCAGGTAGAGCAAACATCCTTGTGGCCGCAAGCGCCGTACGCTACCCACTCCAAACTTTCCGCACACACCGCGCAGCTGTCGTCCATCTCCACTCAATGGCAAATCGATTACGTTGCGAAGAAACAAATACAGGGTTCCTAGAAATCGAAAGGGGAATTGGAGTCCTACGAAACCCTCGTGTCGATGCAACACGTGTTCGTATTGTGCATAAATTTTTTTCTAGGGTTTCTGATGTGAGACATTTTTTATTTTTTTTTGTTAAAGACGGTTTCTGAGGTGAGACGAGAAGAGGGGAAAGAGTTGTCAACCAACCGGTTCAGTTTCTATACTAATTAAAATATCTATATCTATATCTATCTATATATATATATATACTAAAGGAGAGTAGTCAAAAATAACTACTCCCGCCAAATTTTTTTATATTATATATATATATATATATATATATATATATTTAATATTTATATCTATATAATGTATTAAAATAGAGAAATAGCTATTTTAAAATAAGAGATAACAGTTATTTTATTTTTTTTCTTTTTTAAATCTTTCATTTTTCTTTTGTTTCCCTTCACATCAATTGATAATTAAAATAAATAGACCAATTTTATCCACCAAATTTGTATTGACAATTCTCAAATATTATTTTTAGCCTATCAATATTTTGTTCATATCTCACTTATTGTATGTGGTTTACTACTACTATTCTTACAAATTGAAATATTAACTTAATTTTTATTTCTTGCAAATTCAACACAAGCAATAAATTTTAGAAACAATTTAATTCCTACGACAAGTTTAAGGAAAAAATTTATTATTAAACTCATTATTTTATTTTAAGACGTATAATATATTTTTAAATATAATATGTGTGACATGATGCAAGAGTTATGAAATTTTAATTTATAAATTTGAGGATATTAAGGAGACATTTATTCAAAATATAATCTATTAAAGAATATTTCAAAATTTTAATTTGAATCCTATATATTTTATCGAACACTATCTATTTATTTAATTATTATGAACTACTACAATTACAACTATTATTTAATAAACTTATATTTTTGTTCAAATGCGTATAATATAATTATTTTATGCAAGGCACACTGGTGCATTACTAATATTTATATCTATATATATTTAAAAAGAATAGTCATGTAATTGTTCCTACTAAAATCCACTATATTTTTATAATAGTTTTTATCCAAAAAAAAGTCACACAAATATTATTTTTATTTAATTTTAATTGCTAATATTTTATATTATAGTATATTTTTATGTGACAAACAATAACAAAACTCAATAAAATTAAATTTATCACTTTTTATTTAAAATATTAGATTTTCATTAATTTATTTCATTTATTATGTTTAAATAGAAAGAGTGTAATTTATTGTATGAACTAATAAGTTTTATAAAAAGAATTACATAAAAATATATAATATTTTTATTATATAATAATATAAGATATTATTTATTCAGTTCGCACAACGTGCCAGTGCAAATCTAGTAAAAAATAAGGTAAACAAGCTGGTTAAATGGGTTGGACCGACCGAGTCCCAACTCACAAGCCAACCTTTTGGTCCAGTAAAAGGAAAACTAAATTTTAATTTTTATATAATAAAAAAATAGGTTTTATATCTATATACTATATTAAAAGAAAATAATCTCTATTAACTGTTCCCGCCAAAATCACATTAATCAGTTTTTATTTTTATTTTTTAAATTTTATTATAATATAGATATATAATAAACAATAATAAAAATATAACAAAATTATATTTTTGACTTTTTCTTAAAAATATTAGATCTTATTAATTTATTGTATTTATTATGTTTTTAAATAATATAAATATAATATCATTTATGAGATCATATTAAAATCAAATCGTATAAATTTTATTTTTATTAAATTTATATATATAGTTTTGACGTATAATATAATTGAATAAAAATTAAATATATGTAAAATAAATTTCTAAAATATTCTAATATATATTTGATTGTGCAAATTTAGTATATTTAAAAATAAAAATACATTATTTAAAATATCTAAACCCTAATATTTTATCTAACAGCCAACGACACTTGACATTTTCTCTCTCAAACAAAGATTTGCCGCCGCTCGTGCTGCCACCCATCACCCACCGCCGCCCTGCTCGCCGGCGTGCCTGCGTTTTCGCTTCGCCCCTCCGTCGGCTAGCGGCTCGTCTCTGTGGCTGTGCTGCCACCGCCGACTACTACTCGCACACAGCCAGTCAGCCACCCCTCCGCTGTTGTGCCCTTACTCAGGCACCCGGTAAAGGTGATTCCATAAAAATGAAATATTTTTGCACCTTTACTCATTCTGGTAAATATTTGGCCGTGTATTGAATGTTTAGTTTCTAAAAGAAAACTTGAGAAATTCTCTTGCCAATGATGTGTGATCCGATCATCTATCATTTGATTAAATTTGTGTTGAAACTTATCTCAATCTTTTCATGACGAAGCTTGCTATTAATGTCAGATATACATTCAATTCAATTTAGGATCTTGCTTATGTTTTCAAAATTCTTTATGGTTATTGCCCCAATTAATCTGATTCCCTTTTTCTGGATTTTTTATTTTAATTTTTTCATTTAGTTGATTGCTCGGCAACTACTTTGTCATTCGTTCAATATTTGACATTGAGGCGGTTGTTGCTGGCCTTTGGTTTATTTCAATTGTGGGCAATTTCTTGACATTGTTTTACATATGTAATAACCCTTTTCCCTTTTTATAACACAGAACAAATAGGATATTAGTATGTATTCATTGTTCCATTGCTTTCCTTATTCTCATTTTTTATTTTTTCTGCACACTTGAATTTCACTTAACTCCTCTTAATACAGTAAAGGTGCTGCACCCAGCTGAGCCGCCCTGCGCCTGCCACCGTCCCTGCTGCAGCACCCAGCCACCGCCCACCGTCACTACTGCGTTTGTCGTTCGCACTCCGGGAAACTTGTGTGAGGTAAGAATGTTATAGGCTTTATTTGTTGTTCTCTGTAGAATAGGACTAAACTCCCCCTGCTGACTGCTGACTGATCTCAAACTTGAAACTGTATGCAAGAAATTTGGTATCAAACGCCATCCTTTGTTGCTTAAAAATCGGGTCAAACCCGGCCCATCCAACCGAATTTTGGGTCGGGTGAGAGGGGATGTCGTGCGTGTTTTGGGTCATGGTCGGGTGGTCTATTTCGGGTCGGGTTTGTCCCGACCTGACCCGATGCATACCCCTAGATTAATAATTGAAAATCATAAATCTTTATCCAAATTTCAATTAATTATCATATTTATCTCTTTTTTTAAATATTACTCCCTCCGTCCCGCACTATTAGTCCCACTTTCCATTTTCGCCCGTCCCACCAATTAGTCTCATTTCCTTTTTTGGTTAAAAATTGACCTTTTAATAAAATCCGTTGATATTAGCTCGATGCTCATAGTTGTTTACTACATCCTACATATATTTGTTGGTGTTGCTGTCTTGATTGAAGCTATTCTAATCACTTTGCAAATTGATTGGTTGAGGCATGGTGATTATTTTTTTTTTCACAAAATCATTTCGTGATGTGGAGTTATTTTGATCCAACTGAGATAAAAAACTAGCACATAGCATGTTTAGCATTTTTTTTTTCTGGGGGAGAACTGATTCACGCCAAAACTCGTTCTCATACCCGTACACAATTCAAAAGGGGTAATTTTTTGGTGGAGTTAGTTTTTTTAAGTAATGCGAAGTTGGATTTGCTTTGATTTTCAGTTCAATTTGATGATTATGCTAGATTAGATCACTGATTCATAGAGTAATTGAATTGAGTTTGTGGAACTGTGAATCATTGTATTCAAATATATCTATTTCTTTGAATAGATAATGATGATTTTGAAGAGCTAATCAATTGGTTGTGGTCGAAGAAGAGTTTATACTTGCAGATTGATTAGTTTTGGATACATTTTTCTTTTCAGTTTGAAGCTGAGCAGACGATAATTCACCGGAGCAATATGCTTTGATGCGACCGGAGAATCATTTCTCGCCGGAACTCACATCATGCTCTCACAGTTCCTCATCAATCACCTTTTTTCAGTTCAACACCGATGCCAGGAAAACCTATATTCTCAAGAAATGCATCGCGTTGTTGTACGCGTGCGCCTCCTCTCTCCCGAAACTGAAGCAGCTCCACGCCTTCTCCGTCAGGCATGGTGTGCCTCTCTCCGACTCCGATATGGGCAAGCACTTGATCTTCAAGCTTGTCTCTCTTTCGGGGTCAATGCACTATGCCCGTCAACTGTTTGACCAAATTCCGCACCCAAATATATTCACTTGGGATACTATGATCAGAGGGTATGCTGAGAGTGATGATCCATCTCCAGCACTGGATATATACCTACGATTGCGTGGGAGCTCGGAGCAGCCTGATACGCACACATATCCCTTTCTTCTCAAAGCCATCGCGAAGCTGGCGGTCCTCAGAGAGGGGGAGAAGGTGCACTCCGCGGCGATGAAAGATGGTTTTGCATCATTGATGTTTGTTCAGAATGCTTTGGTTCATTTTTACGGCACATGTGGCCGGGCGGATAGTGCTCTCCAGGTTTTCGATAAAATGCCCGTAAGGGATCTTGTGGCTTGGAATTCAGCGATCAATATGTTTGCCTCGAATGGTATGCCTAACGAGGCATTGACGCTCTACGGAAAAATGGGATTTGAATTTGTCAAACCAGATGGTTTCACTTTGGTTAGTTTGCTCACCGCATGCTCTGAACTAGGTGCATTGGCTTTGGGAAGAAGGGCGCATGTGTACATGATGAAAACTGGTTTGGAAAAGAACGTACACGCTGCAAACGCGCTTGTAGTCCATTATGCCAAGTGTGGAAACATCATGGAAGCAAAGAAGGTGTTCGATGGAATGGTCGAAAGGAGCATTGTCTCGTGGACATCATTGGTTGTGGGGATGGCTGTCAATGGATTTGGCGAGGAAGCACTGGAGCTTTTCAAGGAGATGGAGAAACGGAAACTGGTTCCGAGTGAGATCACTTTCGTCGGGGTGCTGTATGCCTGCAGTCATTGTGGAATGGTGGATGAAGGATTCGCATATTTTGACAGGATGATTAAGGTATACCGTATCGTGCCAAAAATCGAGCATTACGGTTGTATGGTGGATTTGATGGGCAGGGCAGGCCTAGTGCAGAAGGCATACGACTACATACTCAATATGGCAATCGAACCTAACGCAGTAATCTGGAGGACTCTGCTCGGAGCGTGCACCGTAAATGGAAACATCGAAATCGCAGAGATTGCCAGAAACAAACTCAGACAGTTAGATCCTAAACACTGTGGAGACTACGTTCTTCTTTCCAACCTCTACGCATCCGAAAAGAGGTGGTCGGACGTTCACAAGGTGAGGAAATCAATGGCGAAAGAAGGAATCAAGAAGGTGCCCGGGCAGAGTCTCGTGGAGCTGGGCAATTGCGTGCATGAATTCGTGATGGGAGATAAGTCTCACCCTCAAACTGAGGCTATATACGCAATGCTCGCAGAGATGACGAGGCTGCTGAGACTCGAAGGGCACGCACCCCACACGTCGAGCGTGCTTGCTGATATTGAGGAAGAAGAGAAGGAGAGTGCACTGTGCTATCACAGTGAGAAGATTGCTATTGCGTTTGTGCTGATCAACACGCCGCCGGGGTCTCCGGTTCGGATCGTGAAGAACTTGAGGGTGTGTGGAGATTGTCACCTTGCAATCAAGCTGTTGTCCAAGATTTTTGGGAGGTACATTGTTGTGAGAGATTGTAGCCGGTTTCATCATTTTAGAGATGGGGCTTGTTCTTGCAATGATTATTGGTAGTTTTGCAAGGTGATCATTCTACTGGATAAAGAGAGACTAATCATCTATATCTATCTATATATATATTAAAACAAAGTAGTTTAGTAGATTATATTATTATTATTATTATTATTATTATTATTATTATTTATTTAATTAATATTTAGACATATCTCATAATTTCTGCCACTTTTCATGTCGTGAGGATGGGTTTTCATTTTGACCGCTTTATTCTTATATTAAATTATAGCTATATAATTTTATAAATCATTAAATACCTATTATTTAATAAATTAAAATTGAAAACCACCGCACAAACAACCGTTCCTAAATCTTAGCTTACAGTTGGACATGAAAATCTATATATCCATTATATTAAATAAATAAAAGTAGTGAAATAAACTGTTAAAATATTAAATCATGCATGTTTATTTTATTTTATTATTTTTTTATTATAACATAGATATATAATAAAAATTATAAAAATATAATAAAATTATATTTATCACTTTTCCTTTAAAATAATATAGCTCAATAATTTAATATATTTACTATTCTTAAATAATACACATATAATAGCTCTTATAAAATAATATTTAAATCAAACCCCATAGATTTTGTACTTGATATACTTCTTTTTAGTAAATTTATATATATAGTTTAACGTATAATATAGACAATAATTTATGTTATAATATATTAATTATAATATTGATGAATAAAAATTATACTACCTCCGTCCCGATTATTTGGTCCATATTTCCTTTTTGGTATGTCCCATATAAATGGTCCACTATCTAAATTTGGTATTGCTACAAAGATACCCTTGAACTATATTGTAAATGACACACAACTAATAGGATTCATTATTGATAGTTATTGCTAAATAAGGGTAATTCAGGAAGTTTGTTCAAATATTTAATACATTCATAAATGATTTTTGACATTCGTGCAAGTTGAAATTAGACCAAATAATTGGGACGGAGGGAGTATATATATATATATATATATATATATAAATTAACTAAAAATATTAAGATATATAATTTTGTTAATTATATCTTAATATCATAAAATAAGGCATCATATATTTAATTATCAGATAGCGCACATGTGAACTATCACATCAATTTCGGGTTGTCAACTAAGGCAACTGCTTAGGGCAAGGCAAAATCGTTTAGCGGAAGACTGAGTTTATCGAAAGCCGAAGGCGAACGATTACTTACTATTTAATCTTTTATTTAAGCAACTCACTTTCTTAGTAAAGAAGAAGAGTGTCGGGTACCAATTAATAAAAAGAAGACCAATGAGCTGGATGAGCTTAGATGCTATAGTATGAGTTAAAGCATATGCTTAGAGAATAGAAATGAAAGAAAAGCAGCAATAATAAGACTATGGTTGATAGGAGTTGTTGAGGAGTTCCATGACTATATACGATATAGTTGCTTGAGTTCGTGCTTGAGTTCTGAGCTTTTAAATTGTTTTACTTGATATATTATATATTATAACGTATAAATATATTTCAATAAAATAATAACCATATCAACAAAATCATGTGCCATTTTTTAGTAAAATATCTCATTTTGACTATTTTATCTTATTTTCTATTTTAAAGCAATACAAGTATAATGCTAAAAAATAATACAAATATAATATTTTGATAGGTTAGTTTCGTTAAACAAACTCTTATTTTATAAACTGTGTTTTATCTACTTACTTTGGTTTTTATTTTATATATAAATATATATATATATATATTGCTTATATTTATATTTATAATATAATTAAATAAGATATTAAATATTTAATTCGTGCAACGCACGGGTGTAAATCTAGTACAAATAGATATTCATATCTTTTAGATAAAGAAAAGGGAAAATTATGAAAAATACCATAATATTTTCTTTTTCGTGAATTATACTCAAATGTTTCTTTTTCTTCCAACTAAAAATACCCTTCACTATGAAAAAAAATCATATAGTTTCTCATATCACTGAATTGTATATATTGTTTGTTAAAGTTATGATGAATCATATATTGATAAAATCAAGTATTGGACAAATATTAAGGTATTTTTTTATTGCTTTTAGGTATTTTCCATAAATTTAAAAAAATGATATAGTAGTTGATTTCCAAAGAAACTCAATCTATACATGTTCAATTTTCTTACAAACTCAACAACATTCCTGCAAACCAGTTTAATACCACATATAAAAGATGGCAATAACTTGAGAGAGAGAGAGAGAAAGAGAGAGAGAGAGTGCAATTATGTGGGCATTTCCAGAATCAGAAGAGCTTCCTTGAAGAACAGTTCCTGGTGCAATCTAACCAGCAAGATATCAGACTGGCCTCCCGTGGCTGAGATATCTCGGTTTGCCTCCTCTCCATAACTCTCAGGAACTCGTCCGAGCTCAAGCTCCCATCCCGGTTCAGATCAAACATATGGAACACCAAGTCCACCACCTTGTCACTCAGGGAGATCCCACACACCTTGTCCACATATTACTGATCATTAGGTTAAACAATGATATAGAGAAGTTATGTATGTATTGATATTATACTTGATGAGCAGCTCTTTTGAAGTCCTGCTTGGACAGCAGGCCGTTCACTTTGCCGTAGCTGAAGAGGGCCAAGGAGAAGTGCTCCAGTTTCTTCTGCAGCATCGCAAAGTTCTTGAACTCTTCAAACGTAACGCGCACGTCTCTCAGCGAGGGATCCTTGTCCAGCTCTCCCACTTCTTCAAGAAACTTGTCTATGCATCCCATATCAGCGGATGCAACCATCGACAACGCAAAGTCTTTCGCACAAATGCTCCCTTTTGACTTGTGATCATAATGTGCAAATTCCAATCTCACCATCTGTTTCAGTCCTAACCATATATAAAAATATATATGATATATTTCATGAGTGGAGTGGCAATGTGGCATACCTCATTATGCAAGTCTCTCAAGAACCCTACGAATTTATCGTGTTCGAGGCGTCCGGTTCCATCTCTCCCGAAGAAGTACTCTACAAGGCCTCCTTCCTCAACAGAACCCGAAACTCTCATTCCAATCCTCATTCCATCTCTGTGGGAAGCCCCTTGTCTGTTTTGACTGCGCATAAGGCTCATCACCTTCTTGAACTCCACCTTGTCTATACCTCTGCGTTCAAATACACCACAAAATGGATCACATCTCTTCTCATGGAGAGAAATGGAGTTACGACAATGGAAGAATTGACATACCCATCATTGTTGAGGTCGAACATTTTGAACGCAGCAGAAAAGCTCGATTCTGGAATGCTCAAGATTGTGACAAAGAAGATATACCTGTCACAATAATGGAAGTGAAGGAGATTTTTGGCATGCAAAGAATTGGATTGATCTTGATCATGATTAGAACTAACTCGGGAAATGATATGAGGCCATCGTTGTTGGTATCGAAGAGCATGAAAAACTCGGAAGGAGGGCAATGCAGCTCGCTGCTGATGAGCTCTCCTTTCAGGTACCCTCCCCGAACTACATCTGTTTCAGAGGGAGGGAATACAGGAACTACTGCTCTCATCAGGTCTGCTGCTGTCATATACACTTCTCCAGAAGGCGATTTCCACGATGCAAAATACTCGAACACCTTCAACGAAGAGACTCGGATTCAGGATCATTTGTTTTTTTACAATTCCTAAGCATTTCTCTAAGCTGATGGTGATTCATTCAGGTACCTTTTCCGGAGGGCTTCGTGATCGTATCCGTTTCTCATACTTGAAGAAAACTTTTCTCCTGTACGTATCTGAAACCACGGTGAGTGACCGTACAGCATAAAAATCTGAATCTGGAATCCAATCAATTTGTCAAGAAATGGAGCCATGTATATACCATTAAATAAAAAGGCGCTGGGCTTCTTCTCGGTCTCCCCCGAATCAGCAAACGACAGGAATGAATCTCCGGTGGAGAAGGAAGAGCAGCAATAGAGGCCAAAGGTGGAGCCAGCAAACACCAGCCCATAAGAAACTGATTTCAGAAAGGATTCAAGAAACGACGACGAAGTATGGTTGTGGCTGCATCTTCTTGAGGATCCCAGCAATGAGCTGTTTGATTTGGTGGTGGAAAGAGAACGAGAAACCAAGCCTTTTGCTGCGAAAACTCCAATGTGTGATTCGATTTTTCTGAATGAAGATGCCCAAGAATGCATAGTATATGGGAAATATTGCGATTTTCAATATGGCAATTCAATAACAAGAGAGATGATTTGTGATTTATATGTGTTTTTGTGAGAGTCAAGATGAAAAACAAGAATGGTACGGATTCAACACACCGAAAAACAAGGTGGCACCAATATTTGGACTCAAGACTTATTCTTAACGGTCTTCAAGGTATTTTGGTTCATCAAACTACACATGCACTACTAATATGCACATATTTATATATATTCATTTACCGAATGAATCTCATGTTAAAAGTTGATTTTTATTAAATAGTAATGAATTTACACCATTCATTTTAAAAAATCAATGGGTCTTCTCACTCGGGGTGTAGTGGTGAAAGCACCTCGCCTGACCAAGAGGTTACAAATTCGAGCTTCCGGGACATCTGATTGTGTGAGTTTAATAAATGTATTCCGATTCAAAAAAATAAGATAAAAATTCTATTGTTGAGATTAAATTTTTTATGAAGATTTCATGCGTAATCGGCATGATTTATAAAACAATTAAGTACGAAAGAAAATTATACTTAAAATTTCAATCTATGATGCTTAAATCTCTACCATTAGATTAAGACAAATTCTCAGATGAGACGGTCTCATCATTTTTATTGTGAGACGAGTTTAATGAAATGATGTGTTTCTTTAATGTAAATGATGTCTCACCATTTTTATTGTGAAATGAATTTAATGAAATGATGTATTTCTTTATTGCAAATGATGTATTTCTTTGTTGCAAATAATGTAATTTTAAAAAATGAAATGATGTATTTAACTTATTAAAATAATGTATTAATGTCCGTCCCACAATAAAAAAATGTTGAGATTAATAATTAATTTCATTCCTATTTAATACAATTTTAATTTTAACACAAGATCACTAACTCTATTTTTGCAAATTATAGTATATAATATGAATTTCGACAAGCACATCGATGTGTATATTCGTTTAATAATAAACCTATATGTAATATACGACATTTCAACAAGTTACTCTTAAGGTTTTAAACAGATCTATCATTTTATAATTAAATTGATTTTGTAAATATACTTCCTAGAACATTGGTGGCATTTATGAAATTAATATGGTTGGATCTTGGACTTAGATTTTCATTATATCTTGAATTTAAGAATCATATTAATATTATATTTTTTTTGTATTTTTATTTATATAGGAAAAACTGAATCATATTTTCCCAAACATCTCATGTCTAAAGATTATTGTCTAAATATCTACTAAAAAAATTAATTTCTGAGTAGATGTTTTTGTATCGGAAATTATTTTTTCAACAAATATAGAAGTAAAGAAGGATGAGATATATTGAAAAAAATAACAAAAAGAAGTTGATAATTTGCTTGAAGATAAATAAAAATGATAAATATAGAAGTTGAAGGCTAACTTGACTTTATTGAGTTCTACTAGTACTAATCATAATTGATTTTTCTAGACTAGATATACATCCTAACCTACCACCTTTATTATCAAATTTGAGTTTTTAAAATCATTACTTGATTATTTTCATTACCTAGCTAAAGCCCATATTCTGAAAATAAAGTGGATATATTAAAAGCAATAGCCTTGTTAATTATTGTACTAGAAGAGAAGAATTACTCCGTATTTATTATATATAGTAAAGAGCAAAAACTAATCTTATCACATGATATATAATTTCTGTTATGCGGTAGAAAATCTACAATGAGTTCAAAAACAACAAAGAAAGAAATGGGAAGCAAAAAGTACTACCGGCCCTAAGCCCAAGACAACTCCTAGAAGACTTTTTATTATTATTACAACTAGTATGCTCATATGTTTTTTCCTTTTCAGTTTTAATTCAAGAATTTAATAATTTTTATATCTTATTGTATAAACAACTGATCACATAAGAATAATATTTATTATTTTATATTTTATTATATAAAGATGTGATCACAAAAATATTGTATCTTAAGTAATATATTATTAAACGGTTATGAAAATATGCTGAACAATACACATTTTGAAACCGATATACCAAGTTATATATTTAAAAAATTAAATAAAAATACTAATTTAAATAAAATAAAAAAATAAAATTAATGTATCCACATTTCATAAAAAATACGTTGATATTTTATTATTGAACGGTCAAGTTAAACAAATATTTTGGCCGTGAACCATTATTGAACGTGACTTGTTTTATTTTGTGTAATAATTTGATACTTATTTAATTTTATTTCAAATAATGAAATGGAGGGAGAAATGGAAAGTGTTGGTGTAATACTATTTTATTTAAGTGCAAATGAAAAAATAGTTGAAGAAATACATTTTTTTATGGCGGGAGAAATACAATTATTCAGACAAATCTTTAATAAACTCAAAATTTGACTGTATCAAAAGAATGAATAATTTCATAATTTTGAGCGTGATCTAAGTGTAATGGGCAATTTTTTTCCTATAATTTTTTTTCTTAAATTTGAGAGTAATATAGTAGTAATGGATGATTTTTTTAGTTTTGTATTTTCTATATTTAAAATATTCAACTATGAAATGTTTATATAAAACAATTGTCATAATTTTTTAACATATTTTTTTATTTAATAGATTAAATAAAATCATTGTTGTAATTATAGCCGTAATCTTAACAATAATTATATATGAAATCATAGTCGTAATTACACTTTAATACCTTATACATAAAATTAAATATAGATCTTAGCCCAATGTATCCGTAATTATATAAATATACAAAAAAAAAAATCACAATAAATATATTTTTGTCATTTTTTATTTCAAAAACATCACATCACATCAATATTAATTTTATTTTATTTTCTATTTTGTATATTATAACATATACAATAAATAATTATAACAATTTCAATTAACAATATTTGTGTGCATTTTTGCAATTGAACTCATATTTTGTAAAGTTTTATGTTTGATTAGTTTTATTAAATTTATACAAAGAATAATTTATATTGGTTTAGGATAATAAATTCCTTAATAAATATTGGTTGATATTATTGGAGATGATTATGGATTATTATGTGGTAGGAAAATTAATAAAAAAGTTTATATTTATTATATATAAAATTAATGATTATCTTATTAAATTATTATGTATTTTGATATAAAATAAATATTAATATAATTGTCCAAATTATTAACCTTAATTTTAGTAATATTAATAAGTAATCGTTACCGTCAATTTTAAAATAACTACTATTTTCTTTTCAAATATTATATAGATTACACGTGCGTTGCATGGTTTAATTTTACATATTATAGTTTTAAAGTATAAATAAATATTAATTTATTTTAGACTTAAATTAACCAATGTTTAAAGAGAAAAATAAATATGACTTTTCTATAATTTACACTTTTTGAAAAATAATACTCCCTCCGTCTCAGCAGAATAGACTCTCTTACCAAATCGGGCGTCCCAACTAAATTGGTCTCTTTAAAAAAATGACAACTTTTACACACTCAACAATAAAATATTAATTTCACTTACACTCACAGTCTTAATTCCCGTGCCGAAAAGAAGAGGACTTATTTAATTGGGACGGAAGGTATAATTTATGTCCCTCTCTTAACATATTTTTTTCAACATGGTTAATTTTAAATAACGTAAAATAGAAGTATATAACCCAAAGAAAATATACATCTTCATAAAAATAATAATATAATTTATGAATGTATTAATGTAACGCCTCCAATTGGCCTTCCCGAACTTTGGGCATGTTACAGTCGTGATTTACCGTCAAACCAATGGCTTACATTTACGAGCTTGTATCTCACTCGATACCTGATGATACGGATCGTGCTTTAGTTCCTCGTATTCTCTGAATGACAAGCTACACGGTGGTAGTGATAGCTTTGCCGGCGTTGGTCCGTGGTGGCCGGAGATTTTGGAAAAAGGTGGCTGTGGTGGGGAGTGGCGTACAGTGGTGTGCGTGTCTTCAAATGATAGAAATGGAAATGAATAACTCTCCCCACAGTAATTGTTTTGATAATTCACAAACAACAACCCCCACCGCCACAAATTATTAATGCACCGCCCCATCTCCAATTAACCTTCACCAACAAATTTGCTACGTGGTTGCTATGTGGTGAATTACTTCACCGTAAAGTAATTTTCCTACACCTTAACTTGTGTATAATTTGTTCTGATAAATTCACTTCTCGAATTTACAAAATAAATTGCATTCTTCCAAATAAGTATGCAATTATGTGAAAGTATTCTATTTAAATATTTAATGAACCCGTCAAGTCACGTTCATATTATTTTCCAAATTTTTGGAGATATAATATCATCCAATTTCTCAAAATTCAATAAATTAGATAACACCACTCGGGTCTCATAAAATTATACCGATCGTTTCGTATCCTTCAATATTTTAATTCCAAGCATTCCCTAACTCGGTTTAAAAAATAAACCTTCTGAGTGCAAGCTATGAATTTAAATGCGATATTATTATTTTTTAAATAATAACTCACTGCACTCGTTTCTCTTTTAGAAAATATGACTACATGGTCACTTTGCTTTTCTCGAAACGAACTCATTGTTATATTATAAGTTAGATTTGACCCTCGAGTCTCATCGGATGTCATTTCTCGTTTCTAAAACATATAACAAATATTTGCAAATATAAATATTCCTTCATTTAATTGAATTAAGCATTAATTAACTTCATTAAATTCGAAATATTACAATTAAAAACTAATATGAAACTGTATTTGGATTTCGGAATAAAAGAATATATCAATTACTAAGTTCCTCTATCTATCATAATTTTAAATTTGAGAAAACTTATGAATTATGATTTTTATGTTTTAAAAATTAGGATTTGCTTAATTCATGTTCAACTCAATTATCCAATTTTTTAAAAAAACTCAATTTATCCATATATTTAAAAAAAAATATGAGTTCTATAAATTTACCATTCGTTAAAGAATAGTATAATATGTCCCCCTACACAAATATAATAAAAAGATATTTTACTTTATCGATATCCCATGAATTGCAAATACATAAATACACATTATTTTATTATTTAAAAGAATCTAAATATACCTAAAGGGAGAACCCCTCCCAAAAAAATTTCCTGCTCAAAACAAGTTACTAAATATAATTATGCAAAAATAAGGAAATAAATCTCTTCATTATAGCATAAAAAAAA
>JAPKLW010000895.1:230818-253215 GCA_026898455.1 Plectranthus barbatus
CCAAAATGGCCCATTAGGGTTTCCAACCCTAGGTCTATAAATAGACAACTCTCTCTCATAAATTACAACACGATTGAAACACACTAACCCTAGAGAGAGAGGGAGGCACCGATTTTGGTTCAGAAAGGAGGAGAATTTAGATTCTGGTCCTGCTCAGATTACAGATCTACGGAGTCCTCACCAATAGTAGATCTGAACAGCATTGGGACACAGCCCTGAAGATCTAATCTGGAGAACAATAGATCTTTTCTTTCTTGTTCTTTATTTTTGTTTTTTCTCTAGAAATTAGTATTCTAATTTCTATTTCCGCAGAGAAATCGAATTGCGTGGTTGAATTGGATTTTGGAATTCAAACGCAAAAGATCGGTACAGAGACGACGGAATTACTGTAATCTCTCAATCCACAATTATGTATTAAATTCATAGGAGCATGCTAGGTTTTGAGAAATTTAATTATGAGCAATATCCATAGATCGATCCGGTTCAGTTTGGTTTTGGTGATTCGGTTCACGTTAAAACCCTACAAGAATTTCCTAAAAAATGAGCCCCCTACCCCTATTTATAGACAGGATAAGGGCAGGCAGGCAGCAGCTAACCCTAGGCGTCGAGCTGCAACGGCTCGCTGTAAATATCGGGACAGTTGCGAGATTTTTGGGGGAGGTTGGGGCTCCAACGTTTGGGTGCCGCCAGCATGCTAGGGTTTCTCTTCCTGGAACGTCTCGACATCGACCCGCTCAGCTCCTCGATGGTGGGGCGCTTTGGTCCTTGATGTCGAGGCCTTGACTTAGGCAGATTCCAGCATCTTGTTGGCTCCGGTGGGCTTGTCTTTCGGGTTGGACTTGTTTACATGGGCCGACTTGTCTGTTGGGCCCGGGCCCGTGGGTCTGGCCCCAACAATAGCCCCTTTTGGTTGCAAGGTTTGTCCGGGACAGGCCATGGAATCAAAATATACGAGTTAGGACTCGATACAGAGTGCGGAAAATCGAGGTGTCCAAGAGACTACCCTCGAGCCCGCCGGCCCGGGAGGTACTTCCTGAGAGAGTAACTCCACCGGGGAGTAGCCGGGATACTACTCCTGGTCAATACGAAGGTTCCGAGGGAGCGCAAGCGTATGACCGTGGAGGGAATACCGGGGTATTACCCTGCGGGCTAAAGCGTGAGTCCGGGGGTCACGCGGGTCAGAATCATTCCGGGGAACGTTCTCTTTCACGGAGCGGGGCTCCTATGCGTGCACTCTGTTTGGGCTCCGTAGAGCGCTAGCAGGGTGAGTTATAGCGGATCATAGGACACCTGGTGAGCTCCCGTGGGGAGGCCTCACGTTCCCGTTATAGTTCTCCCCGCTGTGGGGTGTTGTCGCTTGGGATCCTGCTGAACGGGTCGGCATAGAGGAGCTAAGCACCTCGACGCCGAGGCTTGAAGCGTCTCGACATTGAACTTCTCACTTTCAATTTTGCCGCCCCTGGGGTGGCATGACCGTAATTTTGGTCAATACTAGGGGTAAATTTGGAATGCAGACGGTTTTCTTTCTCTTTGTATAAATACTCGCCTTCCTCCTCATTTCGTCACTTTTGCACTTCTGAACTCTCAACTGGGCTTTCAATCTCTCTTCAACTGTTACTGTTATGGTGACGACGAGCTTTTCCAAAAACTGTTCCGGCGAAGTTGCGTTTTCCTCTTCCCTTCACAGTTGCGGCGTTCGCGATTGAGGTAATCTTCCTGGATTCCTCCGCTTTTTACTTGTTTTTATTTCTATTTTTCGATCGTATGTGTATTTTTTGCCGGGTTTGTGTGTGGTTTGTTTTGGAATCCATAGTTGCCTACTGTTATTTATCCGTGTTCCGTCGTGCGTGCGCTTTCTTTTGATTCATCTTGCAATTTCTGCCTTCATGATTCAGATTGCTTAGTCGTACTCAGTGATTTCCTGATTTACTTTCTGGGTTATCGCGTGTGTTTCTGGGCATGTGGTTAATCTGGGCGTCGGTTTGGTTGTGTTCGTAATGCATGTTGAATTGGGCGTAGTTTGTATTGATTTTCGTTGCTTCCGCTACTATGCCTCATGGTTTTTCACGTATTTTTCCTTCGATCATGCGAGTTTGAATTCCCTTGTTTTGCATGAGTGGGTCGTTCTACGTTGAGCGTTCATCTAGAGGTCCTTTCCCTTTCATTTCTTGCGTGCGTATTTTCGTCGCAGTGTTTTTTTTTTGCTTTGTGGGGGACCTTTTTCTTTGCCAATTTCTCTTGTTTCTTGGACTTTGCATGGTTACAACTTTTATGGCAAGTTCTCCGGTCGAGATCTGGGAGGAACCTTCCTCCTCGTTGAGTTCTAAGGAGTCGGTAGTAAGGGGGTCCCTGTATCGGGAGAATGCCCCCTCAGGCTCTAGAGGGGATCGGTTCCCCATCGAACAGCCGGTGCACGACATCAACCCTGAGGAGATTTCAGAGGAGGAGGGTACGGTTGAGGCTAGCGAGGGCAGCAGTGACTCCTTTGTCCCAATGGAGGTTGATAAGTCTTTCGTGAGGAAGGATCAAATCAATCTTGACGATCTGGTGCGTATTGCTGTATCCCTCGCAACCGAGGAGTCCGTGTTGAGGAGTGCGAATGGAGTAGCCTGCCACAAGATGGCTTATACCTTGCCCCAACCCGAGGATAGGTGTTGTCGACCGCCTCCAATCGATGAAGTGGCGTTCTTTCTTCCCATAATTAAGTATGGGATAGGATGGCCCCTCCATGCGTGGTTCCGAGCCGTTTTGCTCTCGTATGGATTGGCTCCGTTCCAGTTTGCACCTATCAGCTGGTGCCACATGTTGGGGACACTCCTTGTGTTCTACGATGCCGGGCTTGGGTACCCGACCCTTAGGGAATGGTATTATTTATATAGGTTAGCGCGGTATGAGGCCGGCTATTACTTCTTGTCGAAAAGGGACTCTTTGTCCGAGGCGATGATTATCGGTTGTAAGCAGAACACCCCGGGTCGGAAGAACCAGTGGGTGTGGGTACCTATGAGTCATTCCGATCCAGAGTGTTTATCCGAGGGGGGCGTTCCAATAAGTGCGGTTTTGTGTATATGCTTAAGTATACGGCTCGGTATCGACGTCTATAATTGCTTACCTAAGTCTTTGTGTTTTGCAGGATATAAGCAGACAGTCCTTACTAGCGAGGAGGAGGGTCGGATTCATATTGCTAATTCAAGGGACGATCGCAAGTACTCCTCGGTCAAAGGCAAAAGGAGCGTCGGAGCCGAGTACTGGATAAACGAGAGCGGTAAGAAGGAAAAGCTTCCTGCGGATATGGCAAACTTGTCCCCGATGGATCTGTTGGCGGCGATGAAAGCACAGAAGCGTCCGCGGGAGGTCTCATCCTCGACCCCTACTACTGAGGACCCTTCGTCCAAGAGGGTCGCTGTCGAGACGTCTCGTGCATCTCCGGTTGTGCCGACCAAGGAGTGGGTAGTAGCCGAGCAGTCCGACAAAATGGTCGCCTCGGTATCGACCCCTGCTCCTACTCCTCTGTTTAAGTCAAAGAGGGTCGCGACTCCTCCTCCTCGAGCTGTTCGTGATGAGAGGAGGAGGAAGAGGCCTCACGATGCAAGCAGACTCTAGGGCTCGGTCGGGGTCGATCGGGCAACCTAAGGAGATGGATCTGGTGCTAGTCGGCTCTGGGTCGACGAGCATTGCCTCCTCCACGGTGGCCTATGCAGTGCATGTGAAGAAGGTGCTCGATGGAAACGTCCAAGCCGAGGACTTTGACAGTGAATATGCTCGGGAGAACTTCGGCATGCAGAAGGATATCCAAGAGGTATATTCGTTGCCATATTTCGGTGAATTTTTTGCACATTGGTGTTCCTTCTAACTTCCTTCGCGTTGTTTTGCAGACTACACGGAGGTTCGCCATCTACTCGGAGCAGCTTCTCAAGTCGCTGGACTCGGCTAGCGAGGGGCTGGGTCAGTCGAGGAAGGAGCTTCAAACTGAGAGGGATAAACGAGCTGACCTGGCCAACAAGCTCGCGTCGGTCTCGGGGGACTTGAAGGAATCGCAGCTTGAGGGTCAGAGGTGGAAGGAGAAGTATGAGGGCTTGAGGAAGGAGAGGCAGGAGCTTTTGCGCCGGTGTCGAAGCTGAAAACTGAGATGGAGCTCGACTCCTACAAGGGTCGGTTCCATAAGAGCCAAGAGGAAAGGCTCAAGGAGCAGAAGGCGCATGAGGAGGAGGTGGAGGCGTTGAAGAAGGGTTACGGGGTGGACTATCAAGAAGTCGTGGCAAATCCGGACTTCAAGTCGACCTTCGATCTATTGGTGCGGATGGTCACAGTATCTATCTGCGCCTTGGTTGGTAGAAGGTGTCCGGAGTTCGACCTGGACAATATTGCGTGCCCTCCTACGCCTCCGTCCTCGCCCCCGGTCATCACCGAGGGGGAGCGCCTCGATGCCTTGATACAGGAGGCCAACAAGGAACCGACCCACCTCGAGCCAATCCCTAAGACTGAAGTGGAGAAGAGCGCAGAGGAGAAGGAAGCCGACGGCTTCCTCAATAACGATGGCGGAGGGGAATCCCAGAAGAAGGTGGACGAGGACGCAGCCGTTTGAAGAGTAATTTGTTAGGTGTTCACCTTCTCCTTTTGTAATTCACTCTTGTATCAGCTTTTGTTGTATATTCGCAATTGCTATTGTTCTCTTGTTTTTCATGTTGAATTTATAGTACGTACCTTTCGCATTCTTCATACTCCATTGCTTTTACATCAAAATTTATTGTACGTTTATTTCGTGCTTTGATTATCGTTTGTTGAGTCGGACCTCATATGATGAAGCCAACGGCTCGATATAGATGAGCTCAGGGGGTCGATATTTAGCAGTATAGCTCATCGACGTCGACCCTCTTACTTGGCTGCGAATCAAGCAATAGGAGGTCAGGTTGGGTGATGCCTAAGCATCGCCCCTCCGACGCTCAAGTTAGTAAAGGTGTTGAAAATAAATAACGACAAAGTGAAAAAGGAAGGAATATGATAGGAATACGCGTATCTGTATACTAATGATAGTATTTCTTCAAGTGTGATGTTCCAACTGTTTAGTACCCTTCTTCATTCTGATGTTTCAAGCTGGTAAGCCCCGTGCCCCACCACTTTGGATACTTTGTAAGGGCCTTCCCAGTTAGGGGCTAGCTTTCCCGCTCCGGATTCTTTCGTGTTTTGGAACACCTTTTTTAGGACTAGATCTCCTTCTTGGAAGCTTCTGAGATTCAGCTTTTTATTATAGAACCTTTCTACTTGAAGTCGTCGTCGGGAGGCTCTGACTGCAGCGTCTTCCCGTACCTCGTCTATGAGCTCGAGGTTTTTCTCGAGTAGGTCTGGGTTTCCTATCTTGTCTGGGAATTCTACTCTCGGACTACGGGCGATGACTTCGACAGGTGCTACGGCCTCAACCCCGTACGCAAGTGAAAAAGGCGTAGCCCCGGTGGCGGTCCTTTGTGTGGTCCGGTAGGACTAGGGGTGGGAATAGGCCGGGCTACCCGACAGGGGCCTACGGCCTAGCCTACCACAGGCCAGGCCAGTCCAGGCCAATTTCATAAATAGGCCAGGCTTAGGCTATTTAAAAAGCCTATTTAGCTAAGCAGGCCCGGGCTCGGGCTCGAAAATAGGCCTACTAAGCCTAACAGGCCGGCCTATGAAAATAATCATATATTATATAATCAATTAAATATATTTATTATCTAGAATTAAAAATTTATTTATGATTTATGAATAATAAAATAAGTTAAATAAATCATTTGTTACTAAATAATATATTTATCTAATTTATTAAATGTATTTGTTATTGAAATAACATAATATATTTATAACTTAAAAATAAAATATACATTATAAATTTTAAGTAGGCTCTCATAGGCTTTATACAGGCTAAAGATCAGGCTTATTTCATTAAAAAGGCCAGGTTTAGGCCTACAAAAAGGCCTACTATAGATAATAGGCCAGGCTCAGGCCTCTTCAAGTTATAGCAGGCCCAGGCCTTCGGGACCAAAGCCCAGCCTAGCCCAGCCTATTCCCACCCCTAGGTAGGACCAAAGGACTGCGGGGAGTTCCTCTACCCATCTGGATCCGTGTGGGCTCAATTTCTTTTTCAAGGTTGCCATTACCATTTTGTTGGTGGACTCCGCTAGACCGTTTGCTTTGGGATATCGCGACGTCGAGAACACCAGTTTTATCCTGTAGGTGTTGCAAAAGGTTTGCATCCTCTCGCTGGCGAATTGTCGTCCGTTATCTGTGTGTATTTCTCTCGGGATTCCAAAGCGGCACAGGACGTGCTTCCATAGGAACTTAATGACTTCCAAATCGCAGGTTTTCCCTAGGGCTTCGCCTTCTACCCACTTGGTGAAGTAATCGGTTACCATGAGGATGTGGTCCTTCTGCCCGGTCCCTTTTGGAAGGGGCCCTACTAGGTCCATTCCCCATACCATGAAGGGCCATGGGGTGATTGAAGCATGGAGGGGTTCTGCGCTTTGATGGGTAGATGCCTCGAAGCGCTGACAGCTATCGCATCTCTTAACGCGATTGGTTGCGTCCTGTTTCAAAGTGGGCCAGTAGAAACCAATCGTGATCACTTTGTGAGACAGTGATCGAGCCCTTGTGTGGTTTCCGCAGTCACCTTCATGTATTTCTGCGAGCACCTCCTCTGTTTTGGGGGAAGCGATACATTGGAGGAGGGGTCCTCTGAGTGAACGCCTGTATAGTTTGTCGTCGATGAGGGTGAAGCGGGCGGCTGTCCTTTCGATCTTTATTGCGTCATTCTTATCGCCGACTGGGGGTTCGCCAGACAGGTATCGAATGATCGGGGTCCTCCAGTCGCTCCCATCTGGACTGATAGGTGCGACAATGCCCTGGGTGGAAACATATGGCGCTAATAACCAGACCTCGGGGATTGGTCGGGTACCTTGTGAGGAGCTGGTGGTAGCTAGGTTCGCCAATACGTCCGCCCGGGCGTTAGACTCTCGGGGAATGTGACGGAGGTCCCATTCGTCTATTTTCTCTTTTAGTCTATCGATGATGGAGTGGTATAGCTTCAGACGCTCTTCCTTTACGGCATAAGTGCCGTCTAGTTGATTGACCACCAGCTGTGAGTCACTTTCTGCACGGATTCTGCGAGCCCCGAGCTCTAAGGCTAGCTGTACCCCTTGAACGAGAGCCTCATACTCGGCTTTGTTGTTTGTTGTTGGGAAATCGAGCCGGATTGCTCATTCGTAGTTTTCTCCGTGCGGATCCGTCAAGACCACTCCGGCCCCATTGCCGTGCATGTTACTGGCTCCATCGATCTTTAGGGACCATATCCCAGCATCTTCATCAGCCCTCGTCATGTGGGCTACTTCGTTCTCTGCCTTTAGTTGCAAATTTGTAGAGAAGTCCGCGACGAATTCAGCTAGCACCTGTGACTTGATGGCAATCCTCGGCTCGTACTGGATTCCATAACCTCCTACTTCAACGGCCCATTTGAGCAGACGCCCAGACAGGTTCAACTTTTACAGTACGACTCTTATAGGGTAAGTCGTAATCACTTTGATGGAATGCGCCTCGAAGTAGGGTCGCAGATTTCGAGCAGCATTTACTAGTGCCAGAGCTTCTCCAAGGCGGTGTACCGTGTTTCCACATCTAGTAAAGACTTACTGGCATAATGTACCGGGTGCTGTTTGCCGTCTACTTCACGTACTAGCACTGCCCCGACCGCATGATCTGACACTGACAAGTAAAGTAGCAGTGGTTCACCGTCAGCTGGTTTTGACAACAGAGGTGGACTAGCTAGGTAGGCCTTCAATTCCTCGAGTGCCTTGGCGCACTCTTCAGTCCACTCGAACCGCTTTCCCTTCCGTAGTGTGCTAAAGAAGGAATGGGTCCTCTCGGAGTAATGTGATATGAAGCGGCTAATGGCGGTGAGGCGCCCAGTCAGCTTTTGCACTTCCTTTGGGGATTTTGGATGTCCTATGCCCTGAATGGCCCTGATCTGTGTGGGGTCCGCCTCTATTCCCCTTTGGGTCACTATATGACCGAGGAACTTGCCAGATGCTACTCCGAACGAGCACTTTGCAGGATTGAGCTTCATGTTGTACTTTTCCAAAATTTGGAAAGCGTCTTCCAGGTGAGCCACATGATCCCGGGATTGGAGCGACTTGACGAGCATGTCGTCAATATAGACCTCCATCGTCTTTTCGATCTTCTCTTTGAACATCGAGTTGACGAGGCATTGGTATGTCGAGCCCGCGTTCTTCAGTCCAAATGGCATCACCTTGTAGCAGTAGACGCCTCGACTGGTGATGAATTCTGTTTTTTCTTGGTCGTCGGGGTGCATCTGGATCTGATTGTACCCCGAGAATGCGTCCATGAAGCTCAGAAGCTCGTGCCCCACTGTTGCATTGACTATGGCGTCGATGTGCGGTAGAGGATATGGGTCTTTAGGGCACGCCTTGTTTAGGTCAGTGAAGTCAATACCGACCCGGTTCTTGCCGTTCTTCTTCTTGACGACTACTACGTTGGCAAGCCAAGTGGGGTAGTGCATGACTGACGGATCGATTCCGGTCATGTCATGGTGTGACCAGGTGAATACGTGAACCTTGCTTCGAAGGAACCCTGAAAGGGCGCTCCTGACGCCAGCGGGGAGCTCTACCCCTATGAAAGTGGTTCGAGTCGGGTCTGACTCGTCTATGGTTACTTCTTCGAGCTCCTCAGCTTCGGGCCGGCCAGTAGGGATCAATGTAGAGCCGTGCTGCTGCGCATAGACGGCTCGGAAGCTAGCATAATAGCAGTCCTTTGACGCCTTCTGCTCACCTCGGATAGTCTGGATTCCCCATTGAAACCGTAGAGGGTCATGGTAATCGGCTCTATCTTGCTCATGGGGATCTGCATCTCCTTCAGCATTTGGAGGAACATGATATTCGCGGAACTGCCATTATCCACGAGCAACCTCTTCACTTGGCAGTTTGATATCAAAAGTGATATCACGAGCACGTCATAGTGTGGATGGACGAGACCCGACATATCCTCAGCGGTGAACTCGATTGCTTCATGTTGTTGCATGAGGTTAACATGGTGGACCTCTTGATTGAGGACCCTGCGGGCTCTCTTGGCCACGGAGCGCGACCTTCCGCTAATCTCCGACCCTCCGATGATCACATGGATCGTTCGCTCGGCGGGTGGTGGTTTGTTTTGAGGCTCTGCATTTCCGGTAGGGTTGGCCTGCCTGCCCCTCGTCCATGTATTCTTTCCCTTGTTCGTTAGGTACTCGGTAAGGAAACTGTTCTTTAGAAGCTCGAGCACCTCTAGACGTAAGGCTTGACATTCCTTTGTTCTGTGGCCGTGATCATTGTGGAAGCCACAAAACTTCTTCATATCCCGTGTCTTAGGGTCGGGTTTCATTTTGGCTGGCCATTTTACAGCACCGCCGAGCCCCTTAAGCACGTTGTTGACCAGGTAGTTCTGGTCGATACTGAGGTTGTAAGGTACCTCCCTCGCACGCAGCGCGCGAATGTAGGGGTGGTCTCGTCGCGAACGACGCTCGTTTCGGAAGTCCTTCGGTCCACGTACCTCAAACTAGAGGAGCCTCCTCTATGTCGATCCTCTCTATGCTGACTAGCGAGCTCGTAGGCTTTCTGCTCATTCAGACGCGCGATGCGGTTCGGCTCATCCTCTTCCCAATTAATCTCAGCCCAAGCTTGTGAAAGGACCGAGTCCATGTCATAGCAAGGGTGGCTAGTCAAATCGCGATAGAGTTTTGAGGACACGTCTAGGCCGTTCTTGAAAGCGAAGACCGCAGTGAGAGGAGGGCAGTTCGGTATAGAGGCGAGCTCCTAGTTGAAGCGCCCCCACGTAGGACCTCAAAGACTCTCCCTTCTTAATTCGTATGCTGTTGAGCGCGTCAGGATGCTTGGCCACGCGTCGGCAGTTGGAGTACTATTTTCGGAAGGCCATATGGAGTTCCGAGAACATCGAAAAAGAGCTCCTCGGTAGGTTGACGAACCATTGGAGGGCTGGTCCGGTCAGGCTCGCTCCGAAGCTCTTGCACATGCATGCCTCACGGAGATCGCCTGGGATTGAGGTGGTCAGCATTTTCTGCTTGTAGAGGGCTATATGATCCTCCAGGTCGGTCGTCCCATCGTACAGCTGGAACGAAGGTGGTGTAAATCTAGCCGGGACATCCGTGTTGGTGATGTCGGGTGTGAATGGCGAGTCAGCATAGCTATCCCGCGGTATCAACGAATCCGGAGGGATGATCCCCGGGATGCGGCAAATGAGTTTCTCCAACCCATCTATGCGTGCCTCGAGACGCTTCTCATATTCGTCCCGTAGCGGCTCGGTAGCGAGGCGATCAGTCGGGCAGTAGGTTGTTGTCCCCGTAGGTCTGCGCCCTGGATCCAACGTCGCCGGCGTGTCAAGGTCGACCGCCTCCTCCAAGTCATGGGCTAAGTTCTTGCGAGGAACCAACGGCTTCTCGCTAGTAAGGGGCTCCTCAATGAAGGGCCGCTTTTGGAGCACATTCTCCTTGCGAAGCTGCTCGTTCTCCCTCCGCAGGGCGTGATTAGTAGCGTGCAACTCCATAATTCTGGAGTCCATCTCCTTCGCTTGGCGCCGGTTCTCCTCAGCCTCCTCGGCCAGTCGTGCCAGGATTGTGTTCAGCAGTTCTGGAGGTACGGCTTGGGCGCCGCTGGTTTGCAAAGTTTGCCGCACCAGCTCGTCAATAGGGACGAGCTCCCTTGAACCAGACGACTTTGATGGGGGAGCTCCAGTCGTCTTCTTTGTTTGGTTTCCGGCTTTCTCGCTATTACCTGCCATTAGATCAACGAGAAAATAGTCCCAAGGGCCCCACGGTGGGTGCCAAATATTGAGGTTCGATTTCACGAGAAAATGGAGCCCTTAGAACTTTACGAGGATATTGCAAATAATAACGAAAAATAAAGAAAATAAGCGAGAATTAAAGACGGAAAATAGATATATTATGAGCGAAATAATGCAGATATGTTTGTCGTGAACGAGAGACAGAATCTGTAGAAGATTTGACAGAGTTTCGGCTAGAATTTGCTATGGGAGAATGTCCTCAAAAATGAGCCCCCTGCCCCTATTTATAGACAGGATAGGGGCAGGCAGGCAGCAGCTAACCCTAGGCGTCGAGCTGCAACGGCTCGCCGTAAATATCAGGACGGTTGCGAGATTTTTGGGGGAGGTTGGGGCTCCAACGTTCGGGCGCCGCCAGCAGGCTAGGGTTTCTCTTCCTGGACCGTCTCGACATCGACCCACTCAACTCCTTGATGGCGGGGCGCTTTGGTCCTTGATGTCGAGGCCTTGACTTAGGCAGATTCCAGCGTCTTGTTGGCTCCGGTGGGCTTATCTTCCGGGTTGGACTTGTTTACATGGGCCGACTTGTCTGTTGGGCCCGGGCCCGTGGGTCTGGCCCCAACACACATAATTACATTTTAGCCATTTCCCAACAAAAACATAAATAAATTTTTATTTTTGATTTATTTTGTATTTATTCTAATGTAACATAAATATACAATAATAAAAATATAACATAACTATATTTATCACTTTTTCTTTAAATATTAGATCTCATTAATTTATTATATTTAATATTTTTTAAATAATACAAATATAATATCATTTTGGAATAATATTTAAATTAAATCTTTTAGGCTTTGAGTTTGATATGCTTCTTTTTATTGTTTGATATAATATATTTTTGGCAAAATATTTAAATTAAATCTTATTGACTTTGAGTTTGATATACTTGATATAATATCATTTTTGGTATATATTGTTTGACATATAATTTAAACAATAATTTGTATATAATATATAAATATAATATTGATGAATAAAAATTAAATATATGTAAAAAACTGCTAATAAATATTAAGATAAATAATTTTATTAATTATATTTTAATATTATATTTAATTTGCGTATCGCGCGGGTGCAAATCTAGTAATATATGAAAAGAAAATAATAGTTATTTTAATGAAATGGCGGAAACAGTTTTCAATTAATAATGTTAAAATAAATATTAATGTATTCAGAAATCTTTTTTGAACGTGCAAAAAAGAAACAACCCACATTATAGTGCAGCCCAATTTTAGGAGAAAAAAACAGTTGTATTTTAAAAAATAAAATGTATAGTAAAATTATGTCAAAAATTTTTAAAACCATTTTATTTTTTTAAAAAAAATACACATTCATATGTATTTGTTATTTTGTTTAAAAATCTTAATTTACTTACTGGCTTAACCATTGGCACACAATTATGCCAACATTTTTTTATTAATTTTTAATTAGATCATATAATCATGCATAATTGATATAATGTGGTGTCATAATTTAGCTAGCATAACCACAATCTATTTAAGAATAGTGTTCTTGTCTGTCAAAATTTATTTTTATTTTAAGTACTTTCTTAAAATGTATTTAAGTTTCATTCATTAATACTTCTATCAATATAATCAATTAAAATTGTATTGAACAAACAATAAAAAAATATGAATAAAATTAGTATTTATTATTTTTTTAAACACTACATTTTCACTAATTTGTTTTATTTACCATGTTTGAATATAAGACGCATAATTTATTTTGAACTAATAAATTTTGAAAAAAAAAATCATGATATAAGATATTTTTTGTGAATCATATAACATATATTTTTTAATTCGCACAACGTGCGAGTGCAAGACTAGTATATATTAAAGGAGTTCCGCAGTTTCCTGCCAAAAATATCCTATAAAAAAACCATTTTACCCTTAAAGATAAACATTATTAATATTTAATTTAAAACATTATTTTATAAATAAAATATTCACTCCATGGCCCACCACTAAATACTTTTAAAATAAGATTTAATATTTTTTAAATTGATTTTCAAGTAGTATTTTAATTCATATATCTTAAATACTAGCATTTATAATAGTTAAAATATAGGTAATATATTATTTCTGTAAAAAACTTCCATCAAATTAAAAATACATTTGCAGCATAATTTTTTGATAAATTGAAAATAATTTAATTATCTTAGCCAATTAAAAAAAATTGTTTTACAACATAACCTGGCTAGACGAGATAACACATTTAGCCCAATTTTTTCGGTTATATATTCTTTTTCTAAAACCCTATGTTTAAGTCGATTATTTAGACCAACATGCAAATTTTGAGTTAAATTATATTTCTACATATTAAGAACATAAAAATTTTGCTCGCGCAACGCACGGGTGTAAATCTAGTTATATATTAAAGGAGTTCTAGGAAATTCACTCCAAAATTTTTGAAAAACGTGTCAAACCAAATAAGATATATAAAATAAATTCATAAATATTTTGTCAATACAAAGTTTAACATTTATACATTTTCATTAAAAATATGTATTTTTGATAATATGAAAGCTTGATAGTTCTCAAATAAGCATACATGAATTAAATATATCTAAACAAAAATATTATAAATTATAATAATTAATACATGTAAAAATATATGAAAGTCATGCAACTAATATATAGCGAATTTAATATATTCACATATGTTATAGAGTGAAATTTATTAATACCCATTTTCACTATATATATTATGAAAATATCCAAAACATTATATACATTCAAAAAATACCCACTGCACTCTTCTGACACTTTTTCAGAAAACAGTTATAATATTTTTTTTTAAAATGAAGTTGATTAAAGTTTTTTGATTAAAATATATTTTTATTGAGAAGAGAAGGTCGGTGTCGGGTCTGTGTCGAGTTATGACACAGACCCGGCACCGACCACAATCAAAAAATTAAAAAAAATATTTCTTTAAAAAATTTTAATTGTGATCGGTGCCAGGTCTGTGTCATGGCCCGACACCGACCACAATTAAAATAAAATAAAAAAATTAAAAAGAATTAAAAAAGTGGGTTGGTGGTCGGAGCCTCCGCCACCGACCCACTCCCCTTTAATCCCCACACCGACCCAATCCCTCCCCCCGACCCACACCCACTCCCCACTAATTATATATATTATATTATATATATATATATATATATATATTTATTAATATGTATATTTTTATTTTTATATTAAAACTTACAAATTATTAAAATATTTGGTGATGTGATTGTTGGTGATGATTTCATCATCAAAACAAAAAAATCAATCCCAAAATGTCAAAAAAGGTAAAAATGGGTATTTCTTGAATATGTTTAATGTTTTGGGTATTTTGATAATGTGTTTTGTGGTTTTGGGTATTTAAAATATTTTTCATTATGTATGTTATAATGCAATTTAGAATATACTCTATCATTTTTCAATTGAAAAAATATTTTTGCTTTGTCATTAGATGAATACAATTAATATTTTATAATTATATTTTTATTTAGTATTCTTTATAAAAAAAATTTAAATATTAAAATATTTTTCTTAATAAATATAAAATAGATATAATATTAAGTTTATTTTAATAAAATATAAATTTAAAAATAATTATATTATCTAATATTAAAGTTAAAATATAAGTATAAAATATATTTTCGTGCAATGCATGGGTACAATTCTAGTTATTATAACAACCCACACCACACGTGTGAAGAAGTAAGTCAATTATTATTATTATTATTATTTGAAAATACAATAAGTATACATTAATGTAAATGGTAATATAAGTGAGTCCATAATTTATTGGAATATTAACATAGCACTTTAATTACACCAAAAATATTGTTTTTTATAATGATTTGCATAATACTACACTTAGTTAGCAGCTTAACAAAGCATATATATGGGCAGTCTCTGAATTCAAATTTATTTAGACAATGTATCACCAACAAAAGAAACAGAGAGGTAGAATAAAAAGCTTGTTTGATTACAAATGATACAATAGTAGTACTGGTAATATTATAATTATGCCAAATAACAACAAAAAAACTTATTACTATTAAGTTGGGTTGGAATGGATCCACAGGGGCTCATCAAATTCACCCTTCAAAACATCTCCAATTCCATTCCCGCCGACATCATCTCTCCGGTGCCACGCTGGCACCCCATTCTCGTACCCATTCCACGTCAGCCTCTGCAATCCACTCCCATCCAACCGCGCCATGTACAACTCCCCATACGGCTGGAACTGGTTCGGCACCGACACTGGCTCCGCCGTCACTCCCCCCAAGTTCGCCGCGAACACCAGCCACTCCCCATCCCCGATGAAGCATACATGGTTCAACCTCTCCCTCTCCTCTTCAAACCCGGCTACTTCAACTCTTCTAACTCCACTTCCATCCGCCCTCATCAAGTATATTCCGAACCCGCTCGGATTATCCGGGTTGTGCCTGTTGGAGGAGAATGCGATCATCTCCCCGTCCGCCGACCAGCTCGGCATTGTATCGATCCACGGCCCTTCAGTCACCCGGCGGATCCCGCCGCCCTCGTACTCGCCCTTGATTGCATCCACAATGTAGAGATTCTTGTGCCCATCACGACCCGATCGAAACACGATTGATTTCCCGTCGGGGGAGCAGGATGGGAAGGCATTGTTGCCTGTGCATTGCTTAGTCAAAATCTTGATATCTGCAGGGATCGCATCTCGGTCGCTGGATAAATGTGATCGATCGAATGTGACTCGAGCAATCTCAACATTTGTTTTTTCAGACTCGAAGATCGGCCCGATTGATGTGAAGATTACATTGTTATCTGCAGGGCTCCAAGAATTGTTGAATGCAGTTCGATTCTTGAACAAGGTCCACCTCTTTGAGCCGTCGGACTTGATGATCTCAAGCCCGGGATTCTTACCAAAATCGCGGTTGAGTGCAATGAAATCGCCGCATGGAGAGAAGGCCGGAAAGGAGCCGTTGAGCCTCAGCATTCGCAGCCCTTTTACTGGACTAGAAACTGGTTCCAGGTGTGGGATCATCGAGCTTCCCTCACCTCGGAACCGATGGTAACCGAGATAATTAGCAGCCGGCGAAACAAAAGGGTTGTAATGGTGGAAATTGGGATTCAGCAGCTCAGTCACGGGATAAAATTTCTGAGCTTCAGTATCAAAAATCTCAATGTGCCGATAATTCTTGCCCTTCCGCCTCGTTGCAACGGCGATCTTCGCGCTGTTGGGAACAGCGGCAGGGGTGAAGCAGTGTAGCCCCGGCGGAGTGACGCGAATAGGGGCGGGGGAAGCTGCAACCAAATCAGCTCGGAAAATGCTCCACCACCCATCATCTGCTCGGCGATGGAAATACAGCGTCGAATCGCCGGACCAAGTAGGCCAGCCGCCGTGATCGCACACCAGAACACGCTCCCTGGGATCAGAACCACTGAAAACAACTATACTGGTATTTAGATCGTGAAACTCGCCGCCCCATCGCCCCGATTCATAAGAAGCGACGGCGATGAGCTTCCCGGATTGGGAGACGGCGGGACTGTAATCCACGGAGCCGTGGGGCGTCAGCCGCCGCACGGCCGCGCTCTTGTCGTCGTCGACCCCCGAAGCGTAAAGGGCTGTCCAGCCAGTGAATGGCTTGTCAGGGCGTTCGTTGGCGGAGATGAAGTAGAGACAGCCGTTGTTGATAACGGGGCGGTCGTGGAAAAGGCTTTCCGCGGCGGGATGGAGGGGCACGGGATCGGCAGTGCCACGGCGGTTCAAAAAAATCTGGGCCGAGCCGGGTCTCTCGGAGATGTAAACGATGGTGTTGTGGTCGTCGACGAACTGCGCGTTGAAGTTGATGGATATGCCGTCAGTGAGGCGGAGCTCGGAGAAAGCGTTGGCGGAGGATTCATGAAGTTGAGAGGGCAGCGCAACGGAGAAGATATCGAAGCCGTAATTGGGGCGGCCGACGGTGGAGAAAACTATAGTTCCAGTTGGGGACATAGTGTTAAACTCAGAATACAGACAAGAGGGAGAGAGAAGATGATTTGAAGCACCCAAGTGTAAAGTGGATAAGTCATAAGATTATAGCAGACAAGTCTGACTTTATAATAATAGGAGTAGTGCAGTAGCAATTGGAATTGGACTTGTCTACCGGATAACTACAAGTAAATTTCTCTCCTCACTTGCAAATCAGGAATTTAAATGTATAAAGTTGAATTAAAACTATTAGAAGTGCATATCCATCCCCATCTCCAAACATAAAACTAAAATAAAAAATATAAAAAAAGAAGAAAGAAAGAAAGAAATGAATAATAAGAAGAAAAAAAAAAAAAAGTAGGGAGATGAGATGAGATTGGGTAGTGAGGGTAGGCTAGTTGGCGGCAATCAAGAGGCGGTTTTCGGGAGAAACGGAGATGGGAACGTAGTAGTTGAGAAGGTGAGAATGGAGTTGTGATTTCAACCACATGAATCTCCCGTAATCGATGATATCCTTGCACATGTAACCCAACACTGCTCGATCACTTACTTCCATCTTTTTCACTACTTCTTCCACTCCCAACCACTCTTTCTCTTCACTCCTGCCATCACCACCAACATACCAACCATATTCACATATGTACCAAACTTACTTCAATATTCTATCTATATATATATAAATATCAACTACATACATGATCTCAAGTTGAGCTGTGAGATCCGAGCCATGATCCCCATCAACAGCCCAGCTGGTCAACCATGATATTGCATTAAAATCTTCCTTGCTGAAACCCATTTCCGACATGTATTTCTTACCTGCAGGGCCAACTTTCCATCACCATAACAAACATTCAAACAACAGCACAATAATAATAATAATACTTTTCTACCTATATAGCTTTTCCACTGGCAAAGATGATGGCAACATGTAGCAATAGCTAAGCCTCTCAGGTAACTACTTGCTTCAGACTCAACACCTTCATTTTGCCCGATGCAGCATCTTAAGCTCATATCTGCACCATTGTTCAGTTGCCTCAGTCTCTAATGCAATCATCATCCACTTCCTAAAATTTAATTACCTACCTGTTGCAGCTCCACACAGGTGTTTACCAATTGCAATGTACCCAATTCCTTTTAATGATTCTACGCCATTCAAATTTAGATCCTCAACTGCAAGTAAATAATATGTCGAATCAAGTTCACACACTTCCCCAAAACCACCAAACATATAATGATATTCTTCCATGGATGCTATACCTACATACCTGTATGTGCTTAGATGCAGAAAATAAGTAATATATTAAAATCAAAGAAAAAGGGCACCCGGCCTTACAAAAAGAGTGCTTATTACACTCAGTCAGCTGACATAAGTAATGAGAAAAATGCTCATCTCACACAGCTGATGTAAGAGCATCAGAAATGCACAGTGCATCATTCAACAGAAAGGATGAGCATTGAGCAACCTCAAAACTTAAATAATCCAGAGATTATACATTTTAAAATGAATTTTTGCACTTGATTTGGGAATATTAAGAACAAGTCGGGGTCATCAGTCGGCTTTGAATGATCTTAGACTTTTGCTAAATCCCCTCAACACTGCAGAGTTCCCTCAGTAAAGCCAACATATTTTCCATCAGACCAATCTAATGCATTTTTTCTTATGATTGAATTTGGACAGGCTCATTCACTTCTGACGCAATAAAATATTACATGGCTACTTCAAAAGTTAGGCAGGCTAATTCTCCTCATGGCGACCAACATTTTTAGATGGAAATGGAACAACATTGTCACTAGGCAAAGCAACTTAACAAGAATACATAAAAATTCAATACCACTCTAGAGCTCAATGGCCGAACCCAGATTATTCCTCATCTTTCTATTTCCTTTCCCTTTCTCTCAAGTAACAGATGTAGTGGCACTATGCCAAAAGTAATAACTAGACAGTCAAGTGATTTAGCAATCATGTCACAAATAATTTTACATAAATGTGAGTCTCTTAAACCATCAAATTTTAACCACTCACTTCGCTGGAAGCTACTCTTTCTAGCTCAAAGCATAATACAGAAACCCAAAGCAAGACAAATTTTTCAAAATACTATATTCTGCATAAACAGTTGAGTTGAAGAAGGGAGTTATTCATTGCGCATGAATATATATCATTGAGTGAAAGTGTGCTTAACCATTATAATCACAAACAGAGCTCCTTTAATATTTAGGACTCATCCATTTTTCAAGCACTAGGAAGAAGATCTCGAGAACTTACTGTCAATTCTCAGCCTTTCTAACACTAAGTTCTCTTTCTGTCGCAAACTCCGATCAGCCTAAGACGTAGCATTTAGAATGTGGAGAAAGTCTCAAATATAAAATAAAATGTGTGATCAAAGAAAGAGACGCACAAAAATGGTTAGATACTAACTTTCAACTTATACGACTTCCGTTCCACCAATAACACCTTCTTGATCCCATAGCAATCCGCAAGCATCTGCGTCAGGTACCCTCTTCCAGCACCAAACTCAACCACCGCAGAAACATCAGCATCCCTCTCTGACTCTCTCTTAGATCCACTTGTTGCACCCGAACTTGAACAATATTCTTTAAGCACCCCAAAATCTTCTAAATTCCCAAGAATTGATGCTTGCTGTAGAACATGTTTCTCCTGATAAGGGAGCTTCCTGAAACCAATACACACTCAATTAACATAAAATTCAACAAAAACTCCACATAAACGCTTCTTCTTACTTATCGACTTCTCTATTCGTCCAAATGCTACAAGCTTCAGGAATCTTGTAAGAATGAGGAATGGAGCTGCATCGGGATTCATGTACGGATTTGATCCTAGCAATCAAGTCCAAAAATTTGGACACAGACATGGCATAGACAGCATTCCTTTTCATCTCCGAAGTAAAGGAGGAGTCTTTTGGTGAAAGGTGCTCTTCTTTTTCTTCTTCTGGCTCAACATCATCTTCTGTTCCCGCATTAATGCCCTTTTGATAGAAAGGCTGGCGCGCAAGGGACTGTGTTTGCTTCAGCAATGGGCATCGATTTAAGTGACTCGAGAGATTTTCCTCGAGCACAAAGCTAGTAAACATGCGTAATTATCACAGAAATTATTTATAAAAAAAAAAACAAGTACAAAATCTAGGAGGTAACAAGGGGATTACTGAGATGGGTCAATTGGGCATGGAATCCACTGTGCATCAGACCTCTCCGTGTGGTTCCCGCAGAATCTAGACAGTTCAAATTAATAAGCCATCAACATTGAATACTTGAAGCAGGATGAAGAGGTGTGTGTGAGAGAGAGAGAGGCCTTACGAGGAATCGAGGAGGCGGGTGTTAGCACAAAATCTCTTCTTCTTGGGGAGCCAGAATTTGCAGTGAGTTTCCATTAGTACTCCTTCAACCCTACGCGTTAACTGGTTAAAAACAACGTTTTTTTGTTCTTGGCTTGCGTTGTCGTCATGTTAATTATACATTTATACCCAGAGTTTATGCCCATCATTGCCATGTATCTTTAGAATTTTCATTAACCATACCCAAATACTCTTATAATTTCAATTGAAATCAATATTCTTATATTTTCTATATATAAATTTGTATGTATGGGTATACTATAAATATAGAAAGTAGAATTTTTTTTTTTTAAAAAAAAAAAAAACATTTTGAGATATTAATTAAGATTGCATGAAGGCTTTCGAGGCCCAAGATAAAAAGCCCACCGAACTAAGAAAAAAAAGCCCTTTAGACGCAACCCTAATCAATCAATATAAACCCACCACGCATCCGCATTAGTCCCATTTCATCCACACCAAAACCCTAGCCACTGATTCTCCTCCGCCGCCAGCATGCAGATCTTCGTCAAAACCCTAACGGGTAAGACGATCACCTTGGAGGTGGAATCCTCCGATACCATCGACAACGTCAAGGCCAAGATCCAGGACAAGGAAGGAATTCCACCGGACCAGCAGCGCCTCATCTTCGCCGGTAAGCAGCTCGAGGATGGCCGCACACTGGCCGACTACAACATCCAGAAGGAGTCGACCCTCCACCTCGTGCTGAGGCTCCGCGGTGGCGCGAAGAAGAGAAAGAAGAAGACGTACACGAAACCGAAGAAAATCAAGCACAAGAAGAAGAAGGTGAAGCTGGCGGTTCTCCAGTTCTACAAGGTGGATGATTCTGGAAAGGTGCAGAGGCTGAGGAAGGAGTGCCCCAATGCTGAGTGTGGAGCCGGGACTTTCATGGCGAATCACTTTGACAGGCATTACTGTGGTAAGTGTGGATTGACTTATGTCTACAATAAAGCCGGCGGCGATTGAGTGTTATGGCGAGATATGTGTAATCGTCGTTTTTATTTTGGGAGTTTAGATTTCCGGTTTTAATTATGGATTTTGGTGACGTACTGTTTTTTTCTTTTTACACCTGCATTTCAAGTTACATTGTTTGTTGATATCGCTTCGCTATGTATGTTCTGTTCCTAATTCCATCGGATTGAGCAGAGAAATAATAGTAAGAAATTAATATTTATTTAGTCGAATTTTATCCATATGAGTCATATGGGTTCACCCATTCTAAGACTACCCCCATTTAGGGGTGTAAATGAGCCGAGCTACTCGTGAGCTACTCGGAGATCGACTCGAAGAAAGCTCGATCGAAGATCGATTGTTTAATAAACGAACCGAGCTCGAGCTCCGAGTCGAGCTCGATAAAATTATCGAGCCGAGCTCAAGCTCGGATGTGTTCGGCTCGTCAGGCTCGCGAGCATGTTCGAGCTCGATCTCGAACATGTTCGCGAGTAGGCTCGTTAACCAAGCTCGCGAGCCTGTTCGCGAGCAGGTTCGTGAGCAGGCTCGTTTAACATGCTCGCGAGCAGGTTCGCGAGTATACTCGTTAATAAGCTCGTTTTTAATTAAATTTTAATATTTATATATTTTTCTATTTCTATACCTTTTATTATTATATAATTATATTTCATATTTATTTGACAACAATAATATGATTAAACAAACCATACCATATAAAAAACTTAATTTATATAAAAATTAAGATAAATATTAAATTTGGAATGAAAATTAGTTATATGAGTGATAATATTTTCAAATATAATTTCTTAGATATATGTGATTTTTAAATTTTCACTTAATCAAATTAGTTAATTTCATTTAAAAATTGAAACAATTCATTTTATGAGAAATTTATGTTATTTGTAAATCTAATAGAAACTTAAACAAACAATATATTATTATTGAAATAATAATGTTTGTATATACTTTTAAATTTTAATATATTTTAAAAAATGAACACATAGTGGAAAGTTAAGATAAAAATATACAATTAAAACAAACTCTTAAGTTATTTTGCTCAATATACAAATATTAATGTATAATAAGCTTGTACAAACAATTAAATCATAATACTTTTGTTAAAATGAATATATAATGAAAAAGTAAGATATAATTATATAATTAAAACAAACTCATAAGTTATATTACTCAAAATATAAATATTAATGCATATTATATGATATATATATATATATATTAAAATCATTAAATCATAATACTTTTGCTAGAATTATAGATAAT
>JAPKLW010000895.1:258215-315462 GCA_026898455.1 Plectranthus barbatus
TCCTTTGCTTTTATTTTGAGTCTTTTGCTTTTACATGAGAAATGGGAAGTGACAACTCTGTAATAGCAAAGAAAGATTCTCTAATAAACTTTCACGTGAATTATTTGTGTAGATAGTAAGTCAAGAATAATTTCCAAAAGTGACGAGTGAGCAAAGAAATGAATATTGTAATAATTGACTAAAAATTCATTTGAAAACAAGAGTTACACAAACAAGAGTTTTATAAAATAAAAACATATTACATTAAATGACTTTTTGCAAGTAATGACTTTTCAAGTCTTCTTTACATTAAAAACATATTACACAAGTCTTCTTCTTCCGGTGATAAATGACTTTTTGCAAGTAATGCAATCAACATTCTTTGATTCATCTTCTTCTCCGAGTATTTTTTTCAGCTCCACTTCAATTCTAGCATTGGAAATTTTATTCACTACTTCCACCTCATTGTCTCTTGACAGTCTTAATGCTCGAATTTCTGCAGCAAATTCACTACTTACTTCAGATTGAGATGCCTTACTCTTTCCTTTCTTCTTCGCCTTATCTCTGCCCAGAGGACGAGAAATATTAGAGCATTCAGTCGTTGGAGTTTCCGGATTGGAAGGCCTTGAATACTCACCATCCTCATAAGTCTTTGATCTTTTGGCACTACCATCACTTTCTTTCTAATTAATTGTAAACAACTATTGAATATGCATGTTTTTAAGTTAATGTATTTATTTAAATTTAAACACATATCCAAATATTTCTGGAGAAGTTTGAATTCATGAATTACAGTCCAGATGTATTACTATTACATCTACAATTGAATGGCATTTTTGTTACTGAACAATTTATATATATTCTAAATGTAAAACGCGACATTGTAGAATTTGTCTTATTTATATTATAAATTCATAATTTTTATGTTAATTTTAAAACAAATGGGATTGTATATGAATAATAGGATATATATTAATCACGTGAAGGTTAATTTCCGCAGGAGATGGTGAATTAGAGACATTTGAATTGGAAATTGGAATGCAGCAACTAATAGGGTTAGTGAATTTCTAATGTATGGACATGTAATTTTCATGCCATCATATTCATATCACAAATAATAATAATATAATAATAATGAAAATGGTTTAAGCCGAGGCGTTGACCCCTGAATTTAGAATGCGTAAGTAAATGCGTATTACCAGGAAAAGAAAAGCACATGCACATGCCTTAATTCCATCTCCATCATGCTCATGCACCATATCAAATCATTTTTTTTAAAAAATAAAAAATATATATGTATATAATCAAAACGAACTGGAAGAGTAGCTGTGATTCACCGCCGCAAATCCCCCGTCAACCGCCAAATTCTGCCCGCTCACGTAGCCCGACTCATCCGACGCCAGAAATAGCGCCGCCTCTGCAATGTGCTTCGTCTTCAGCACGATTCCTTTCAAGTTTGCCGCCGCGCTGCTGCTCTCCTCAATCTCGCTTTCCGTCGCACCGTACGCCGCGCATACCATCGGCGTCGCCACCCCGAAAGGCGATATGCAGTTCACCCTGATCCCGTGCTTCCCCAGCTCCCCGCACACCGATCTCGCCAGCCCCACCACCGCGCATTTCGCCGCCGAGTACGCATGCGGGCCGCTCCCCCCGATGCACGCCGCCACGCTGGCCGTGCAGATGATGGATCCCTTTATGTTCCTCTCCACCATGACCCGGGCGGCGTGCTTAATCGTGGCGGCGACCCCGCGGACATTCGTGGCCAGAACGCCGTCCAACGCTCCGATATCGAGATCCAATATGCTGGTGAGCGGCCCCAGGGTGCCGGCGTTGCTGAACAAGATGTCGAGGCCGCCGTATTTTGCGACGGTATAGGTGACGGTGGCTGCCACTTGTTGTTCGTCCCTGACGTCGCAGTGGTGGTAGGCGACCTTGTCGGAATTGATAGAGGCGATGACCTGACGGGCTAGGTCATCCTGAATGTCGGCAAGGACGACGGCAGCGCCGTGTTGATGGAAGAGCCTGGCGGTGGCCTCGCCGATGCCGCTGGCGGCGCCGGTGATGAGGGCGACTTTGCCGTGCAACCTAAAAGAAAAGACTTGGGGATGATAAATGCATTAATAGCATTAAGCAGGAGAAAGCAAGTAAAGAAGAGTAGAGAGAGAGGGTGTAACCTTGGATTCGTTGACATCCTTGCGCTTGAACTTGAGCTTGAATGAATAATAAGGAAGGAAGGAAGGAAGGGCGTTGGATCTGCTGAGGCTGTAATAATAATAGAGTTAAGGAAGAAGAATTGAAAAATATGACTTTATTTATAATGATGAATGATCCCATGACTAGTTGCTAGATTCACAGCTCGAGAAGTAAAGTTGACGTGCAATGCCACCTCCCTCCCTACTTTTTGTTTTTGGTCGACCATCCATCCATCCATCTTATTATATATAATTAAATATCCATGCATACATACATGATTCAATGTGAATTCAACTTACTTGGATTGATTGGATCTCCATTAATATTCATCTTCATCTTTAGACTGCCTAATACTAAAATCCAAGTTTTTGCAACAGTTGTGTTCTTCTATGCAAGTGTAATGGTCCAACGAATGATCTGTCCGGCACCCCGATTCTGATGAAGATCAGCCAACCTATATGCGCAACATGTCGAACAACATGGAAATATAAGAGCAGAACAGTACCTGCATGCACCAAACAAGTATTAGTCGACCATGAACACAACCAGGACTAAGGGGCCAGTCAGCACACATGAGACCGAGAATGTGGAAGAAAACTGCCACCCCGTGACAAAAGTCTATTCAAGAGATCAGAGACTAGCTACAATGGTCTTAATTATCCTTTCGAGGGAGATCCTTTCTAGAGTCATCGGCCAGTTATACCATAAGGATGAAAGTTTAAAGCGTTATAGCTTTGGTGGCAGCTATACCATCGAAGTTCACTATAAATTTTTAGGTAATTATAATGAAACTTGTGAATATTATCTAATAGAAAGAAGTATGAAAAAAAGAAATTAGAGTTGGATTGGATTATGACAAACAAATCTACATGTGTATGCATGTATGTATATAAGTAAATGAAGGATGAAGAGGAAGTGCGTGTGTGTTTTAACTTTTAACAGCTTCAGGCGGGGCTGGGCTGATTCATTTATAATTTATAGTAGCTTTGCACCCGCACGTTGTGAGAATTAAATAAATAATATCTTATATTATAATATAATTAATAATGTATAATTTTTTAAAAACTTCGTTTGTTCATAAAATAAAATTATTCTTATTATTTAAATATTTAAACACAACAAATAAAACAAAAGGTGATAATATAATGTTTTAAAGAAAAAGTAATAAAATAATTTTATTGATATTTATTATTAATTTTTATTGAGGAAAGCTGACAAAAAAAAAATTAGTATATTAGTAGAAATTATGTTAGTGAAAAAAAGTTTAATACTTATTTGAATAATTATTCAAAAAATATAAATAGATTTTTTGCAGAAACGATTACACTATTCTATTTTAATATATTGATAGATTTACGGCTTTTAAAGATTTTATTTGCTTGACAGTTTTCTTTATAGCTTTCTTTAAGGCTAATATGTGTAGATTTTTTTTTTTTTTGAAATGAACTTAACTTGAATACAATTCTTTGGATCAGTATTTGAATTTTATTAATTTATTTATTCAAATGTTTGTATTTTTTTTAGTTGGCTGAATTATAAATATTAGGCCATTATTTGTTAGCATGTTTAGAATAAATTTTTTTAAATGAGTTTACAGTTTACTTTTATTATAATAAATTTTATATAGTCATTGTACGGCAATTTTCTTTGTGTAATCGATAATTTTCACGTTTAGACTTCTTTGAAATAATTTTGACTTGTAATTCTTTGAGCACATATTTGAGTTTTATTAATTATTCAAATGTTTGCATCTCATTCTCTAAAAAAATAAAAAAATTGGGCCGAATTATAAATTTTGGGCAGTTTTTTGTCATCATGTTTAAAATAAATTTATGAATAAGGTTTTTTTTTTGTCCTAACAGAAGATGCAACTCAAAAAATTATTCAATTTACCACTTCACTTAACCATTATTATATACAGTTTTTTAGTGGTTTTTAATTGCAAGTTAATATATTTTTTTTAAGTCGATGCTAAAAATAATAAATATAATAATTGGTGAGATGAATGATTTAAAAAAAATGAAAAATATAATCTTGTTATATTTTATTGTATATGTTTATGATATAATAAAAAATAATCAACAAATAATATGAGGCGGAGGCGTTGATAAATACTCCGTAAATAAGAAAGAAAGTGGTGGACATATTTTCCTTTTCTTTTTCTATCTATGCTAACAATTTTATTTACCTGACCCGATTCAGCCACCGTACCCGCTAGCTAGCTCCACTCTTCTTCTCCAAAAATTATACTCTCTCTCAAATCCCCTTCATCGCCATGTCTGCAGTTGCAGCAACCGCCGCGCTACCTCTTGTCCACCACCACACCACCGCCACCGCCACCGCCCCCCATAAGCTCATTCTTCAACCAATTGCCAACAAAGTGCTCCGCCACAGCAGATTTTATGCGCCGCCGTACAGGACTTTTCACAAGCACCTTTCCGGCGTCAAACCTCGGCGACCCTTCTCCCCCGTCATGGAATGGCAGGATTGCACGTAATCGATTCCCCCTTTTTAATGCTTATTGATTAGTTGAAGTTGGATAATCTGATCAGATGCAAATTTTATTTTAAAATTAAATTCTCATTTCGTATGGTAGCGTAAAGATGGAAATAGATGTACCGATTTCAGTTGCTTATAAATGTTACTCTGATCGGGAAGCCATTCCTCAGTGGATGCCCTTCATATCATCTGTGAAGGTGAGTGATTTAGTTTTGGGTCGGTTTTTGATTTATTTATTTATTTTTTTGCTGAACAAGAAGAAATCCACAACTGTTAGTTATGACTGTTTGTTCTAGGTGCAGAAGACAATTGTTCCTGTTTAGAGGGTGGAGATGTTGTTGCTTAAAATGGGAAAATGGACTTTCATCATGATTCTTTTTGTCAATAATTGAACTTGCTAAGAGTCTCTTTTTAAGTAGAATGATTGATTCTAGATATATTTTAGATTCTGGAGGATAAACCTGACCTATCAAGATGGTTACTCAAGTATAAAGCTTTTGGGCGTGATATAGAGTTTTCATGGCTTGCTCGAAATTTGCAGGTAGTGATTAATGCCAGCATTTCTTTCACCATGTTTAATGCTATTCTGTTGTTTATCAAGTTTTGCTTCAACTTCTTTCTTGCAGCCTATACCAAACCAGAAAATCCATTGGAGATCTCTCGATGGCCTTCCAAATAGGTATTGGAAATTCTGTGATGGACACATACTGCGTAATATAAATTCAGTCTCTCTTCGCTAAACTTAGAAGATGTTGTCATGCATCGCCCAATTCCCCTTTTGATCTTAAGACCTTAATCTATCAATATGATCTGTAGTCGTTCAGGAGTCGTTGATTTTGAAACTAAGGAGTAACTAACTATAAAATAATAGCTGACCAAAAATGAATATCTGAATCATCTCCTTTGCAGTTGGCCCATAAATGAATAATTGCATTTGAAATCATGGTTTGCTCATTTGCAGGGGAGCTGTAAGATTTTTCCCCAAGGGTGCTGGTTCTTGTACAGTTGAAGTATGTCTTGCTTAATAATCATCCACCTTTTATTTTGTAAATATTTTGAAGAAAGAATGGGATTGAATATATTGTGACATATCTCAGCTAACTGTTTCGTATGAAGTTCCTCAACTGCTGGCTCCGGTGGCATCAGTGAGTATATATTTATATATGAAGCGCTTCTCTTAGGTTAATCATTTCTACCATCCCATCTATTATCTCTCTTCTGATTTTTCTGGCTTCTGCGATGTAGGCACTGCAACCTTTTCTCGAAAGCTTGCTCCTGCGCGGCCTGGAACGCTTTGCTAAGTTTGCTAAAACCAATTCCTCTTAATCAACTGCATAGTTTCTGAATTGTACGATTGTTGATACTTTGTAAACATGAATATTCATTCTTCTGATTGTTTCAATGAAGATTTTATCACAAATACATATATACCACGTCCGAAATGAAGGATAATGAGAGGACAGCAAAAAATTGTTCATCTACCAATACATATACATTATTTTATTATTCTATCTACTAACCAATTATATGTACCCAGAACAGGAAAGAATGGTGAGACAAACAAAACTGCTCAGCTGAAGCCTCCGAATAAACCATCATCACCGATTGCTTCCTCCGTCCAACAAACTCCGTAGGGTGCACAGAGCCTCCGCAGAGAGGCCGCAGCACCTTAGCTTCTTGGGGCATGTCGACTGCTGCTCCATTTGATCCAGGGATGTAAAACAAACAATAATAGCCGTGAGATTGTCAAAGGTGTTGAGGCGAAGTGCCTCCATCACCAGGTCCTTTGCACATTGCTCCGGGTCATCGTGTCGTCGCAGGCCTCGACGGACTAGGCTAACCGCTTGCTGGCTGGACATGACATCCCAGATGCCATCACACCCAATGATGAGGAACTCATCATCCTCTGTAAGAGTGATCTGGCGAAACTCGGGCTCTGCGATGAGGGGTGAGGAAGAGCCACGGGGCAGCTTCATGTCCCAGTCTCCTAGGGCTCGAGTAACCGAGAGGACACCGTTGAGGTAACCATCATCAATGAATCCACCCAGTTCCTCCACACGCCTTCTCTCGGATGCATAATTAGGCCTGTGATCTTGAGACATGTTGATGGCCTCTCCTTTCCGGCACAGAACTGCTCGGCAGTCCCCCGCATTGGCCACCAGTAGAAGCCTGGAATGAGGGAGCGAGGCGAGGTCAGGATGAGGAAGAGGACAAAATTGAAAGAAAAAAAACATACCTCCCAACGATGAGAGCAGTCAAAGCAGTAGTTCCAGAAGAAGGGCTGACGCTGGCATCATCAGCCAAGCACATATCTGCTTGAAGAAATGCTTTCCTGAGGCAATTCTCAACCTCCAATACGAACGCATCATTTACTTGAGAAGCACGAGGGAAATCACCCTCCTCGAAAAACAATTTTATCGCATTCTTTCTAACGTAGGCTGCAGCCTCAGGGCCTCCATGGCCATCAAATACCTGCATTAACAACTCCTCATGGTCAGAAGAAGATGAAGATGAAGATGAGATAACAGAAAAAGGGCAAGAAATCAGTACTAACCCCATAGAAGGCACTTGGTTCAGGGACAGTGACGAGTGATCCCAACTGTGCAGACAAATCATCTATCCTTATGTGTTCGTCTTCCATGTATCTTCGTGGACCAATATCAGCAAAACCACCAGAGCGAATGCTTGGTGCATACGCCACTGTGCCTTCCACAGACTTAATATCCTGTTGTTCCAATAACACATAGACACAAACATGTTTAATATATTCACTATATTGCACAGATTGGAATACTAGTCCCCAATAAGGGTGTGGGTTTTTTCAAACATAGACCAAACCAAGCATCATTCATGGCCTCAATTCAAGATCGTGAAAAAAGAAAGGGGAATTTCGCTGATATTTTAAAAGCTATGGCTTCTACCCTAAATGAAAAACTTTATGCCCTCATTTGTTTAGGCAACATTTTAAAAGCAATAAATTGTTAAATTTATTATTAATTCCTATTCAATTCCATACTCAACTCCAAGACATTCTTCGAATCTAAAATATCTCCCTGTAACCAAGAACCGTCCACATATTTATCCAACAGATTGAAGATTATTTTTTTTTTTTTTTTGAAGAAGAATCTTTTATCAATTCCTACTGAAAATGATTCCAAGATTCACAACACCACAAAAAGTCTCCTTCAAGAACTTAACCTATAATTTAATGGATGCATGAGAAAGAGCAGAGCAGAGCTCACACAGGGCAGCTTAAATCATGGGGGCACAGCAAAACAAGGCAGCATAATTGAAAAACTCACAAGTTGAGAAGAGGGCACATCCAAAACCGGGATATTTGTTCGGACCACTACCTCAGCTTCCGCTCCCATCTTATTCTCCAATCGCACACAGCAACAAGATCAGCTCCTTCTTAGCTCTTCAGAAAACAACTTTCTTTTTTTTGCTTGGAGAAATCTGAATAATAATTGAGAAAGACTGGATTCTATTTCCTTCTGGTACTTTCTTAGCGTGTGGAGAGACGACCAAAACTGTGCACAAGTTGGCTTGAATTTACTACTTATACAAACCGGTAACCGGCTGTGGCGACGGACAATTGCCGGTTACAAGCACCCGCGGTCATCAACGGCGTCGAGCCCGCTAAATATATTTTGTGGTTTGCCAATCATTTTGTTTAGATTTTATCATCTTGTGATAAGTTAGTTACCTAGATTTCATGCCCTTTTGTAATTCATAGCAAGGGTGGTGGGGATTTGATTTTCCTATTTCTTTTTTGATAAAAATAGATGTAGTTAATTTTTTATACTTTATATGATAAAAATTGATAATTTCATTTTATTAGTAATGATCACAGAACTTTGAACTTGTTAAATTTGTATTTCATTAATACATTTCAATTGAGAACTACTTTATCAGGATTGGATGCAACTTATCAACATTTTTTCAAATTAATTATGTGTAATTTAATATGATGTGTATATTAATTATGGCAAAAATACAAGTTGCAAATGATAAAAATCATGTATAAAAAAAAAGTCGAACATTGACAGTATGTGAGAAATTCATTTGAATAGTAAAAATGTTAAATACAATTTTCATTTAGAAGTCAAGTTATAGATGATAACTTGTCACATAAATTCAAAATAGGAGATGAATATATATTTTAATTTTGTGTGAAAAAACAAAAAGTTGGGTGTCAAATCACACCATACCATTGAGAGTTGGACAACAGACACGTGGAGGTTCCCATGACATCCATCCGTTGACTGGATCAATCAATTAATAGTAGTAATAATAATCATAAAGTTTTAAAATTTTCCATAATAATTGTGGAAAGTCAAGTTTTATACATTTATGTTCAAATTGAATATTGGTGGAACAAGTAAATTTAATGCATCCACTATTATTAATGCATCCATTATTTATGGGGTACGTCTAGGGGTGCACGGTTTGGTCGAAACCAGTTGAACCGGCCAAATCAAATTAATTTGGCTGATTTGGTTGGTTTAAGAAAAATGATTGATTGGATTGGTTTGAAAATTTTCGAACCGGACAATTTAGTTTGATCGATGGTTTGAAGGATGAAACCAGCCGAACCAAATCGTTTTAATATGGTTTGGCCGGTTTGGTTTGTGTAAATTTCAAACTGTACCTATTAATTTGGTCCGTATTGTGTCCCTTAAATCGGACTGTGCACACCCCTAGGTACTCTTTAATAAAAATTTAAAAAAAACTGTTTAATTTGAAGTAATAAGAAATGGAGTTTTATCATTTGTCATGCAATGAAATGAAAGGCTAGTATGCAAACTTATTTATTTTGTTGGTTATGGAAAAAATTATTAAAAAAAAAAAAAGGCTGAATGCAACGTAAACCTAAAAACGCAAAACAAGAAAAAGTTGGTGTGGAATGGGCTGGGCTGGGAGTCAGATTTCCAACTCCCCCCCTCCCCATCATATATATTCATCCAATAAACTTGTACAATGTGGCATTACAATATAGAAGGATTGCCTCTTCTATTTATGTAACAATTTATTATCTAAATGAAAAAGGGGAATAAATATATTATTCACTAAGTTGTAGTTTTTCATGATCTCACATTCACTTAAAGAAGAAGGAGATATATTATAGTTAGGTCTAAGTAACCTACATTGATCACTCATAGAAGAAAGATGATGGACAGAAATAGGGAAAAAAAGAAGATATGATTAAAGGACAATCATAGCAACAAGTTAGTATTATTTACAAGGAGGAACAAATAATTAATTAAGGATTGTACAGTATTTCAAATCATATATGTATAATGTATATATATGGAGCTGAATGGTTCAATCATTGCAGAATAGAGCTAAATTGAATTGACCAAACAATACATATGGTTGTTTTATCCTTTTGGTTTGGACCATGAAAAGTGATTCCATATATGATGTTGGTTAAACGAATATTATTATAGCTGGGGAATAATCATTTCACACTTACATTACAAATTACATGCTATTATTTGTGAATATATTAATTATATTACACTAGTATGTGTTATTATTATGTTGGTGCAAAACTGATTAAATGCAAAAGGCTCTTCACTTCACTTCTAATTTCAGCTCAATTCTTTCTACCCTTCCCAATTTACTCCTTTTTTTTTTTATGAAGTATAATATTCTTTTTCTTTCACTTTGCTCCCCATTTTGCTTTTCTCTCCAAGCACAAGACCTGATTCGTCGCGCTTTTTCTCTCTCTCTTTTCTTTTTTAATTTGCCTCTTGCTGGTTAGCTGTAGGACCTTCTCTTGATTGTCGGCCGAGGTCGTCGATCGGTAAGCTTTATTTTTATTTTTAAAATTTTGTGATGCGTCGGTTGCGGAGTCTGATTAGCTGAATCAATTGGTGTGCTCGCCCTCTCATCTATCATTCTATCAATCTTCAATTTGTAGGGACTTTTGAGTTCATTTTTGTATGTTTTGCTTTCGATATGGAAAAGGCTGTGATTTTTTTGGATGGTTTAGTTTTTTCTGGACTGTTTAAAAGTTGTTCCGCTCCCTAGATCTCGGTTCTAGTGGTATCGGTCATTGGTTGAGTTTTTATTTTCTGTTTTGCCGTATTCTTATGGAAGCTGCCGGGGACTTTGTGTGTTTTAGTTCTACCTTTGCTTTGTGGTTGTTGATATACTTCAGCTCTATCTTCTTTGAGGTTGAATCTGAGGTTTTGGTTCTGTGTTTCCCAATGAATGTCTCTTCAATCATCAACTTGCCAACTTAAAACGAATCTTTGAACTGGTTAATGTTAGCTTGTCTCTTGTTGTTTGATGCAATTAATCTCTACTTGAATTTATTGCTGACAGGTTTTGAGTGGTCTTCTTTTGTACGAGCTGCTATAAGTAGTGAAAAAGCCTGCTTCATTTATATAATTAGCATTGAATGGCCTCCAGAAGTGTAGCTCCTGGCACTGGTGTTAGAGATCCTGGTCGGAAACTTGATGGATTAGATAGGCTGCCTGATGAGATGAATGATATGAAGCTTAGGGATGGCAAAGTACAAGCACTTATCTTAAGATATTCTGTTTTATTATTACAGGCCATTGCTGCTTATATACGTGTTAACTGTATTCTTTTGCCATAGGACATGGAACCGGCTGTAGTAGATGGTAATGGAACAGAAACTGGTCATATAATTGTGACAACAATTGGGGGCAGAAATGGCAAACCAAAACAGGTTAAATTCAGCATCATAATATGCATTATGCTGAATTTGTTTATTTTGCTATTTTCTTGTTCATAACCTCCAATCCTCGGTTTATCAGACAATCAGCTACATGGCTGAGCGTAGTGTGGGGCAGGGATCATTCGGAATAGTGTTTCAGGTACTGCATATTGCTACCACCCTCTTCTTTTCTGTTGCAAGGAAAAGCAATATCATCAGTGCTTTCACAGATTGAAATTTCAAACATGTTCCAACGTTCTCTTTCAGGCCAAGTGTCTAGAAACAGGCGAAACTGTTGCCATTAAAAAGGTTCTTCAAGATAAGAGGTACAAAAACCGAGAGCTGGAAACCATGCGTCTCCTTGACCACCCGAATGTTGTGTCTTTGAAGCATTGTTTCTTCTCAACGACTGAGAAGGACGAGCTCTTCCTTAACTTGGTGCTGGAATATGTACCTGAGACTGTTCATAGGGTGATTAGACATTATAACCAGATGAGTCAGAGGATGCCAATGATATATGTTAAACTTTATGCTTATCAGGTATACTTGATTTCTTGTTTTTCCAGAGTGGCTGCTTATTAATCCAAGATTTAAGTCAGTTTGAAGCTTTTTTCTGAGTAGTGTCTTTACCTGGCAGATTTTCAGAGCATTGGCATATATCCATGGTTGTGTTGGGGTGTGCCATCGAGACATTAAACCGCAAAATTTATTGGTAAGATGATTTTCTACCGAAATGTTTATTAATCAAATAAAAACTACTTACTTATTGCAACGCTCTCCGCAGGTCAATCCACACACCCATCAGGTGAAGTTATGTGATTTTGGAAGTGCAAAAGTACTGGTGAGAATCATTCTTCCCATCTGATCCGGATATCTTAAGGTCCTTAACTTTGTTATGTCACATATCGTATATGGCTGAATGTGCAGGTTAAAGGAGAGCCGAACATTTCATATATATGTTCAAGGTACTATCGCGCTCCGGAACTCATATTTGGTGCAACCGAATACACTACAGCCATTGACATCTGGTCTGTTGGATGTGTTCTGGCTGAATTATTGCTTGGGCAGGTTGGTGAATGATCTTCCTTCTTCTTTCAACTGTATTCTTGTTGGAGCTATTGTTTTGCTAAAGTGAAGTTCCATTTGAATGTTTCAGCCACTATTCCCTGGTGAAAGTGGAGTCGATCAGCTAGTTGAAATCATTAAGGTAAGCATGATCAAGCTAATTGTTTTTGTAGTACATTTATGATTGTTTCTTAATGTTTGTTATGTAAGTAAAAGGGTTGTTATTTTACATACTTCTTTCAATTTAGGTACTAGGCACTCCAACAAGGGAGGAGATCAAATGCATGAACCCCAATTACACGGAATTCAAGTTCCCCCAAATTAAAGCTCACCCATGGCATAAGGTAATGACATATCACTTCTGCTGGTTTTAATGATGATAGATACTATGCCCCCCAAATGGTGGATCCGTAGGTGTAATTAGGTTAAATTTCGGCTGCTACCTCTCTCCAACTAAAAGAAGTAGATGCATCTCTATACTTTATACATGATTTGACACACTTTCATCTTCAGATATTTCACAAGCGGATGCCACCAGAAGCTGTGGATCTTGTTTCAAGGCTCCTGCAGTATTCTCCAAATCTGCGCTGCTCTGCGGTGAGTATGAGTGTATTTTATTTGGTCCTGAGACAGTGGGCACATTTCAGTTTAACATTGTGAAAAATGACAGTGTCAAGTTGTATGATTTGGTTTAGTTAACTGTGGCATTGGTCTTTGTTGTGGTGCAGCTGGAGGCATTGCTTCATCCATTTTTTGATGAGTTGCGGGACCCAAATGTTAGGCTACCTAATGGGCGGTTTGTTCCACCATTGTTCAACTTTAAGCCACATGGTGAGTTGCCATTGTTCAATTTGTTTGATGCTCCATCCAGTTTTTGTTCCATATTTGCGTGCCGTATGTGTGTATGTATCTTAACTGTTACGCCCGGCCTGACCAGAGTTGAAGGGGGTGCCGGCAGAGTTACTGGGGAAGCTGATTCCTGGGCATGCTAGGAAGCAATGTGCGTTCCTTGGTCTGTAGACAACAGCTACTTGAGAGTTGAAAATTGTTGGTAACCTCGCTGGAATTGATGATATTATATATATGTTGGATTTATTAAATTTGATTGTAGCAGAGGTTTTATGTGTTCTGTTTAAATGATGACAAAACTGTAATAGCTATGTATTAGTAGTTACTAGTGGTGTCTTGTAAATGTATATTTGAAGCGAGCTTAGTGGGCTGATATAGTTTGATCATGTGCGGAGTTTGTGATGTCTGAAGGAATGAATGAATACTTATTTGTGTATTCAAATATGCGTCATCAAATTATAGCAAAAAACGCTCAAATCATAATGTGTTTGTTTAAAAAACATTGCTGAATTGATGAATATACACTAGTAGGATTGTTCTAATATGAGTTAATGTAGGCAGCGGCCTTTTGGTCAGTCAAAATTAGTTATTGATATTGAATAGTAGTAATTAGAGAAACAAGAAATGTAAATATTTTATGAAAAGCAATTAGCATTAACAGTTAAAAAGTGGAGTGGAAGTGGATGATGATAATGTTGTAGATGTAACCAGAAAGAAGTAAGAAGAGAGACGAGACGAAAACCACATTTGTATAATCAGGTAATTAATTATGCAGACTGACATCATGAATGAGCTCTTCCTATTGGCTATGGTTATTATTAAAAAAAAAAAAAAAAAAAAAGAGTGTTAATTAATTGGCAGCAGGGTTTGTGGAAATTGAAGAAGAGGATGAGGAGGAGAATATCAATATGGAATGGAGATATGTTAAAGAGATGAGAGAGGAGTTGAAGAGGCCCAAACCATGTATGTATAATGTAATAGAGTATTATGGTAATGTAATAGAAATGTATGTTTTATATCATCAATCATCATCACATTCAATAATAGACGAAAGAATAATAGACGAAAGAAAGAGGCTTTTTATTTTTATTTTTATTTTTGGGGATGAAATCAAAGTCAATATTGTATGGGTAATTATGTTAAACTATCCTACACTTTTACAATTTACGGATTTCTATCCCATTCTTTCAATTTTATGGAATTCTATCCTACAATATGTTCTATTATGTAATTCTATCCCAAATTGCCGCATCATACATTAGTTGCCATATCATTCTTCCACGTAAGCTATTAGGGTTGACATGGACCGATGATGTGGCATTAAATTTTATTTTTTTTTGTAATTTATACTTTTAATAAAAAAACTAAATTTATTTTTGTAAGTTAGTTTTTTTAATTTAAATTAATTTTTTGCTTTAATTTTTTTAATGTATAAAATCGAAAAATTGATGTAACCCAATTCATTTTAAACTTAAATACAATATTATTAAATTTGTTATATAACAGTTATTATTAAAATCATTACATAAATTTATCATTTAATTGTAATTATTATAAAATATTTTCTAAATAAAATTTTTATTCCAACGCCTTTAGATTTAATATTAAAAATTATTATAAAAATCTCTTTTTAAATTAAATTGATTATTTAGAAAATATTTTATAATAATTACAATTAAATGACAAATCAAAAGATGAGAGGATGTAATGATTTTAATAATAACTGTTATATAATAGTCATTATTTTAATTATAATTAATATTAATATTTTAAATTTATTTTATTATTTATATATAATATTTATGTTATTGTAATTCAATTATGTTGCTAAATATTGATTAAAAATTAATCTTATATGAATAATTAATAATAAAAAATTTAATAATATTTATTTAAGTGTAAAATGAATTGGGTTACATCAATTTTTCGATTTTATACAATAAAAAAATTAAAGTAAAAAATAATTTAAATTAAAAAAACTAACTTACAAAAATAAATTTAGTTTTTTTTATTAAAAGTATAAATTACAAAAAAAATTAAAATTTAATGCCACATCATTGGTCTATGCCAGCCCTAATAGCTTATGTGGAAGAATGATATGACAATTAATGTATGATGTGGCAATTTGGAATAGAATTACATAATAGAATATAATGTAGGATAGAATTCCATAAAATTGAAAGAATGGATAGAATTCCATAAATTGTAAAAATATAGTATAGATTAACATAATTACCCATATATTGTATTGTGTTTTCACTTTAAAATCAACAGCGTAGGACTAGGACTATGAGTAGGACCCTTGATTTCTCACCCTCAATTCAAATGATGACAATATTCACCTCACCTCACCTTCTTTTTGACTTTTCCATCTCTATTATCATTGTTATCACGCATGCTGATGCCGCGCATATGAGTAGGAGTTGAGTTTGTGCATGTCTCCAAGAAATAGTAGAGTAGTTGTTAGTATTAGGTAAGATTAGGAATCCATTCAATTCAAGGGAAGCAGAGTTTAGATTGTAGAGAAACAACAGGAGCACTCTACACACAAATTCACTTATCATTTACTGTTAATTATACAGGCCTGCCCTCCCTCCCTGAAGCTATTTAGTAAAGTAAAGGAGATGGACAACATTTAATAATAAAAATAAAATTACAACACAACCAAATCAGAACTCTAACATAACTTAACTTAGTTATGATATGACGATCAACGCTTTGCAGCACTAGTCGTAGTGGTGGTCGGGCTCATCCCCAAACCCGATAGCCCGACTTCTCCGGTCCTGGGGCTGGGGCTGCTTCTCTCTCCTCTCAGCTCACTCACCCGCGGACTGTAAGAAGACACACGGGGACTCTGGAGTTTCAAGTCCTTTGTAGGTGTCCCTGCTGCTGACGACGTACTTGTAATCTTTGGACTGCACACATGCTTGATCTCACCCCGGCTTCTCGTAATCATCCCATCCAGCATCTCTCCTCCATCAGCATAACACCCACCTTCTCCCTCCTGCCATTACCATTACCATGAATCATCATTTTCTATTTCTAAATAAATAAATCATCATCATCACTCACCTGTGGAATATTGAAAGGCAGAGCGGGTGCCTCCTCATAGTCGGCTGCATCCAAATCTTGGAGGTGAACCCCTTTGAAGAACTTAGGCAACACATACTGCCTCACGGGCACCAGCAGCATGATCAGCAGAGGGAACAGCACTCCTGCAATCGGCACCCATGTGATCCCAAAACACACCACCAAATACCCTGCTTGGAATAATGTAAACATTGCTATCGTCTTGAATGGCACCGTCTCCACAAACGTCGCATGCGCATCCTCCAATATCCTACATTTACACACACTCTCTTTACCACCTATTCATTCATGATATAGCTATTTTAAATATCACCACCTACTTGTATCGTCGGCTGGGCGCAGTGAACAGCAGCAGAATCCTTTCCCAGAACTGGTTACCCGGCAAGCTCTCTATGGCCATGAATGCAAAGTATCCCCACAGCACTGACGTAGGGATCATTCTCAACGCAGGCATTGCAGCTACACACCCTCCAACCATGACGGATTGCATCAAGTTGCTCACGCGCTGCTCTTTCACCTCAATCGGCAGCAGATCATCTATCTCCTTCTCAACATCAAAAACTGTCTCGTCCACTGGAGCATCAAAGCTTCCCATGCTCGACGCCAACTCAACAGTTGTCTCTTTCAGCTCCTTTAAGCCCTGATCCAACATACCAAATCCTTCATTAATGGAGTAATAATATTCTCTTTACCACAACAATCAATGAAACATACTCTGCTCGATGGCTCCTGGTAGATGAGAGGGGTCTGCATTTGCTTGTATGCTTCTTGCATGTTTCCATACAATTGAGCCAAGTTTGAGTTTTTTTGTATACTCTGGCGTGCTGTGGCAACTAGTCGGTTCCTCAGCAACTGTATTATTTTCATTCATGAAATAAGCTTTAGAACAGAAGCACACCATCTTTGTCGAAGAGAAACATATTGCAAAAAGCAATCACCTGATGTTTGAGAGTAGCTAGACTCTTTGTATGCATTGGGGACTGTGGAATAACACCATTTGCTGGAGGGATGCCCAGAAGGCCACACATTAATGTCTGCAAAAATGTTTTTTTAAATATTAGATCAGGAAAAGATGAAGATAACTATAAAGCAAGATCATGCAACAATGATTTCTACGGACCAGAAACCCGAGAAGCAGCAAATCATAATGGAAGGATGGTGGCTTTCTCAAATTGAATTCTGTCTGCTGAGCCAACTGGGATGCAACGCTGTGGTCGAAATAGTAGAGGACTGCAATCATTGTTGCAGGAATGAAGGCTCCAAGAATGTACAGAATCGGCACGTTTAGCATATCCTGAATATTCATTCACTTATTCAAGAGTTGGACGGAACCAGTTAAACAAATTTAAGCAGACCAGCAAGCAAGCTTACCTTTATCACTGTCCAATTCTCATAGGCACCTGGTGTCCATGGATTTGGGCTCATGAGGCGTCGAGGAACCCCTTCCGGTACATTCTTAGAAGGTATGTAGGACACTGCTGTCCACACCAGCACCATCAGTGGCACTCCGTAGTCAGCTATAAGGCTCCTAAGTGAACCTGTATGAAGAGATAGTATGTATGGTATGCAATTATACTACCAATCCATGTATTCTAGTAAGTAGTAACAATCAATGGTGGAAGCTTATGAGATGATACTAACCAGACCCGTAGCACCATGACCGGGCTTTTCGGCTTCTCAATGCAGTCAGCAACAGACCAAATGACAGTACCAAAGCAAACATCCCATTAGCAAACCGCCATGAAAGATCGTACTCAGGTAGACTAGCATCCTCTCGTTTTGGTATGCGGAACTCATCCACAATTCCCTAACACAAGAAATTATAAAAACAATAAAAAACTCAAAACTGAAATTCTTACTTGTTAATCATCCAAAGAGACTGATATTAAAAGACAAGGAATTTCAAATGTTTGAATTCAAGAAAAAGGCAGGCAGTTTTCCTTACTTTAATTGCTTGCTGCATGAAGAGCATTGCAATGAGCATTCCAAACAACTCCCCTGCAAGACGGGTGAATCTATTGATGATGGAGCAAGCCCCCAAAATAGCCAGCAAGAATAACAATGCTGCAGTCCAAACGCATACCCTGAAATTTAAACATTAAGATAATAACAACTCAAGCAAGAAAGAATCACAGCAGAAGTTTGAAGAAGAGTCTCACCATCCAGTCCATGCAAGAAACATTTCACGACCCAAGTCCGACCTTTGCTTAGCGAAGTTGAACATGAATGTGTACATGATAACAGTAGGTTCAGCAACTCCCAAGATCAGCAACGGTTGTCCTCCAATTATTGAGTGTATAATGCCACAAATAGCAGTGGATGCCAAAGTTTGAACGGCAGTTAAAACTCCCTCTGCACCAGATTCATAGACACAAACTCAAAACAGCATTCATTAAGACAACAATTTCTTTTAGTTGACTTGACTTAACTGTGTATCTAAATGTGAACAACTATCTTAAGCAAGTGATGATTGAAAGAACATCAATAAATCTAGCTTATCTTCTCACCTGTGCTTCTCTCCAGCTGTTCACCAAATGAAATAACAGGAATAGCAGAGGCGAAGAATATGTAGGTAGTAGGGGCCAATATCCTGCAATCAGTTAGTTTTTAAAAGAGTATTATACCAAAGAAGTAATTGCAAAAGTATGCTATTAATGTAAACTGAAATACACTTGTCAGAATTCAAGAACTGAGCATACCTGAAACCAGCTTTGAATCCACCACTCCAATCTTGCTTGTAACAGAGCATCCTGTTTTGAATGTCATTTTTAATCCCACGAAAGGGTACAAATGTCTCTTCCATTTTGGAAACTCCTAGATTGATATCTTCGTTGAGAATGCCTAAGGTCAATCCAAGCCCAACTCAAAATGGCTATGGAAGAAACTGCATTTTCATGGAGCCTCGAAGAAGATTAAGCAGTTGGTCCAAAAAAATTCATAAATCCTGTAAAACTAACTAAACACCCCCTTCCATTATCGACAAATGGCGGCACATCCGAAATCAATCAAGATTCCGGAATCTTGATCAATAAAAATCCAAACTTTAGAGAGAAAAAAGTCAAGATTTGAGAATAACAGAAGTGGGCAGTGAGGAGCAAGAAGAAAGAATGCAAGAAGAGTTGGTTCACATTCAAGAATCCTTAAAATATGCAATGAAGATTCATAGCACAATGTGAGGGCGCGAAGAAGAGAGAGAGGAAGAGCCCAAATATATAGAGCTATGTTTCCAGAAATAGTTGGGGTTGGGGAGGAATGTGAGAGTGTAGCAGTGTGAGTGTGTGAGAGAGAGAGAGGGAGTTGCGTTGCGTTGCGGGTCAAAAGGGGATGAAAGGGATCTGCTGCAAATGCAAATGCAAATGCAATGCAATATTATTGAAGAAGAAGGCAGGTTACAAATTTCAAGTAGTAGTAGATTAAATAATTCCAAAAAATGTGTATGGAAAGAATACAGTTGGACATGAGCTGGCGCTGCATTTTGCAGCCAATAACAATAACCAATTCTCGTCTCAAACTGGCCTGGCCAGGCCAAGCCCAATGGTTCAGTATTTTATTACATCCGAAATCATTTGATTAGCATTCAAGTAAAGTCAAGAACTACTTGAATAATGTGTAATGAATGCAGTGCAATGCAGATTTTCAAAAAGATGTTCGAGATTGAAATCCCATCTCTCCTAACACTAAATATATGCATGCATGTTGACTCAACAAACAATGATAAATGGAATGCAAATTAATTGATCGAATTATGATTTTTCATGTTTTAATTACTGTCATTTATATTTATGATATAAATATTTATATCTTTATAGAAATATGATCATATACTAAATTTCCATATACTAATATGCTAACTACAAAATACATTTGTCATAACTATGGATGTCAATAAAACCCGAAACTGATGGGTCAGCCCGAAACCGGTGGGCTAAAATGCGGGTTAGGGTAGAAAAATTTCAACCCGAAATTGTTTTTAACCGAACGGGTTGAACCCGATGGGTTGGCGGCCCGAACGGGTTGAGCCCGGTGGGTTGCGGGTCGGCCCGTAGGTCCGACAATATTTAATAATATATATATATATATATATAATATTCATTCATTATTTATAATATTATTTATATCCTATTATACCCATTAATTATACACCTAATTCCCTAAACCTAATTTTTCATCACACAAAATCTCATCTCTCTTTCCCAATAACGTAATCTGTTACCCTCAAATCGAAAATTCCTCCTTTCTTCCACTCGTCACTCTCCTAATTAGCGTACCTACTCATTTATTTCTTTCAAGAATCTTTAGCCTCTCGTTGTTATGTTCACCTAAGTGAAAGCTACATTTAATTTTATAATCCCTATTTTATCATTTTATATGTTGAAGAATGTACTTCTATTACTTAAATTAGTAGGTATATAAGGATTGATGTTTTTTTCTTTTCAAATTATGATTTGACAACCTTTTTATCCACTTATCACTATTTTTTTGTGAATATATTGTTGTTTGATGTCTTTTATTTATGTCGGTTCATCATTTTCTTTTTTAATTTTGTTTTAGGGGTTGTTAAAATATTTTACGAAAATATTTACAAAAATAAACTCGTAAATCTCGCCAACCCGACGGATTAGCCCGAAAACCGGTGGGTTAGGGTTAGGTTCAAGAATTTTTAGCCCGATAAAAATTCAGCCCGATTCAACCCGGACCGAATAGCCCGCAGCCCGATAGGGTTAGCCCGAAACCCGATGGGTCAGCCCGATTGACATCCCTAGTCATAACTGAAAAATGCATAACATCTAAATACAATAATATTTTATATGTGAATTTGGTGCATTTCTTAAAAATGCATCAATCCTGCACAAAAAAAAAAAAAAAAAATATTGTTCCGATCAGCTACATTTTATCTTTATCTTTATATATATTAGATAAGAATAGTTGCAGTTTATTACTTTCCCTCAAAAAATATCAAATCAACAATAATTTTATATTTTGTTTTATTTAAATAATAATAATGAAAATAAACATATTATATTTGTAAATATTGTTAAAATATTAGATTTCTCTAATTTAAAAAAGTATAAATTTAATATCTTTGATGGAATAATTTTGTAAACAAACTCTTATTTTTTTGTAGGCATTCTCTTATATTTTTTTTCTTCTAGAACTATATCAATAATTAGATGTATAATGAAATGATTAATGATATAGAATACTAATATCTATCTATATATTAAAGGAGAATAGTCTAAAAAAATAATCCCACCAAATAAATTTATATTCATTTTATAGTATTTTATTTATTATATTTTTTTATTATACTACAAATATACAATAAACAATAATAAAAATATAAAAGAATATATTTATCATTTTTTCTTTCAAATTCATCTCACAAATTCATTTTATTTGCTATATTTTAAATAATAAGCTATAATATTTTTATATTCATAAATCAAATCTCATAACTTTTGTGTTTGATATACTTATTTTTGATTTTATTCTATATGTACATGGAGTGTGGATCAGGTGATAATGAAATTTATGATGAGACACACGAATAAATCCGTGTTAATGAAATTTATGATCAGTTTTATATGCATTTATTTATTTTCACAAAATGAATAAAATTGTGCAAAAAATGTATACAATAGGTATATAATGCATAGTTTTTTATATAAAACATATGTAGTAATTATATATTACATATAATATTAGTTAGAATGAAAGGAAAAATCTAACTATCCTATAATGCATTTAATTATACTAAAATAACGTTAGATTTATTAACTATCGAGCGTTGGATCAAAATTTAAAAAGTTGAGATTGATTGTATTTCTCTTCATAAAAATATTCTCATTTGATTCATTCTTTATATAAGTGTATATATATATATATATGACATACAATATACAAAATATTTTATTATAAAATATTAAATATACTATTAATTAATAAAATCAAATATATTTAAAAATAATTATTAAAATATAAAAATATATAGTTTTATTAATTATATTTTAATATTATAAAATAAGATATCGTATATTTGATTGGTATGGTGGAGTTGTAATTAAATCTTGTATTTATACATACGTGAATATATAGGATCTAGACCTATATAATACTCCCTCCGTTTCGGGTCATTAGTCACATTTATTTTTGGCATAGTTACCAATATTTGTGAGTGTGTAGTGAAATTAATATTTTATTGATGTGAGAAAAAAAATTTCATTTAAAAAAAATAAAACTAATTATAAAGACATACGAAAATAGAAAATGAAATTAATGAAACAGGACACGAAGAGAATAATTATTAAAAAAATGAAATGAAACATAGATAGATACATACATACAAACGTAGCATGACAGCAAAAGTAATCACTTTTTTGAGTTGATATTCATTTTCCCGAGGGATAAAAATCAATAAATAAATAAAAACCGCGTAAATACATGCACGCACTTACTAGCCACTATTTTTGTTCAATAATGTTTTTCCGCCAGCCTACCCCACCCCACCTCTTCCTTTTTTTTCTTCTTTCTTTATTTTATTTTATTCCAAAAGGTTGACTTTTTCTAATTAACAATTAATTAATAGTACTTTATCTTTTTAATTATTTGATATCATTTATTATTTTAGGGTATTCCAATTATATGATTCAATTTTTATATTTGCTATTATTTTTATCTGATAATTTACAATTACATTCCTGAATAATTTTGAAAAATGAAAATATTAAATATAATATTATGAAAAATAAGAAGTTAATTAATGCTTTAAATAAAATTAATGTTAAATTTTATTTAAATATTAAATATTTTTTACAAATGTCAAAGATTAACTTCTGCTAATTGAAACGAGGCCCCTCAGTTCAATTTTATTAATTCATCATCCGCTGAAATCACTGGACTTGACGTCTCCCATTGTAAGCACACAAATCTCATATTTTAACTTCATTGTTTTAGTATATAATAGAAATAGAAATAGAAATATAAGGAGTAATTTATATTGTACTAATACAAATTAACTAATTAGAAAGAAAAAAAAAAAGAAGTTGAAATGTGTGGTTGTTGGTACGCCTTGGGAATCTATACATTAAACATCTCTATTTTGAAAGGCCAGGCCATTAATATAAAAAAACCAAGTATTATTACTATTATTATTCTTTTATATTTTTGTCGCACCTGCTAATATAATATAAAGGTATTTTAATTATTGAATTTTGCAGAAAGAGCCAGCCTTAAAAGTTAAGGTTTCTTTTAGTAGAAAAAGCATTTGATAATTCATCATTGAAGAGATTATTACTTATTACTTCCATTAATATAAAAAGAATGGTGGAGAATCATCCTCATCATTATTGCAACACTTAATAGTTAATTCTAAAATAAAATGAATCTTTATATGATATTCCATCTGTTCCGATTTACTTGTCTTATTTCCCAAAATAATAAATAATTAACTCAAAATAAAGAAAATTAATCAAAATAATTCTAATAAACTATTTTCTCTCTTGTTCCATTTTGCCCTTTCTAAAAAATAAATAAATTAAATAAACACTACATCTACTTATACACCCTTAAATTCTCTTATTACTTCAAATATTGGTTATTATGTCATTTAATTTCGGGACAAGTAAATCAGGACGGAGGAAGTATATAGTACTATTTCACCCACGCGATGTGTGGGAATTGGGAATTTTGATTATTTCTATTGATTTATACTTAATGTGATTTATTTGTAAATAATTGAAATGTTAGTTTTTAATTTGAACAATATTTACAAATTGTTTTATTGAGTTATACTATTTAAATAGGGAGTGGATGTTTCAACACGACCCAAAAATAATCATGAACAAAACATTTAACCAAGTGCGCTCCTAGATCAACAATCATATATTATTTTCTTGATATGTTGGGTTTCAATTTATTATTTTAAATGCTAAACAATTTTCATTTGTTTTTAATTGTGCGGAAAAATTTTCAATATGTTATTATTGAAAATTTTTAAGTTTTCAACCAATTACTTCTGTTTTTCTCCGACCCTTCAAAAGAAACTTTCATCATTGATGTATCATAAGAAAATTTAGTACATCATTAGATTTAACTGCATACATTAGTGCATGTTATACATTTTATACTTGGATCTAAAACTGCTTGACTTGCAATTTGATTTACTACTTTTACATGTGTTAAAATTTTTTACACACAATCTCTGTCGTAAGCTCTTTAACAGCTTCAATCAAATCAGAATATGACTCTTGCGCTCTATTAATATCAATTATGATATTCTGGCAATTCTCTCAATGATATTAGTTTTTATACGGTATTGTTTGGTCGTTGATAGTACATAACTCATGTTGATTCGTATCAACATCATATTGTTTTGTATTTGTTAGTTTAAGACTTCAAGTTAAAATAATTTTAGAAATTTTTTTCTGAGTTCGAATTCTTGTTTCCCCGACTATTATAACATAAGCATTATATTTCAACTCTTATACTTTTGACTTAATTTATTTTTCTTATTCACTCCATTTTATTTTACTTCACTTTCAATCTATTTTTTATTCACTTTATCTATTCATTAATTGCACACTTCAAAATAATATGTTTAATGTTAAAAATAAATATTCTCAAACTCACACGGATTTCAGTTTTTCAAAATTCCAATGCAATAAATAAAAACATATGTATTCTTGTGAAGGGTATATCTCAATAATATTTTTCATAGATAATTACTTTAATTTATTATTTTTAAGCCGTAGCATAAATTAGCAACCTAACTTGGGAATCAATAACCAAAATTTTTGCACATGTTTATTGAAAATAAAACGTGTTATGTTGTTTCAATAGAATGACCATACATCAAGCAAATAAGATTCACTATAGAACATATTCGAATAAGATTTTCTTTAGTAGGTGTTTGAACAATTGCTCTTCAAACTTCTCTTTCTCTCCATTAAATAATATATAATAATGAACTTCACTTATATATTTTTAAAAAATATTCTAACATTGTATATAGGAAAATATAATAAAACAATATAGGATTAATTGATAGATAGACTAAGTAAAATAATTATTTATTTTCAAAAATCTTTATATAAATGTTATGAATAATAAGAAATATATTTTTTTAATATTTTTCTGGGTGTGATTTTGTTAATATCATTAGATAAAATAATGATGATAAAATCATATATTTTAAAACTAGATCGACTTGAGTTTTGATGCACCAAACTTAATAAACATATATTGACAACCAATGAATTTTTATATTTATAACAATATTCCTAACATTTTAGATTCTAATATATTTTTTATCTCAACATATTAAAATAATAAATTTCATGTCTTTTTATCATATTTTCATATTTAATTTAAAATTACTCCAAGAATATATAATAAAACAACATAAAATTAATTGAGAAATGTATTAAGTGAAATAATTGTTTATTTCATTATATTTTTATATTAACATTATGAACAATGAAATTTAGATTATTTTAATATCATTTTTAATGTGAATTTGTACTTCATTTTATAGATATTTTTTTAAAAATTAATGATCATAAATTCATTCATACATTTTAATTAAGTACAATTATTATCACTTTACAATGAATAGATTTAATAGTTTAATTAATATAGCATGTCCTCCATTTTATCTGGTCCTGCTACTCCTTCATCGATTCGATTCTTCACCTTTTGGATTCTGATTGGTCCATTCTCGATCACTTGCTTTATCCTGGGATGGATATTCATCAATGTGATCAGCGACCTCTTCTTTTAGGTGGAGTAGGTTTCTAGAGTTAACTTTCCAAACTTCACGTTGTTCGCCATTGTCTTTATCCTGAGCTAAACATAGAAACACACAAATATGCAAGGAAAATATGGATCTGGTCCTAAGCGAATCAGAAGTAGGTAGTTTGTAAAGACCAATCGCTCTGATACCACTTATTGGTCCCTGATCGGAGTGTTTATATATGCAGCAAAAGTATTAACAATATCTTGCATTTATCTTGCTAATGTCACGACTTAGCAAGTGTTTATCAAGTGCGTTTAAGCTCGAATATTCGTTTGATTGATTGCAGATTATACGTCAACACTTGATGTGTTGAGTTTCAAATATGGACCATACACAACGTAACGAAATAAAACAGTAAAGAACACAAGGATTTATAGTGGTTCGAACAAATGTTCTATGTCCACTCTTCAGTCCTTCGACTGAATTCACTAACGATTGATTACAAAGTCAGGCTTGATCTCTAACGTTGAACAACTCCTCCGTCTGGTCAGCGCGCACCTTCAAGCACCTCGATCTTCAATCTTCACCTTGTCGCTCCTTAGAGTGAGGACAAACCTCCCTTCTCCTTAGACGTCGACCGTTGAGAGTTTTATAGTTCTTCTCCAAAACCTTTCCTTGTGTTTGACAATAGCCCGTAATAATCACGCTTGCACAACAAGGTGACTGCTAGATTCTTTCTATGATAGAAAGAATCCCAAGATTAACCTTAGAAGATATACTTCAGAGGTCTCGAGCTTCAAGTATGAAAGCTTATGAAAAAATTTCAATAAAGTACAAGCTCGGATGAGTTTACGTGAGTTTGAGAGTTTTTGGATCCTCTCTTGTTTTCCCTATTAATGTAATTTCCCGAATCTCTGAATCTTTTTTAGATGACACCTATTTATAGGTGAAGATTCAAACGATCGTTTGAATCTTATCCGTTAGACTCATTAGGATTGGTCGTCAATCTTTGTTCTTCTTTTTTTCTGCAACGCACAGTGACTCTTCAAGTCTCCTTCGTCTCTAATTGGCATAGCTCCAATTCTTAGCCGTCTTTGTCGGAACGGATCTTTTAATTCGAACTTGAAACCTTCTTTGTGTCTGTTGATTGTTCTTTTCTCTTATTCGTCAGGTTTCCTTGTGATCTAGATCCTTCTGTCTTGCGACTTTGTATTGTTTTGATTGTTGTTGAGTGTTTGCTGATATTTGATACTCTGCTGACATCTCAGCAGTCTTGCTGAGATTTCGCAACAAGCTTGCGTAATTCTTCCAGCATTCTTTCGAGCATATCCAACATTCCTTCCCGTTTGCTAGCTCTTACTAGGTTCTTCAGCAATTTTCAGGTTTGCTAATTCCTTCAGCATTCTTCGATTTTTTTTTCTATATCTATTACAACTCGAGTATATGTAACCTATACAAGACTTTAACATTTCGACTCTATACGAAGTTGCTAGAAACTAGATCGGCTTGAGCTTTAATGCACCAAAACTTAATAAACATACATTGACAACCAAGGGGTTTTTATATTTATAACAATATTCCTAACATTTTAGATTTTAATATATTTTTTATTTCAACATATTAAAATAACAAATTTTATGTCTTTTTATCATATTTTTCAGATTTGATTTAAAATTACTCTTAGAATATATAATAAAACAACCTAAAATTAATTGAGAGATGAATTAAGTAAAATAATTGTTTATTTTCTTAAATTTTTATATTAATATGATGAACAATAAAATTTAGATTATTTTAATATCATTTTTAATGTGAATTTCTACTTCATTTTATAGATATTTAAAAAAAAAATTAATGATCATAAATTCATTCATACATTTTAATTAAGTACTATTATTATCACTTTATAATGAATAGATTTAATTGTTAATTAATATAACTGTAAATTTACGATTACACCCTGTGGACTTATTTTAATATATATATAAATTCTTGTTTTATTTCATTTTTGTAGTGCGATATTCTAATAATTTTTAAATTTTATTTTATTTTACAATATAGTGTGGCATAATAATATTTTTCCATAATATTTTTCATATTTTAATTTATTTTAGTTATATTGTGATATCATAATTTTAAACTATAACCCGACCTTTTTAAATGATCTACTATTTTATTTTAAAGCTATTACAATATTCTAATTTTTTCATCTTTTGTTTTTACTGTACAATTTTAGATTCTAATATATTTTTTATTTCAACATATTAAATTAACAAATTTTATGTCTTTTAATCATATTTTCAGATTTCATTTAAAATTACTCTGAGAATATAATTAATTGAGAGATGAATTAAGTAAAATAATTGTTTATTTTCTTAATTTTTTATATTAATATTATGAACAATAAAATTTAAAATTTTTAAATATCATTTTTAATGTGAATTTGTACTTCATTTTATAGATATTTTTTCTTAAATTAATGATCATAAATTCATTCATACATCTTTCTATATTTTTTCTTATAGATATCACTTTATAATGAATAGATTAAATTGTTTAATTAATATATCCGTAAATTTACGATTACACTCTCCGGTTTTATTTTAATATGTATATATAGATATGGATATTTCATGTGTGTACGTATGACTTAAATAAGATTGATTGTAAGGTATAAATTACATTTACAACTCAATTACGTAGGTGTTACTTTAATCAAATATTAAAATAAAGGGTTCCATTATATTTAGGGTTGAGGTTTGATGCATTTTGGTGGAATGATGAAATTGAGTTTGAGTGGTTGGTTGCATACATAATAAATATATAAATTGGTTTTAAAGTGAATGATGGGATTCATTCATTTTAGTAGCAATTATTGAGTTTACATTAAAAAAGAAAAGTTAAGTAAATGAAAAAAGAAAAAGAAATAGAAATGTGTGGTCAAACCAATGACTTTATCGAAGCCATTTTGTTTTTTTGGCACTTTATGAAATAGTGTAATTAATTATTAGGAGTGTTTGGATTGGAGTTGTCGTGATTGAGACAAAAATAAATGTTTAATCCCATCCTACACCACCAATTTATTATCTACCATTTCATGCACCATTTTTCATACTCTACACCACCATACTTCATCACATTAATTTATCGAAACTACTACTACTACTACTACTATTAGTACTTGTACTAGTACTACTTCAGCTTGAACAACAAATATTGAATACATATACCCAAATTCAAACTACTACGCCATACTACTTGTGCAGGTACAGGTACTCCATCAAAATTCAAACCACCACCACCACCACTACTACTAGTAGTGTTCACTTTCACACAGTTTCATTTTGAATTAAAATATTTTAATTTGAGAAAAGAAAACAGATCTTGATGATGATTATATATTGACTGAAATTGGTGGAGGGAGGTGATTTCATGGAAATCATTTTGTCCGGCACCAATAGCAACAAAATGATTAACAAATTTGAGGCCGACACAAAAACCACGTAATAAATAATAATAGTAGTAGTAAGATTTTCATTTTTTTTTTTTCATTTAGAGCTATGGTATGATATGATATGATATGATCCATCGCTATTTCAACTCCATTATTACACTATTCATGTTGTAGTAATCTTTTCTTTTTAAAAAGGAAATGCAAGTGAAATAAATCATCATCTTGCTCAATTATTAGTTACTAGTTATTATTACCAATTACCAATGAAAATAGAACGTTCCAGATCCAGCACATTATTATTATTATTATTATGATGACGACAAGTACAACATATGCTTAATTACAAAACAAAGTTACCGGGCCTGTGTGGATCTCTTTGGGCCTATAAATCTTGATGTGCATGTGCCATGGCCTGTTTATAATTCTGGGCCTTGCAAGAGTTATATGGATAAATATACTATACTCACTCTTTTAGTTGCTTGAATTCAGCAAGAGAAAGTAAAATATGAAAAGAAGCCAAGTGGAAGTGCATTATTGTTTATTATATTATATTATATTGCTGAAGAGAGATGTATAATTATGTAATCTCATTCATTATGATCATTAATAATCTAATTGTGGTTGCAGAAGAAGTTAAAAGGGAGGGGAGGAAGGGAGTAATTAGTGGACAGAATAGCAGATGCAACAATGGCGTTGGCAGCCTGAGTATAATGAACTCCATCCCAGCTCACATACGAGAAAGCCTGCTGCTCCCCGCACACGTTGAACCCCGCCGCCCGGCATTTGATCGCAGGATCGAAGTTGTAAGGCTCCCCACCATGTCCGCAACACGCCATCAACGGCTTCTCCAAGCCGTAGGAGGCGGGATTGGCTATGAGGTCGTACTTGATTGAGTAGACATCCACGTACACTATGGTGGAGTCGCGCATCTCCTGCTGCGCTTCTGCACACGCATCCTTTAGCATGGAGTTGAATGCTTGGGAGGCTTGGTTCATAGCCGCAATGCAGCCGCTGCGGTCCAGCTCCACCTCTACTTGGTTGCTGTTGCTGTTGCTGATGCTGCCTAGTTTCTCAGGCAAACACCCCAGGGGCCCTGTGTTATGCACCCAGAAGTTCCTGCCCCCAACTTGGTATATGGCCCTAAGAGCATCCCTTATTTCTGAGATGAATGAGGGGATCTTCTCCATTACCGAACCACCCGAAGCCGAGTTGAATGCACCGGTCAGATCATTTTGTCCAATATCGATCATGTACAACGCCTTCCTGAAATCATCCTCTCCCAGACCTGCATACATTTCATTTCAAAAATCACATTAATCAATAATGCACATATGCATGTGATGCCATTGCCATGGGAATTCAGTATTGTTCACCTTGAGAGGAGTAGGAGGAGTTGTAGTAGTGGAGCTGGAGAGAGTGATTGCGGAAGCGTCTGAATTGAAGGACTTGAGTGCTCAAACTGAATGCAACGTTTCTGGGGAGAGTGGCTGAGCCGCTCACCGCGAAGTTCACACCGTTGGAGAAATTGGGCTGCAGGGACTCCAGATATGGACTCAAATAATTGGTTTTCACACTTTCGCCTGTCATTATTACATATACAGATATTTACTCACGGGCTACGTCAACATGTAAGAAGAAACAAAAAAAAACAATATATTCACGAGCATTCTAAATGCAACTTGTGGATTTACAGAAGAAAAAGTATAGGAAGAGAGAGAAAGAGATCATCTAAGATAATACTAAAAGACAGAGGAGCTGTCTGTCCTTCACGGGTGGAAAAACTATTAGGTTTTTTGAAAATACAATATGCAATGCAACCAGACCAGGTCTATCTTTAGAATGCACTGCTTATGCTTGACAATCAATAACATTACACAATTTGATGCAGTAAATTTGAAGCTTACACAGAAAATCGATGATAAGCCGACCATCACACAGCCGACCTGTGGCTGTTGGCCCATGAAAGAAGGCGCGACCATCGGGATATCCAAACTCGTATCCCATTGCAGCAGCCAAGTCACCTGTGTCTGAATTCGAGTCGCCCAAGTTAAAAATCACTGGTTTCCTGCTGCACTGTGAAGCAGAGAAAGGGAGATTCAACACGATCGCTGGAAATGTGAGAATAGCAAGGAAAAAGAACTTGTTGTAATAAAACGACATCATCTTTGCTGCGAGAGAAAGAGGAACTGGCACATGAATATATATTTTATAAAGCTGAGCAAACTGCAGCTGCATCCATTAATGTTTGGCTTGGGAAATTGGTGGAATGTGGTCACAATCAACCAAAATTGTTTGTGTCATTATGTGGTGGATGAATAGTTTTTTCATCTCTTTCCCTGATAATGCGTTTTGTCCAACTGCATTATCTTCATCTAATTACTATTAACACTTAGTTGACAGATATGCATCCCCATCCCCATTTTCTCTTATGTAGTGTTAGGCATAGTGCTTGAAGTAGATACAACTCCAAGTGTGGGAGAATCTAGCAACTTAGACTACAATTATATCATTATTTTTAGTTATTGGTGACATCTTACTTTACACCAAGGGACAATGTGGCATGCATGATCTTCGGCAAGGCAGTTAAACTCTTGACTACAAATGAAATGGATACAGTCGACATGGTTACACTGCAAGAATTAAAAACAAGTTGAAATACTACATTATCATGTGGATTCAAACTGCTCTGTCTTCTCATGTGACATAAATATTTCTACTGGGAATCTGTCATGACATGATTTATTGAGCAACAATTGAGTATGAAAGAAGTAGTAATAGCATACAACTTAGATAAGGGTTATGCCTAAGCATAAGACAAAAGGCTGCAATGGAACTTGCCATCGGAGAGGGTGAGCTTCTCTGCTTTCACGACAGCGTCTAATGGAAGAGGGCTGAAGCTCCGAGATGGACCATAGAAATGAGGAAATATATTGGAGTCCTCCGCAGCTTCATAAATCAAACCATCTCCAAGCTGCCATATCTAAAATTTGTAAGCTAAGCTCCAGTAACATATATTCATAAACACATGTAGGCTGCAGCTAGCTAAAAGGAGGGTGGGTTCCCATGGCCAATCATGATCCATATCCATAGCTTATATACCTTTTTAGCATCTATCTGGAGCAGGTACAGATCTTCTTTCACATTCAAGAAAAAGTTCTGCAAAGTTGATTGGACCTGCAATTGAGAAAGAGAGGGAGGGACAAAACTGATACTATGTTGGTGCATCAAAAATAGTAGATAAGTATTTAAAACTAACTTACACACCTCGATATATTCATTTGGATAAATCACAAGTCCATCATTATTTTCACAGAAGCCTTTTTTTTCCCTTACTGTCAACCCTAATCCCCCAGTAAAAACTAAAAAGGCTGAGTAGATGCTGTCTCACGAGGTGAAGACACCAATACTTATGCTAAGAAGCAAGATTTAACACCAGTTCCATTTGATAACTCTGTAATGAAATATCATTGGAAAGTTGTACTATCCGCGAGGAAAATATTCATTCTTTGCTAGTAATGTTACCGCAGTACTGAGGTCCAACATTCAATTTTTCATCCAATTATTTTCAGTGGGAGTAAAATCGGATACATTTATGGATAATTCTACAAATTTATCGGCTACACTAACGTGATTACTCGTATGGCAATAAATCTAAAACGTTAAGAACTGGAAAGCTGTATTAGAAGAAAGACTACGGTTTTTCTCGGATTCTAGAACCACATGATTGGAAAATCTAACCTCAGAAAATCCTCCAAGTACACTATCATACTGCAAATGCACTGCGAGTTATGGAGTTCATAAACATAGGTTTTCGCGACGAATGCAAAAATGGTAGAACAAACACTTTAATTGGTAGAAAAGCACATTAAACCCCTAATCTTTTTACTAAAAAAATTACCGATTTATAATTATATGAGCATAAAGGGAAGAGAAGAGGAAACCTGATTGAGCTTGCTGAGGTGGAAGCAACCAGTTGATTGATCGAGATTTCCACCGAAAGTAGCGGCGCTCCGCTGAAGCTCCTCCCATTCCTCGGCGGTGCTGATCCTGTAGACGAATTCCTCGCTGTTTGCAGACATCCTCCACCACCGCTTGCCGCTTCGTCTATTCGTCGAGAAACATAAATTTTGTCATATACTCCTCCTTCCCGTCCTATTAGTCCCATTTGTCATTTTGGTCCGCCCAACCAATTAGTCCCATTTCTAATTTTGAAAATTTTAAATTAATAAAATAATCATTTTTTTTAATTAAATTTAATAACCTAAAGGGAAAGTTACTAAACTACCCCTCTAACCCTTAAAAAAAAAAGACCCCCTACCCCCGCCGCTTCTAAACCCTGTCTACCTCTCTCTCTCGAACATTCACTCACCTCCCCCAACCCTAATTCTCTCGCTCACCTCCCCCCCAACCCTAGTCCGAGCCGCCGCCACCCTCAATCGGCGCTGCCCTCTCTCGCCCCTCTCTTCTCACCGCTGGGGTTAAACGTCTATCTACCTCTCTCTCTCGAACATTCACTCACCTCCCCCCAACCCTAATTCTCTCGCTCACCTCCCCCCAAACCCTAGTCCGAGCCGCCGCCACCCTCAATCGCCGCTGCCCTCTCTCGCCCCTCTCTTCTCACCACGATGATGAGTCGCCCTGTCTCTGCATCTCTCTCCCGCGAGGATGATTTGCCGACGATCCTGGATCTGTCTCCTTCGCCGCCAGTTGCTGCTGCCGGTGATGCGATCTACTCCGACTACTACCTGTCTTCTACCGCCGGGGGCTTGGAGGCGGGGAAGGTCGACCGGATCCACTCTTTTCTGAGCGACGACCACCGTGCCTCCCCTGCTTCCCCTCCGGCCGCTGAAAATCTGTCGCCCCCGCCACCAGTCTTCCGTGCAGGTGACTATCTTCTAACCGACGACTCCAATAGTCCTTGCTCAATTTTGACGTTTTCTAAATATCCGCCTTTCTCACATCAGTCTCTTCTCACCGCCGGGGTCACGTGGATGGTCAAAGGTGAAGATCTTGTTGCCGCCGGTGACTTGGAGGCGCGGGTGGCAGATGGTGAAGAAGACCGGCCTCTGAGCGGTCCGGTGATGGAGGGAGGGTGTCCGCGAGAGGAGATCTTGGCCGTGGTTCGCATTTTCTGGGATATTTACTTCCCTAACATCCGGTGAACCCTAAACCCTTTGTTTTGTTCAATGCATGTTGGTTGTGGGGTCTGCGGGTTGATTTAGGGTTGGGTTAAGGGTTTGGATCTGTGGTTGTTGACTCTGTGGGCTGTGTCGGCTCTGTGATGATTGGCTCTGTTGGCTCTGTGATTGCTTGGCTATTTGATTCTTGGCTCTTTTGTCTCTGTGATTATGTTGCATGTTGGTTAATTGTTGGATATGTCGGCTCTGTGTTGCATGTAGTTGGCTCTGTGGTTGTTGGCTCTGTGGTTGTTGGCTCTGTGGTTGTTGGCTGGATGGGTCTGTGTTGCATATTGGTTGATCTGTGGTGGGAATTTGAGGCTTTTGATCTGAAATGATAAAAACAAATTAGGCCTCACACTTTGTAAAATTAAAAACACATTTTTGATTCTTAAAGAAATGAAATGTGTTTTAGGCTGTTTTGATCTGGTTCCATTCATTTCCTGGGTAAACATTTCAGATAAGCAAGCTATATGATAATGCTATACATTCATGATTCCTTGCTTTAACATTGTTCTTAGCTTATGCATGCATGCATTACAAAAATCAGCTGCATGTCTATATATGTGTAAGCTTTACAAAAAAAAAGGCTAAAAGCATGTCTTCTTCTTGCATGTCTTCTTCTTGCATGTCTATGAAAGCATGTCTTCTTCTTGCATCCCTAGCTCAGAGATCAGCCTCTGATTTTGCCCATCTTCCCACCACTGATTTTGGAACACCTAAACTGTCTGCTAATGCTCTAATTGTTCATCTTCTTTGATAATGTATCTGAGCAATTTGATCAAAGTTTACCTGATGTTTAACTTGTTGGATTCTCAGATGTCTCTTGCCCACAACATTCATAACTTCACCTCTTTGTCTTTGCCCTTTTGCAGATTCCCAGATGCGTGAAACAGTTTTCTGGCAGACATTGAAGGTTGCAGCTGCTTCATTCACTTTGCCCCTTCCAAGCTTCCCATCACTGCTGTTCACAAGCAAAAACTGCAGGATTTCTTCTTTTTTTGAATCTGAAACATCCCCTTTTTTCCCCATTTAGCTATACAAATGCTGAAATGTTTAATTTCAGAGATCTGTGGGCTGTATTTATAGAAGTATCTACCTTAGAATGATTGTAAAATTTGAAATTGGCTCCATTATTTTGGGCAGCAAAATTTCCCTCTTAATTTTTGGTTTTTTACCCTTTTGGTAATTTGTAGTTCCACTAACTCAATTTGCATCTTATTTAATGAATTTTTTTTGGTCCAAATTGACTTGCATTGGTTTGTGTGTCCCTTCCTATGGGACTAATAGGAAGGGACAAAGGGAGTATATAATTAATTATAGTGTATTTAATTGGTAGGGGCCTAAAAGATGATATTTCATCAACGAGTTGGTCCAGAGACGGTCTCACAATACCTTAATATATTATTATAATAAGTTATATCATTCTATTTTTGAAAATTTATAAAAAATAAATATATCATTTCATTAAATTCGTCTCACACTAAAAATAGTGAGACACATTTATAATAAAGAAACACAACATTTTATTAAATTCGTCTCACAATAAAAATGATAAGATCATCTTATCTGAAAATTTGCCTTCATCAACTCATATGAAAATGGAGCCAAATTAAAGAAAAAGGTGTAAGTTTTACAAATTATAAATACTATTAACTTTAATTAACACATTTATAAAACATTGTAGATCTGATTTCTTTAGGTTGTGGAAAGACTAATTTTGTTTTAGTTGTGTTGAAACTTAATATAATTATTGATAGATTGTCTGCCTTAAAATTAATCCATATTCCATAACAAGTTTTGTCAAATTGTTATTTTCTTATTCTTCTTGGATGCAAATTTCCACAATAATCTATAATAATACAGTAGAGTAGAGTAGAATATTGTCAATTGTATTGCATAAATTGAAAGGAGAAACAATTAAAAATATGGTTGTAGACGTAGTGGTTATTGTTATTTGTTACAAAAGAAGTTGAATCCAAGAGGAGGAGTGGAATAGTTATTGGACAAGATGTGAGATGCAATAATGTGATTGGCAAACTCCGTAAGATGAATACCATCCCAGCTTACAGAAGGCGTTCCTTTTTTACACACATTGAATCCCGGAACCACCAGGCATCGAATCTTGGGGTCGTAGTTGTAGGGCGGGCCGCCGTGGCCGCAACACGCCATCAATGGTCTGGCGATGCCGTAAGACGATGAATTTGCAATCAGATCGTACTTGATAGAGTAAACATCAACATACACGATTCTGGAGTCTTCCATCTCCACCCGCAGCTGTTGGCAAGCATCATTTAACATGGAGTTGAATACTTTAGCGCCTTCATTCAAAAGGCTGATGCACCCGTACTCATCGACTTCCATGGCGCTGGGTTTTCTTATGCCTAGTTGTTGGGGTAGGCAGCCTAAGGGCCCCGTATTGTGCACCCAAAAGTTCCTTCCACCCAGCCGGTGTAATCCCTAATTATTCTCAATCCAATTCCAATTCCAATTCCAATTCAATTCAATAAACAGATCTAGAAGAGAAAAGCAATGCTGAGTGAGTGCTGACCCACCCGAATAGCATCCTTGATTTCGGAGATGATGGAAGGGATGCTTTGAAGAACTTGATCGTGGGGTAGGTTGTTCAGTGCAAACACAAGCAAATCGTTTCCTCCGATGTCAATTGTGTAGAGGGCGTTTTTGAAATCCTTCTTCCCCAACACCTTCTCTTCACCTACACTACATCTCATGAATAATCTCATCTCATTAATATATATATAGTAAATAGCATTACTACCATTGGCCTTAGAGCGGAGGTGGAGAGAGCGATTGTGGAAAAGAGCGAACTGATTTATTTGAACGCCCAAATTGAAGAGAGCATTTTTTGGGAGAGTGGTGGCTCCACTTACCGCAAAATTCACCCCATTTGTGGAATCAAATAAAAGTGAGTCGAGGTAAGGTTTCAGATAATTTGTATTTAGATTTTCACCTGCACATTCATACATACTCAAAGTTACTACTAATCATGATAATGAGATAATAGCAGGAGCAGCTTAGCTTACAGAGGAAATCGATGATTAGTCGGCCGTCAGATAGCCTGCCAGTAGACTCATGGAAGAAGGCGCGTGCATAAGGGTATCCAAACACGAAGCCATTTGCGGCTGCGAAGCCACCAGTGTCGGAGTTGGAGTCCCCAAAGTTGAAAATCACCGGCTGTCTGCGGCACTGCGAAACAACAACGTGGGGGAGGAGGCAAAACATAACTACAAATGAGAGGAACAGGAAACCAATGCTTCTTCTCGAGTAGTAACAACTACAAGACATGTTTAGTTTGTGATGATTAATTTCAGATGTAAGCTGAAGCTGTAGCTCTGTTATTCTGCTACATACATCTCTCTCTCACTCTCTCTATGCATATATTTATAAAAGAATTCATCGTGAATACAATATTTTCATTTTTTACATATATATGAGTTGACTTACCGTGCCTGACCTCGATCTAAGTTATGGATTTACTTAATCCAAACATGTGCCAAGTTGATGTTGCATACCTGCAACTTGGAAACTTAATTACAAAATATATATTCCTTCCTTTTTTTTTTTTAACTCTCGGTCCTAAAATTCTGGTATGAATAAATTCAAATATTGGATCTTACTCGTAAAAATAATTCAAAGGAAATGAATTTTGCAATCAAATCCATTGACTTGGACTTGAGTCATGTGGTATTAGTAATGGGAGAAATGTTTTCATTAACCTATCCCCATTTGATCAACATAAAACTTGATGCAACAAGCAACAAGCATGTGCAAATATGATTCTATGCGTACAAGCTAGATTAATGAGTTAAAAAAATTCTCAAGAGAAACTATGCCTAATGCTATCATCAATTTATTAAACACACACAGCCACACAGGTACTTTGATTTCAGTTACCTTCATTGAGTCGTTTCATTAATGTATCCAGTGATTTCTTCCTAGGGTTTAATTTGCTTAGCACAAATGAGCCATCGGATTGATCCCTTAATTATATTTCTCAGCAACTTTAATTCCTGTAGTCCAGTGCACTGTAACTTCTCTGGATGGTTGCTCAGAAGCAAATTCACCATTTGCCTCCACTCACTACAACTGAACTGCATCTGCTTCAGACACACACAACTGAACCTTGGTTCTCTGCAAATGGCCCAACATCAACATCAACATCAACATCAAACAGAACATCATTCATTATCCACTTCAGGTTTCCATAAAAATGATCAGCCATCCAATTCACATGCTCAATCAAGAAATCACAAGCACCCTCAATTTCAAACACTGCCATATTTGCATAGCCTGCGTAATGACCCTCATCCAACACCTCAGTCAAGAGCCAGACCAACTACTTCTTCACCACATCATAAACCAGTCAATAAATTTTGGACAATTTTTCTATATATATATAGAAAATGACATCACGCAAATATTATGTACGTCAAATGAAGAATTAATTAGACTTGTGGGGTTTTAATGATTTGGGTGTAAATTAAAATGTACTTAGTTAAGGGTTTTAGAAGTTGAAAGTAAAATGAGAACTAGACGAGTACGGTATGAAATCGAGTATTAATTGAACTGATTAAGTTAATATTATAACTTATTAGTAGTTTTGTCCAAAATCCCAACACTATTTGATAATTGAAATGAAATGCTACTTCAATTTATAATACTAAGAATAAGATAGATGAATCACTTTTCTTTAAATTCAATTAATTTTAACGTGTAACAAAATCCAACATCAACCATACGCCAAATTAAAATAAATCGGCCCATTATACAATGAACCCAATTCAAGGCCCATTCCGCAGGGCGCTCTGCTTTATAATCAATCCCAACAACTACCGTAACCCTAATTTCTTCCCTCATTGTTTACCAGTTTGTAGAAGCGGCGAGCGCCAGGGATCCAACAGCAGCCATGGTGCGCCCCCATCATCTACATTTCTCTCAATCTCTACCCTTCTATTATCTGCCTTCAACACTAACCGTCCGTTTGTCTTATGTAGGGTATTGATTTGGTCGCCGGAGGTAAGAGCAAGAAGACCAAGCGCACAGCGCCTAAATCGAATGATATCTACCTCAAGCTCCTCGTCAAGGTTCTTCGTCTTTACCATTCATCTCGGTTAATCTTATTACTGTGATTATGGATCTAATGGTCTGACTGTGTTGCAGTTGTACCGTTTCTTGGTGAGAAGAACTGGAAGCAGGTTTAACGCTGTGATTTTGAAGAGACTGTTTATGAGCAGGATTAACAGGCCTCCGCTCTCTCTCTCCCGTCTTGCAGCTCTCATGAAGGGAAAGGTATGTTTGATTATTCATTAGTTGGTTTTCATAATGTGATTAACTTATCCTACAGATAGCTGAATGTTTTCCCTTAAATTATTTGTCACGTGTTTATTTGTTCGTTATTTATGGTGTGCATGCTATCGATTGTTTTGAATCATTTGAGTTGTGTAGTGTCGATCGCGGTCTATTCTTGAATTTTCAAATTTCATGATATACTCTGATGCAGCTTCACCTCCGGCTATGTGATTTGTGCTTACATTATGGATATGATATGCAGGAAGACAAGATTGCAGTCTTAGTTGGCAGTGTTACTGATGATATCCGTGTTCACGACATCCCTGCCATCAAGGTTACAGCTCTGAGATTCACAGAGACAGCTAGGGCTAGAATTGAGAAGGCTGGTGGAGAATGTTTGACCTTCGACCAGCTTGCTCTTAGGGCTCCTCTCGGGCAGAACACGGTATACATTTTACTTCTTTGCTAATTTGAGACTAAAAATATCATTATTTTCTCAAATTTTCTGATGTCTTGCATAGTTGCACTCCATATTACCACATGAATTGTATAACATCTACATAAATCATGCATCCTTCTTATGTATGTATACACATCTGATTTTCTTCAATATTTTTTGTACCAGATTGTTATGTGGTCGGTAAAAAAACCTTTTAGTCTTGTCTCAATTGCAGTTTCCTGTTTTGTTTTGTTTTTTGCGGCTGCACATGACTGTATCTTCTGCTCTGTAGGAAGTAGTCATTGATATTAAGCTAAGCAGGTTGAAATGTGGTGATACAATCATACAATGCAAGTAGTGTTGAAATAATGACCTTAATCCAGCAAATGCTGATGATAAACTTTCAATGGTGGCAGGTGCTCTTGAGAGGATCACGGAATGCCCGTGAGGCTGTTAAGCACTTTGGGCCAGCTCCCGGTGTTCCACACAGCCACACCAAGCCTTATGTCCGATCAAAGGGACGGAAGTTTGAGCGCGCCAGAGGAAAAAGAAACAGCAGAGGCTTTAGAGTTTGAGTTTCATAGTGTGATATTTTGTTTGCGTATAATCACCATCTACTCGAGTACTGAGTTCTCTAATTGCTATTTTGGGATATTATTTTTAGTATGAAGATTCACGAATCCATATTGTACTATTTCTTTAAAACATTCGATTTTGTGTCTTTTATCTCAGCATTTCCAATGGTACGATGTTCAGGCACAAGAGTCATTTGATTTCTTTGTGCATGTTTCTTATGCATCGGAGTCAATTGACACTGCCAATTTGAAACATATGGATTTGTGTTTGTTGCTTTGTAGTTGTCTTGATGCGATGGTATATAGGCTAGAAAAGGACTATTTTAACTAGCTCTAGAAAAACCCATACAATAAGTCTCTGATTCACCTTCAACCAAATGACGTACTACCAAATAATGGATACATTGCATACATCGAGACGTGCGATTTAAACATTGTTTCAAATTGGTGGGGATTTATGACTACTACGACTTATATATAATAAATTCGCAGTTAGTGATAGCTAACTATACAACACTTTTTCATCATGGAAAAAATCCGTCATCGAAATATTAAGACAAACGGCATAAACATCCACGTGGCGGATATCGGCGACGGCCCCGCCGTCCTGCTTCTCCATGGCTTCCCAGATCTCTGGTACTCGTGGCGCCACCAGATGCTATTCCTATCTTCCAGAGGCTACCGTGCTATCGCCCCCGACCTCCGCGGCTTCGGCGACTCCGACGCGCCGCCCCACTTCTCCAGCTACACCGTCTTCCATATAATCGGCGATTTGGTCGGCGTGCTGGATGCTCTCGGGCTGGACCAGGTTTTTTTGGTCGGCCACGACTGGGGTGCGGTCATGGCGTGGAATTTCTGCTTGCTCCGCCCCGATCGGATTAGGGCTTTGGTTAATACGAGCGTCGTGTTTCAGCCCAGGAATCCCAAGAGGAAGCCCTTGGAATCCATGCGCGCGATTCTCGGTGACGATTATTACATTTGCAGATTTCAGGTATGATTCCATTTTAGCTGCTACTTTGGTTCTTCTATTTCGAGCATGATTTGGATTGAGATCTGTTTGTGACGATTTCGAAATGTCAAACTCTGTTTGTGGAGTTGGAAATACAAGCAAAATGCTTCTTATTCCACCCACAGTGATTCCGTGAATTAATTGTTGATGATAGAATGGAATATCGTTTACTTGGTGTCAATTGAATCCATAAAAAATGAATCTTTATTTGCTTTTGTAGATCGAAATTGTTGTTGTAAATGTATGTATTTATAGGTGATGATGTTTCTGATTTTAATCTTTCTAGTCAATGAAAAATGGAATATCTATATGCCACTATGAACTTTAACGCTAAGGATATATTCTAATTCCATAGCTTTGATTTGTCTCGAAAGTGAAGAGGCTGAACTCTTTCATGTTGGTAGCTGATTGTGTTCACTTGGATTCAATTTGTTTGCTGTTTCTCATATTTAACTCAGAAACCCGGAGAAGCTGAGGAAGAGTTCAGTCGTGCTGGCACAGAGAGAGTGATCAAGAAGTTTCTAACGACAAGAAATCCTGCTCCTCCTGTGGTTCCTAAATCAGTTGGCTTCGGGGGCTCTCCTAATAAACCAATCACAATGCCATCTTGGTTGTCAGAAGACGATGTTTCATACTATGCTACCAAATACAACCGGAGAGGCTTCACGGGTGGACTGAACTACTACCGAGTTATGGATCTGTAAGGCTTCTTTCCTTGCCATTATCCATGTTGTTGTTGTTGTTACTTATATGTAGAAATGTAGGAACTGGGAGCTGACAGCAGCATGGACAGGAGTGCAGATAAAAGTCCCGGTGAAGTTCATTGTTGGGGATCTGGACACGACCTACAACACTCCCGGTGTGAAGGAATACATACAGAATGGTGGGTTCAAGAAACATGTGCCGTATTTGCAAGAATTAGTTATCATGGAAGGAGTGGCTCACTTTCTCAACCAAGAGAAACCAGAGGAAATCAGCCGCCACATCTATGACTTCATTCACAAGTTCTGATCTGTTTCTTTATTCCTTCCCGATGGAGAATGCAAAGCTCTGTAATATACACGGCTTAAATTATGTCATTTCGGAGACATTTTCAGAAATAAACTAGTATAACACTCACCCGATGCTCGATAATTATGATTATTATAATCATTTGACTATGTGTTTTGGGATTATTTATTAATTTGAATTTATATAATAATCATGATAGATAAATAAATAAAATTTATTGGTATTTGCATTGATTATGTAATTAAAATTTTTAGTTGACCATTTTAAATTAATTAGATTTGTATTTAAATTAATTGATACATAAATTAAGTAATGTAATATTTTATTTTTATAAATCTTTATAAATATCAAAGACAATAAGATTCCAATTCTCGTGTTTTTATTTTTTATGCAATTTAATACGCTTTTTTTGTAGATAATTTTTTCAAAATAATTCCAAAAATATCTATAGCAAAAATAGAGTTATTCAAAGAATTTAGTAGTTGAAATATATTAAAATTCTAAAAATAAAAAATAAATGAAAGATTCATATATATAATGTTTTTAAACTAAAATTCATTACAATTTATATATTTGAATATCTTAGTTTAAAAAAGCGCGCCTCAGGCGAGCTGATGCGCATCGGAAAGGGGTAGACCGCCTTTTTCCCTCTGATGCGCGCGGTTTGGGTGTTGCGGCCTGATGTGAGGCGATGCAAGCTGAGGCGACCGAGGCGCGAGGCGATGCGAGGCGGCCACATCTATGAAGGTAGGCGGCGATAGTTTGAAAAAATAGGAAAAAAACTTGTAAATCTGAATCGCATCCCCGCAAATCTGAATCATAACCCCGCTCCGTTCGAAACCCTGCTCCTGCTGGCCGCCAACTTTTAAATCTCTTAAATTTGAATGCCAGTTTCAGCCACCATCTTCATTTATAAGTATTAGGGTTTTTTTTTCAATTGAATAGGTCAGCAGCCAGGGTTCTTTTTCTACTGCAGCCAACTCATTTATTCAAATATTAGGGTTTCCAGCATTAAATGAACTAGGGTTGCCACTTCTTTCCCTTTATTTTTATATTTTACTATCTGTATTTATATTTTTTACTTTATACTTAAGATATTGTAAATTTAATAAGTTTTATAAGATATAAAACTATAAAAAAAATACCTTTAAAAAGATAGTAAATAAATAAAATATAATATTATATGTATATATATAATTTTAAAATATTTTTAAAATATCTCGCCTCGTATCATTGATGCGCTCGCATCCGCCTCTCGCCTCGCCGCCTCGGGTTTTTGAGCCTTGTCGCCTCGACTCGCCTCTCGCCTTTTTAAACTAAGTTGAATATATATTAAAATAAAATAAAGTGCAATATGATTTTCTGTTAATAACTACAAAAATAGATTTTTCTCAAATATATAACAATATATAATAAAGGTATTACATTATAATATTATTTATGGAATAATTTATTTAATGAATCATTAATGCAATTAAAACTTACCATATATTATTTACGATTTTGTTTTAACATCTATATATATATTGAAACAAAACCGGGGGACAAATATGTAAAATACCGTAAAATAACTAAACTATAGTTGATATAATAACCATAAAATAACTAAAATACCTATATAAATATATTGTAATAGATATTCCCAAATCTTTTCACTTTCTTTTTAAACTTTCAATAATATATCCATATTTTTTTTCTATATAATGTACAAATTATTTAAATCTATCTATATATTAGTAAAGATCTAATTAGCTTGGTTTTTTATTTTACAGCGTTCTTTTCGTTAATTTTTACACTAAAATTAACGCACTAACTTATTTAACTCAACTAATAATAAAATTTTATTTATTTTAATTCACATATCAATTTAATTATTCTTAGCCTAATAACAATATTCCTCAAATATAGTCAGATTTAAACAGTATTGAGATATTGATATCTTTTGAAACTTTTTCCCATCTATAAATAATTATCTTATTTAGTTCAGTTTATTGTGAATATTACTTTTTCACTTATTTCATTATTTATATTAAAGGGTAATAAAGGGTAATTATGTACGAGGGAAGAAAGAGAAGTTTGATGAGCAAGTGTCCAAGTATCATAAATGTTGGGGCTGGGCCCCCGAGGCCCAAGCCCACTGAGCTAAACGACCCAATTAATCGTCAGCCCAAAGTTATAGGCCCACCTGAAGTGAAGGAAGTACACAAAAGCGCCTAAGACATGGGGTCAACGTTGACCCCAACTTGTCCTCTATATCGACCATGACGAGCTCATCACCGAGGAGACAAGCTCAACACCAAGCAGACAAGTCCAGCCCAGAAGACTGGCTTACCAAAACCAATAAGATACTAAAATCTATCTAAGTCAAGGCCTCGCTGCGAAGGATAGGAGCGCCTCGCCATCGAGGAGCTAATCGGGTCGATGTTGAGAAGGTCCAGGAAGAGAAACCCTAGCTCGCTGGCGGCGCCCGAACGTTGGAGCTATAACCTCCCCCGAAAAACCCGCAACCGGTCCGATATTCGCGGCGAGCCGTTGCAGCTCGACGCGTAGGGTTAGCTGCTGCCTGCCTACCCCTATCCTGTCTATAAATAGGGGCAAGAGGCTCATTTTTTGTATTCATTCTCTCATAGCAAAATCAAGCTGTAACGCTGCCAAATTCTCGTCTCATTTACACGCCAATAAACTAAATTTATTTCGTTCATCATCGTCCATTCATGTCATTTATTTGTCGTTATTTTTCTTGCTTATCGTTATTATTTGCGATTTTCTAATAAAGTTCTAAGGGCTCCATTTTCTCGTGAAATCGAACCTCAACATTTGGCGCCCACCGCAGGGCCCTTGGGACTACTTTTTCGTTGTTTCAATGGCAGGTAATAGTGAGAAAGCTGGAAATCAAACAGGAAGACGGCTGGGGCTCCCCCACCGGGCTCCTCTACGTCGAGGGACCTCGTCCCTATCGACGAGCTGGTGCGACGAACCCTGCAAACCGGCGGCGCCCAGGCCGTGCCTCCGGAGATGCTAAACACTATCCTGGCGCGACTGGCTGAGGAGGCTGAGGAGAGCCGGCGTCGTGCGAGAGAGACGGACTCCAGAATCATGGAGTTACACGCCACTAACCACGCCCTGCGGAGGGAGAACGAGCAGCTCCGCAAGGAGAATGCGCTCAAAAAGCAGCCCATCGTCGAAGAGCCGCTTACTAGCGAGAAGCCGTCGGATCCTCGCAAAAACTTAGCCCACGACTTGGAGGAGGCAATCGACCTTGACACGCCTGCAACGTCTGATCTCGGGCGTGGTCCTTTGGGAGCAAAGACCTTCCGACCGACTGAGCGCCTCGCCAATGAGGAGCTACGGGGCGAGTACGAGAGGCGTCTCGAAGCACGAATGGCTGGACTAGAGAAGCTCATTTGCCGTATCCCGGGGATCATCCCTCCAGAGACGCTGATACCACGCGACAACTATGCCGACTCGCCCTTCACACCTGACATCACTAACATGGATGTCCCGGCGGGGTTTGAGCCATCCTCGTTCCAGCTGTATGAGGGGACGACTGATCCAGAGGACCACATAGCCCTCTATAAGCAGAAGATGCTGACCACCTCAATCCCAGGCAACCTCCACGAGGCGTGCATGTGCAAGAGCTTCGGAGCGAGTCTGACTGGACCAGCCCTCCAGTGGTTCGTCAACCTACCGAGGAGCTCCTTCTTGACGTTCTCGGAACTCCATATGGCCTTCAGAAAGCAGTACTCCAACTGCCGATGCGTGCCCAAGCACCCCGATGCGCTCAACAGCATACGCATAAAGAAGGGTGAGTCTCTGAGATCCTACGTGGAGCGCTTCAACCAGGAGCTTGCCTCTATACCGAACTGCCCTCCTCTTAATGCGGTCTTCACTTTTAAGAGCGACCTAGACGTGTCCTCGAAGCTCTATCGTGACTTGACTAGCCACCCTTGCTACGACATGGACTCGGTCCTCTCGTAGGCCTGGGCTGAGATTAACTGGGAAGAGGACGAGCCGAGCCACATTGCGCGTCTGAACGAGCATAAGGCTTATGAGCTCGCCAGTCAGCACCGAGAGGGTCGACCTAGAGGAAGCTCCTTTAGCTCGAGGTACTAGAGGACGCTACAATCAAAGCCTCTCGGCGACGACTTCAAGTAGAAAGGTTCTATAATAACAAGTTAAAGCTCAGAAGCTTCCAAGAAGGAGGCCCAGTCCTAAGAAGGGTGTTCCAAAACACGAAAGAGTCCGGAGCTGGAAAACTAGCCCCTAACTGGGAAGGCCCATACAAGGTGTCTAGGGTAATAGGGCACAGGGCTTACCAGCTTGAAACATTGGAAGGGAGAAGGGTGCAGAACAGTTGGAACATCAAACACTTGAAGAAATACTATCATTAGTATACAGATACACACATTTATATTTTGTCTTTACATATTATTTTATCATTATTTATTCATAACACCTTTACTGAGGCATCGCCCAACCTGACCTCTCATCGCTTGTTTCGCAGCTAAGTCAGAGGGTCGACATTGACGTGCTCGACTGCTCTACACCGACCCCCTATGCTCCTCTATATCGACCCGCTCACCCGATAGAGGAGGTCCAAGTTGACGAATAAAAGCCAAGGCAAGAAACAAGGGTACAACGAATTCCAACATACAAACAGTGAAATATGGAAAATATGCTAAGTGGATATCATACAACCAAAATCCAAAGTGTATCAGGAACAATAACGAAGTATGAAGTCGTGCGGGTTTATATTCAGAAAAACCGTTCGCGTCCCAACTTCGCCCCCAGAGTTGGCCGAAATTACGAGCGTGCCACTCCAGGGGCGGCAAAATTTAAAGTTCCAGAGAGAGCGCCTCGACATCGAGACGCTCAACGGGTTGCTATAGACCCGTAAAATGCCTCATGCATGACCCGCTTAAGAAAACTTCAAGCAGCAACACCCCACAGCAGGGAGAACTATAATGCGATCGACACCCTCGACGGGAACGTGAGACCTCCCCACGGGAACTCACCAGGTGTCCCACGATCCGCTATAACTCACCCCACTAGCGCTATACGAAGCCCAAACAGAGTGCACGCATGGGAGCACCGCTCCGTGCAAGAGAACGTTCTCCGGAATGATTCTAACCCGCGTGACTCCCGGACTCACGCTTTAGCCCGCGGGGCAATACCCCGGTATTCCCCGCACGATCATACGCTTGCGCTTCCCCGGAACCTTTGTATTGACCAGGAGTAGTATCCCGGCTACTCTTTGGCGGAGTTACTCTCTCAGGAAGTACCTCCCGGGCCCGAGGATAGTCTCTTGGACACCTCGAATTTCCGCACTCTGTATTGAGTCCTAACTCGAAGTTTTAATTCCACGGCCTGTCCCGAACAGACCCTGCAATCAAAAGGGGCTATTTTTGGGGCTGGGCCCCCGAGGCCCAAGCCCACTAAGCTCAACGACCCAATTAATCATCAGCCCAAAGTTATAGGCCCACCTGAAGTGAAGGAAGTACACAAAAGTGCCTAAGACATGGGGTCAACGTCGACCCCAACTTGTCCTCTATATCGACCATGACGAGCTCATCACCGAGGAGACAAGCTCAGCACCAAGCAGACAAGTCCAGCCCAGAAGACTGGCTCACCAAAACCAATAAGATACTGAAATCTATCTAAGTCAAGGCCTCGCTGCGAAGGATAGGAGCGCCTCGCCATCGAGGAGCTAATCAGGTTGATGTTGAGACGGTCCAGGAAGAGAAACCCTAGCTCGCTGGCGGCGCCCGAACGTTGGAGCTCTAACCTCCCCCGAAAAACCCGCAACCGGTCCGATATTCGCGGCGAGCTGCTGCAGCTCGACGCGTAGGGTTAGCTGCTGCCTGCCTACCCTTATCCTGTCTATAAATAGGGGCAAGAGGTTCATTTTTTGTATTCATTCTCTCATAGCAAAATCAAGCTGTAACGCTGCCAAATTCTCGTCTCATTTACACGCCAATAAACTAAATTTATTTTGTTCATCATCGTCCATTCTTGTCATTTATTTGTCGTTATTTTTCTTGCTTATTGTTATTATTTGCGATTTTCTAATAAAGTTCTAAGGGCTCCATTTTCTCGTGAAATCGAACCTCAACAATATACTAAAGGGTAATTATGTATATCTATCCCAAACTATGATAATTTATGGAATTCTATCCCATACTTTTAAATTTATGGATTTCTATCATACACTATTTTTATTAATGAAATCTCATCCTAATATTTGACTTCATCAATTTTATGCCACATCATTTATAAAATGCCATGTTGGAAGTCCACATCAGCCTTTGAGTTGACATGGATATATGATGTGGCAAATATTTATTTTTTATTTTCTAAATATTTTTATTAGAAAAGCTATACAATTTATTTTTTACGTTAATTTTAAATTTTATGTAAATTTTTTTATTCTTTTTGGATTTTTAAGACGACACGTTGCATTCTTAAATTTAAATACATCTATCAAATTTAATATTCAATAGTTAATACTAATTTCTTATTATCGAATAATTAATATCAAATAAAATTTCATTTAGCTAAATAATGATCATTAATTAAAATTAAAATATTAATATTAAAGTTATTATTTTAAAAGAATATGTTTAGGACTTTTAATTTCCTATACTTATTTGTAGATAAAGCTTATTTCATAAACTTATACTAATGGCTTGCGCATGACAGCTATAAATGAAAGTGGTAGTAGTGTGCGGCGACACCAAAAAAACAAAAAAATTGCTGTTATAAAAAACTACAAATTAATTTGATGGAATGTTGAATAAAAGTATGCATAAATTTTGTAGATAGAGACGTAAAAAATAATGAGAAAAATGCTGGAAGGCACGACGAAGATAAAGGAACAGATATGACAGTGGAGATGTAAATTAAATAATGAGAACTTAATATTAGTTATTGAATAATAAATTTGATAATTAAAATTCAAAAGTGGATTGTGCCCATCAATTATATTTTGAATTTTAAAAAATTTTAAATATAATAGAATTAATGAATAACTTCAATTATAAAATTAACTTACAAAATTTTAAATTTTATAACTTTTTCTAATAGAATATGTAGAAAATAAAAAAATTTAAAAAAATTGCCACATCAAAGGTTGATGTGGACTACCAACATGATAATATATAAACAATGTGGCATTACATTGATGATGTCAAATGGATTGGGATGAAATTCCATAAATAAATATAATGTAGGATAAAATTACATAAACTTAATAGTATGTGATAGAATTCTATAAATTACCATAATTTGAGATAGATATACATAATTGCCCTATACTAAAATAAATTTGATTCGAATATATTGTAAAGTGGATTTGATTTTCTTCACATGTGTAAAAGGTATTGAAACAACACCACACACCTCAATTTAGAGCAAAAAAGTACAAGACCCATTTATCCGGCTTACAACTAATCCATTAAAATTCATGTTTGAAAAATATATTTGAGAAATTATTATAACATAGCCTACGGAGGAGTAAATATGTTCTTTTTTGTTGATGAGAGATTTAAAAAGTTTGAATCACTTATGAAGTTGTGAATATTTGTTTACATTTAAACATATTAGTTTGATTTCCAACAAAATTTGTGTGGAAAAAGAAAATAAGAGAATGGGTTAAAAGGAAACAGGGTTTTTGAATAGGAATATGCTACTATGTTCCACCAGGAAGTGGTGATTTATACTATATCAGAATGTTGATAAATATTGTTCGTGGTGCTGAATGCCACGGGGATATGATGTTTATAGATGGAGTTCAATATGAGTCATATTAAGATGCATGTTTTGCTTTATGTTTGTTGGAATGTTCATTAATGGAATAACTGAAGAAAGTTATTGGGGGACTTCAGAGTCTATTAGACGATTATTTTGCAATCTACTCACTACAACGTCGATGAGCAAACCCGAAGTTGTATGAGAGATGTGTTGGACTTATCTTTGGGATGATATACTTTATAAAAGGTACAAATATTCTGCAAATCCAGGTATATAACTCTTTTTTTTCATACACACACACTATAAAGTATCTTACGTTGGTTGAACATGAGAAAATATTGCAAAAGACCGGAAAAAATCTTGAAGATTTCAGTGAGATTCCCTATACAAGTTCACAATATTTCTTTGGAAGTGGGAATTGATTAATAACGGATGAAATGAACTATAATCGTGAAGAATTAGCATCTAAACATACATACTGCTTGGAAAAGCTACCAGATGAATAACGTCATGTGTACGATATAATTATGGAAAAAGCTAAATTTGATGGTTCTGTAGTATTCGTTGTCTGTGGTTATGTTGGTACCGGTAAACCTTTTCTTTGGAAGACCTTATCTGCTGCAATAAAATGTAAATGCCACATAGTTCTAAATGTTGCTTCAAGCGAAATAGCATCTTTGTTGTTGCCTGGTGGAAGAACTGCTCACTCGAAAATTTTCATTCCACTGACTCTTTATGAGAATTCAACTTGCAACATAAAACAAGGAACTCTATTAGTTGAATTGATTATAAATTGCAAGCTTATTATTTGGGATGATGCTCCTATGATGCACAAGTATTATCTTGAAGCTCTTGGTCGAACCATGAAGGATCTGATGCGGTTTAAGAATAGTTCATCATGCAAGCTACCATTTGGTGGAAAAATAATGGTCTTTAGTGGTGATTTTAGACAAATATTGTCTGTTATACCGAAGGGAAAAAGATAAGACATTGTCAATGCCACTATCAATTCATCATATTTATGGAAAGATGTGATAGTTTTAAGGCTGACGAAATATATGCGACTCCAAAATATAAGCTATGAAGTTGAAGCCTCTGAATTAAAAACATTCTCAAAGTGGGTTGCATCAATTGGAGATGGTGATAATGATGGATAAGAAAATGTCCAAATACTTATGATATTTACCTTAACTTTTCTAGAGACCCTGTACAGGCAATTGTCAAAAACACGTATCCTAATGTATTATCTGGAAATAATGATCTATCATATTTGCAAGATTTGGCTCCAACAATGGATATTATTGATTCGATGAATCAATACATGATGGATTGTAATACCTCTGACATTAAGGTTTATTTAAGTTCAGGCAGTATATGTAAATCTAATGGACTGATGAATGTGTTGATTGATTTGCACACACTTGGATATTTGAATGGCTTGAAATGTACGAAATTGTCAAATCATAAGATGACGCTTAAAGTGGGTACTCCCATTATGCTACTGAGAAATATAGATCATTTTGTTGGATTGTGCAACGGAACCCATCTAATTATCACTAGGCTTGGCAATCATGTTATTGAAGCTAAGATACTAACTGAAAATACTTCAAGTGGAATTGTTTTTATTCCGAGAATGACCCGCACACCTTCTGATATACATTTGTCATTCAAGTTTCAGAGAAGACAGTTCCCTTTTATTTTTAATATGTCATGACTATTAACAAGAGTCAAGGACAATTCTTATCATGTGTTGGCATTTTATTGAAGAAACTTGTCTTTACTCATGGTCAATTATATGTTGCTGTTTCCAGAATTACAACTAGAAGCAACCTCAAGATATTAGCAAGTGATGATGATATTCTTAGAATTTCATGTAGTACTGCTAATGTTGTATATTAGGAAGTATTTCAGTTTGTATAAAATATATTATATATTTGTGCACATATGTTATCTTATATATATTTTAATTTTACATGTTTTATACAAATATAAGTGAACACATTATAACAAATAAATTAATTAATTGTCCCGCGCATCGGCGCGGGTGCCATACCAGTATATATAAAGATGATAACATCAATTTCATTGAATATCGTTGGAATTGTGAGATATTTTGAACTTTATAATATTCGAAGGAAAACACAAGTGGGGATATTGTGATTTAAAGGGGGTAAAGAAAAGTGCATTTGAGGCTGAGTGTTTTAGTTATGAGAGTTGGGTGTTTTGTTTGGAGACATGAAAGTGATTGTATGAGTCACGAGGGTGATGAGCTTGTTATGTTAAACTAGTATTGCACCCACGACGCGATGTAATACTAGAATTAAGAAAATAATTGGATTATGTTCCAATGACTCAGATAGTGATATTGAATAATAAGAAGAAGAGGAGAGTTTATAACTAGAATTGGGGAGAAGAAGAAGAAGGGAAAGGAAATATAGGAATGTTGTTGTGTGGTCCAGGATCTTATATAATCTGGATTCTTGATTCTTGAACAAGGATGAGAGAGGATCAGGGCGAATAACTTTTAGGCAACCCCTACCCTACCTCACTCATTCACTATATACATATATATATATATATGGTCCACATTCTTTATTTAATCCAAGTCACTATTTCATTTCATCTCAAACTTTCTTCTTCAAATATATCCTTCATTTCCTATTTTATCTATACCACATATTATATTATGACTATCACATAACAAATAAAAAAAATCGTTGAAAATTGCATGCATTTATGGATAACATTTCCTTTTTTCATTTTTGGATCGGTGAAATAAATTGATGTATATCTTCTTAATTGAGTATGCAATAATCATTAATCACCATCCATCCATTGCTACTACGATTGTGAAAGATTTCACCATTTACGCAACAAGATTGTAAAGTGATATTTTCAAATTTAAGTCGAAAGAAAAGCCTAATCACGTGCCACTAAAATGTTATCCATTTAATCACAACTCCATTCATATATGTATAATATATACTCTTGGACTTGGAAGCTGTGAGTATGTATTTGTGTGTGTTATTTCAAATAATAACAATAACTCATGGCATAAAATAAAACCGATGATATAAAAGGATAATATATATGAGAAGAAGAAATGAAGGGACCATTGGCTGAAAAATAATGAAATGAGAGACCACAAAAAATAAAAAAACTATCACAACCAAATTAAGCTAATATATAACCGTATAAAATAAAATAAAGTATTTAATTTATTGTGAAGCCAAATATATGTGGAGTACTACTATACGATCGACTTGAATATATAGGAATAATGGATCCATGGAATTAATTAAATAAAATAACATATATTTTTTGAATTATATCCGCCCCCATTATTATAATTATAATTATCATAATAGTATTTATTTAAGTTTGTAACGGTTTCTATAATTCTGCATCTAATTCTCTATGTATAAAATCCAAGTACAATAAATCTGCATAGAATCTAGTTGTAATTCGAATAATCATGCTCACCCATAAATCAAAATGTATATATATATATATATATATATATATATATATGTATCTTCATTCCGTCTCAGAATAATTTAAAACACAATTTTTTTCAACTGCAATTGCAATGGACGAGGCCGATCAAGACTCCATCGGCTACGCCTTCAAGGGGAAGATCATGATTTCCTCCGTCATCATCCTCTTCTTCGCCTGCTTCTTCATTGTTTTATTCCACGTCTACTCCCGCTGGTGCCGCCGCCGCCCCCTCCACTTCCACATCCACCGCCACCCGCCCCCTCCTTCCGCCATCACCCCTCAGGGCCTGGATCTCCGCGCCGTGAACTCGCTCCCCACCTTCGTCTACCAATCGGAGAAACAAGATTCCAGCGCTCCGCTGGAATGCGCCGTGTGCTTGTCGGAGTTCGAAGACGGCCACCGTGCCCGGATCCTACCCGACTGCAAGCACTGTTTCCACGTCGACTGTATCGACACGTGGCTCCAATCTCATCGGGATTGTCCTCTCTGTAGAACCCGGGTCAAGGGTCGACCCGTCGGAGGCCCGTTTCAGCGCGATTTCACGGTGCTGTCGATATACCAAAGCGATGGGATTCAACTTCACTCTCCATCATCATCATCATCGTCATCGTCGCAGGAGCCGGATACTCCAAAGCCATCGACGGGTCCGAATTTGGCTGCGGGAGATCCGGGTCTATTGAATCCGGATCCGGGATACCGGGTAACTCGGTTCTGGTTGTGATTTGTATGTAAATATTATGGATTTTCAATTTATGAATGTAGGTAGTCTAAGTCAGTGTTCTATTCTGTCATATACTTACTTTTTGTTTTAATTTTAATTTTGATGGATCCCAATAATTATTTACCTTGTAAATTATATTATATAATACAATACAATACATGTAAACATGTATTCCAAACTTTGTGTATTCCATTCTAATCCAATTGGTTGGTAATTAGTGGAGTAGCCTGGTTGGAGTGATAGTAGATATTAAAGAATGATAAATGGATATATAGGCTTGATTATTGCCTCTCTTCATAAAAGTATAGCTTCCTGCTTAAGCTCGCTCACCTATACTTTTTGTTTAATTCATGGGATTGGATTGGATTGGATTGGGTCTATCATTATTTTCTAGCCCAATCTAATCCATTACTATTAATATACAACCTAACCCCCCATAAATCTAACTAGTCTTCCACCCGCGCGATGCGCGGCGCTTATATATTATTTTTAATAATTTATCAATAATTAATATATAAAATATTTTTCTGAATATCGTATGTACATAATACTAATTTCATTAAAATATATTATAGTTTATTCAATGAGATAAAATTGTAACTATTTCTTCCTGTTGTCAAATATATTGTAAAATTGTTATTTTGAATAGATTTATATTAATTTTAGATAATAAAATATTAGAATGTTATCGTTGGCATATGCATGTATAATATTGAGGTAAACTTGTACCTCAATTTTTTTATTATTATTATTTTGCTTTCAATTTATTATAAAAAGATGGATTGAATAACTTATCTTTGAAGATTATTTTTAATACAACGAATCTCATAAAAACTTTATTGTTAGCCATTTTAAGGTAATATTATATTTAGAAAGAGATTCAATGCTAAAAATCTGCTTATGATAAATAAAATTGAATCAAAAATAGTCATCTATAAAAATAAATTATTTGTCCCCTACATAGGGTAGTAATTAGAGTATTTAATATATGACAAAGAGGTCATGAGTCTAGCTTCTAAGGGATATCTGAATGTGTAAGTTTAAATAGATTCATTACTATTTTTAAAAAAATCAATTATTCATCCACTATTTGGGTGTAGTTGTGAAAGCACACTAATTTTCTACCTGCACGATGCGCATCGTATATATATTTTTATTAATAATATATTATTAAATTATATTTATTATATAGATATATAAAAATCACATATCTCAATGTGGTCAGTTTAGTTGATAATTAAAATTTATTAGTTAAGTTAATTCTCATGTTTAAAATCACTCAGCTTATCTCAATTGATTTTTACAGATTTGTATTCTCTTAAATCTCTCTACACACTCCACCACCTACCACCACTTATCATTTCCTTTATTTATATAAATTTAGACATTGTGTATTATGATCAGGAATAATTTTTTTGCTCTCGTATATATTGATAGTATTAAAAATTAAATAATGGAATATTATATATATATATATATATATATATATATATATATATATATATATATGTGTGTGTGTATTATTTAGATATTATAATAAATTATTTTTGAGATAAATATTATCAAAATAACATTTAATATAATAGAATTGTGAGTCTTCTATAAAAAAATTAAATAAAAATATATATAATGATATTTAAAAATACAAATATAAATGTGAGAAATAATTCCAACTTTGAAATTTATATTTATAAAATTATAGATTATTTTAATTTTAAAAATTGTACCATAAGAATTATGAAAGAACATGTTCATGCAAATAGCAATATTATATGTGGTAAAGCATATAAGCATAAACTTTTTAAGTTTAATTAATTTGAGTTTTAATTTTAAATACGTTTGGCGAGTTTGAAATTACGCTTATCTTCTTAGTTGTTTACCATTCTATAAAAGAATAAGTTCATTTTCCCACTTCGATTACTTAAGTTGCTTTATATTTTTGTTTTGATTTATATCTTATTTTTAAATATTTGAGGTTTTATTTTAAATATAGGAAATAGGAAATATTTGTGGTTTTTTAGTGAGAAAATATTTGTGGTTTTTTTTAAGGATACACATATTATGTTTTTAAATTAAATGACTATGTTAAATTAAAGTAGAGGAACATTGGACTTGAATCTCTCATGTCTACACAAAGTGAGTTGTGTTGTTAGACTACAATATATTTCATTCGCTCTCTACACATTTTACGACTATTTATCATAT
>JAPKLW010000896.1:0-69261 GCA_026898455.1 Plectranthus barbatus
ATTTCTTTTCTTTTTTCCTGATTTTTGAATTTATTTGAAATTAGATTTCTAATTTCTACTTCCGCAGATAAATTCGAATTGCGTGGTTGAATTGAAGTTTAGAATTCAAACGCAAAAGATCGGTTCAGAGACTACGGAGTTACGGTAAACCCTAAATCCACAATTCTTCGTATTAAATTCATAGGAGCATGCTCGGGTTTTGAGAATTTGAATTGTGAGCAATATCCATTGATCCGATCCAGTTCAGTTTGGTTTTGGTGATTCGGTTCACGGAAAAACCCTACACGCCGCCCACCAAGTAATTGGCGAAGTCCACATACAAAGGTGTCTTTGCCTCGTACGTCTCCCTTAGATCCCTTAGGGCGCAGATTTGCTCATTCGGGAAAGTCTCTCGGATCCTCAATTCCTGATCATCTCCTTCAACTGGTGGCTCGAGTCTTGATAGATGGTCGGCAATCACGTTCTCACTTCCCTTTCTGTCCTTGATCTCCAAGTCAAACTCTTGGAGCAGCAGGATCCATCTGATCAGTCTCGGCTTGGCATCTTGCTTGGCGAACAGATACCTGATAGCTGCATGGTCGGTGTAGACAACAGTCTTGGATCCTATCAGATAGGACCAGAACTTGTCGAAGGCATATACCACTGCTAGCATCTCTTTTTCGGTGGTGGTGTAGTTGCACTGGGCCAGGTTTATGCTCTTGCTGGCGTAGTGGATCACATGGAAGAGCTTTCCTCTCAGTTGCCCCAAGGCTGCTCCAACGGCATAGTCGCTGGCGTCGCACATCAGGATGAAAGGCTCGCTCCAATCTGGAGAAGTAAGTACTGGTGCAGTCACGAGGGCTGCTTTCAACTTCTCAAAGGCCTGCATGCAGTCCTCGTCGAAGACGAAAGATACATCATTCTCTAGTAGATTATGCAACGACCGCGAGATCTTCGAAAAGTCCTTGATGAACCTTCTGTAGAAACCGGCATGTCCAAGGAAACTCCTCACCGCTTTGACATTTGTTGGCGGTGGCATCTTTTCTATCGCATCAACTTTTGCTCGGTCAACCTCTAATCCCTCGGCTGATACTCGGTGTCCTAGCACAATCCCTTCTCGCACCGTGAAGTGGCACTTCTCCCAGTTGAGGCAGAGGTTTGTCTTAGTGCATCTTTCCAGTACGGTAGCTAGAATCTGCAAGCAAACATCAAATGAACTACCAAACACAGAAAAATCATCCATAAATACCTCCATGACATCTTCGATCAGATCGTGGAAGATTGCCATCATGCATCTCTGGAAAGTAGCCGGTGCATTACACAGTCCGAATGGCATCCGTCAGTAGGCGAAAACTCCATTAGGGCATGTGAATGCGGTTTTGTGCTGATTTTCCGGCGCCACAGCTATCTGGTTGTACCCTGAATAACCATCAAGAAAACAATCGAAAGGATAACCAGATAAACGGTCAAGCGTTTGATCAATGAAGGGAAGAGGAAAGTGATCCTTGCACGTAGTGGTATTCAATGCCCGATAGTCTATGCAGAATCGCCAACCCTTGACGGGTCTTGTCGCCACTTCTTCTCCATCATCATTCTTCACTATTTGCATCCCCCTTTCTTTGCTACTACTTGTGTAGGGCTCACCCATTTGCTGTCGGAGATTGGGTAGATCATCCCATGGTCTAGAAGCTTCAGAACCTCCTTCTTCACGGCTTCTTGCATGATAGGGTTCAACCGCCGTTGTGCTTGCCTCTTTGGTACAGCATTCTCTTCGAGAATGATCTTGTCATGCAAAGCGAAGGGCTGATCCCTTTTATGTCTCCCAATGTCCATCCGATGGCGCTTTTTTACTGCCGTAGGACTCGCAGTAGCTTCTCCAACTCCCCCTGTGTCAAGTAAGTAGAAATAATAATAGGGTAAGTATCGTTAGGACCCAAAAACGCATACCTGAGATGTGTCAGAAGAGGATTGAGTTCCAGAGGTGGTGGATCGGAGTTAGAAGTTGGATTGCAGAAGGGAGCATCGATCGACGCTTGATGGCTGTCGATCTATGATGACTCTACAGCTGAAATCCCTTTTCCACGTCTCGCTATTTCTCTCGAAGAAAACTTTGGGGTTGCTGCTGCTCGAGCGTCGATCGACGCTGACCTTTGATAAGCTCGTTTTTCTACTCACTTATTGCATTGTTTTCTTTTCTTTTATGCATTTTAGTTTTTTTTCTTGAATAAATTGATCATGAGTGTATATTAGAGGGTGTTACGCTTGCCATGGTAAGATTTGCAGGTTTTAGGCCAAATCCAATGGAAACCCGTACCAAAAGCAGCAGATGTTCAAAGGAACAGTAACAAATTCTTCCACCGTTGGAATCTGAGCTAATGGAGCATGGCATTTGAAAGACCTTTGAGTTAGCTTTCCAACGCAATTAGAATCGGGTCAATCGAAGTTCGGACGCGAAAGTTATGGCTAAAGCCGTGAGACTGCGCAGAAGAGTCGAAAGTGGTGAAACGGTCTCTATTTCGACCGAAATGAAAGCCATCTCGACCGAGACAGAAGAGTCCATCTCGGCCGTGGCAAGGTCTATCTCGACCAAGACAGACTGATTGGCGAGATTTTGCGGTATTTTCACATCTTTTGGGCGAGAATTGCTTGGGGAACAAGATAAACATCAATTTGGAAGCAATTAATCATACCTTTTGAAGATATCCATCCAAGGCCTTAACCCTACTACTATATAAACTCTTGAATAGCTCAGAATTAGAGAGCCCTTTTAGTTATTTTTCAGTTATTATTTTTCTTTTCTGTTTTCTTTAAGTTTTGTTAGAATTCCTCTTTACTTTTTGTTAAATCTTTACTTCTTAATGCAATCTTTATTTTTCCCTGCAATGTTTATCTTTAATATGTTAGGCTAGAACCCTAAACAGGTTCTAGGGTTTCTCCATCTGTGATGCATGTTTTGATTCAATAATTCAACCCCTTTTAATTGGTTTAAATCCTATGTTTTATTTAAAATCTATTCTCATCGAAGGATCGAGAGATGAAGATTGAGGTAGGTTTCAGTTATTAATTGAAGGACCGAGAGGTGAAGGTTAGTAATCGGAAGTTAGGATTTAATACTTTTGATTTTCTGTCCGACCAAGAAGAATTCAATTGTAGGAAAAATCTAATCTTTATTGAAATTGATTAATTGGTGTGTTTGAGACCGAGAGGAGATAACAACTAGTTAGTAATTTAGGATTTAATTGCCCGACCAAGGAATTAATTCCACATTAATAGATTTTCCACCAAAATTATCTTTTCTGGGTTTGAATATTTGTTTCTTGCATGTTGATCAGATTGGTAGATTTCCCTAGAATCTGTGCTTTTTAATATTTGAACTTCTCTTTAAAATTATTTGCTTTGAAAAACCCAAAACCCAAAAATTGATTTATCCAAACAAAAGATCTGAAAACCATATCCAGTACATGATTCTCCCTCGTTGCACTATCTTTGTGGGATCGACCAACCCTTGGGTTGTTTATAAATTTATTTGCCCTTTGCTATAATTTGTATGCAGATTTAGCATCGATCAAATTGGCGCCGTTGTCGGGGATAGTCAGACGGTGATTCGTTACTGGAAGGTTGAAGAAATTCTGGATTGGGTTGTATTCTTTCTTTTTATTTTCGAGTTTGGTGTTATTTCCTTTGTTTTTGGGTCTGTGCTGTGTTTCCCTTCGCGTGTGTTTTTCTGAGTAGTATCTGTCCCGGCCGAGATAAGTCTCAAATCGGCCGAGACAGAAGCGTCCATCCCGGCCGAGATAGAGTCCACCACGGCCGGGATACTCTGATTTCTCCCTCATTTTCTGTGCAGGTGCAAAAATGTGGGGAGCAATGAGAAGAAGTTGTTGAATGATGTTGATCTGACTCTTGAAGAGCAACGAGTACTGGTCACTGAAGCCTATTTACTGAGGAAAGAATTGAGAGAAATACAAGAGAGGCAAGTTGCACTTCAAGAGGTTAATCCGGCTCATACCAAGAAGTCAATCATTGATGAAGTCCTATCCAGAGTCCAGCCCTCATCGGCATGGATCAATGAGAGAAACGAAGTCATGAAGGCTAATGAGTCAATCATTGACGAAGTCATGAAGGCTAATGAGTCAATCATTGACGACATCCTGTCAAGAGTAAATCCAGACACTGAAGCATACATAGTCAAGGAGGACATTGAAGTGAAAGTGGCTGAAAACCAAGAAGAACAGGTTGAGGCTGAGCCGTCTGAGTCGATTGATGTGGTCAATCCAGTACACAAAGAAGAGCAGAATCAAGCTAAGGACGAAGGAGAAGACCAAAGGCACTTTCTAAAGGATTTGGAGGTTAGTGCAAAAAGGATCAAACCGAAGCCTCCTGATTCACATTCTCTTGATTGCAAGACCGCTTGCTTTGCACCATCAAACATTCAATTCTTGCGGTTGTTGCAATACATATTCCAACCTCCTTGATGAGCTTCACAGGTAGTGTCGAGCCACGACAATAACTAAGGCACTGAATAGGAGGTAACCCATTGTGTTTTCAATTATTCCCTTTTCTGTTCAGTATTTTTGTTTTCTTTTGTTTATCACTGTTACTTCACTTTTATTTTCTTTTGAAAAAAAATTTGAAGTCTGTCCCGGCTGAGGCAGAATCTGCCACGGCCGAGACAGAGGTCCGAGACGTGGAACACTTCGACCGAGATAGAGGTCGACAAGAAGGCTCCATCCCGACCGAGATAATGTTCGACACAGTCGAGACGGAGTGCCAGCAGACACAAATCCACACCGGTCTGAGTTTGAAGATGAAGGATAAAAAGTTGGTGTCTGAGACCAACAATTGAGGTACAATTTTGAATTCTGAATCTGACTTTCAAACTTATTCTCTCTGATTTTCGAATAAGTTTGGGGGGATGAAGATTCAAGGGTTTTGAAACTCTTTTCTATCTTTTATTTGCTTTATTTAAATTTCTGCATGAATAAATTTTTGAATAAAACGCGGGATTGTGGGAATTTGAGCATGATTGAACCCTAGGACAAGAATGCAAGATGAGAATTGATTGACTTTAGTTTGCATTGATTGTGAAAGTGGTTGAGTATGCCCATGAATGTAGAATACCGCAGGATTACTTGTTTTGATACTTGCGTTGGCATTATGTTTGATGATGATTTGATGTTTACTGTGGAAGAAAAATTGTCCCAAGTGTGAGTTTTTGAACCTGAATTTCGATTGTGAGTGTGTCTGCAATTTTTGAGTTTCTCTAGAACTTGCTTTGTTTCTTTTTCAAGACTGCTAGTGTGCACAGGTTTAGGAAGTGATTTTAGGCCATCTTTGTTTAGCTTATTTTCCCATACACTGTCCTAATTAAATGTTATCCCTAGTCAGCCCTTTTGAGCCTATGATATTTTCTTTCTTTGTCTATGAGTTGGAAATAAATAGGAGAATCAACTCTTGTCTATGAGAGTGGGTTGGGATTTGATTGAGAAAGGATAAGATATTATTAGAAAAGTAAAAGCAAAAAATAAGGTTGGGCTCTAGAAAAAGAAAATAAATAGTTGTTGTTTTTAGTCCTTATAAGCTCAAATGCATAATCAAAATTGTTTAGAGCATAAAAAGGATGTGTGAAAAAAAAATGTGTGAATAAAAGAGCCATGGTTTGTGTTGAAAATCTAAGGAGTTGGGTAGATATTGAAAGATAGTGGATTAAGATTGATAAGGTGGACGCACTGAAATTGATTTTGAGTCACTTGGCCATATATTTCCCTACCCTTCACAAAAGCCTACATTACAACCTTGAATAAAGTCCTTTCTGATCTTAGACTTGTGTGCACATATTTGCAGTGGAGATTTAGAATATTTGCAAGCCTATGGTAGAACTTGATTTGCATGACTTTTGTGTGATCTCATAATTATCCTAAACACTTGAGTGAATGAGCGAAAACTTCCCATGTGAGTCTTCCATGGTTTATAGATTTTCTGATTCTTTCGAAAGTGTTGATGTCTTGTGGATTTACGAGTTTGAATGTGATGAATCTTCTGAGACATTGCACTACTCTTCTGCTTGAGCTTTTGATTCTTTCTTTTGTTGATTGAGGACAATCAAGTGTTTAAGTTTGGGGGGTTTGATAAGCTCATTTTTCTACTCACTTATCGCATTGTTTTTCTTTTCTTTTATGCATTTTAGTTTGTTTTCTTGAATAAATTGAGCATGAGTGTATATTAGAGGGTGTTACGCTTTCCATGGTAAGATTTCACAGGTTTTAGGCCAAATCCAATGGAAACCCGTACCGAAAGCAGCAGATGTTCAAAGGAACAGTCACAAATTCTTCCACCGTTGGAATCTAAGCTAATAGAGCATGGAATTTGAAAGATCTTTGAGTTATATTTCCAACGCAACTGGAATCGGGTCAATCGGAGTTCGGACGCGAAAGTTATGGCCAAAACCGTGAGACTGCGCAGAAGAGTCGGAAGTGGTGAAACGGTCTCTGTTTCGACCGAAATGAAAGCCATCTCGACCGAGACAGAAGAGTCCATCTCGGCCGTGGCAAGGTCTATCTCGACGGAGACAGCCTGATTGGCGAGATTTTGCGGGATTTTCACATCTTTTGGGCGAGAATTGCTTGCGGAACAAGATATACATCAATTTGGAAGCAATTGATCATACCTTTTGAAGATATCCATCCAAGGCCTTAACCCTACTACTATATAAACTCTTGAATAGCTCAGAATTAGAGAGCCCTTCTAGTTATTTTTCAGTTATTATTTTTCTTTTCTGTTTTTTTTTTAAGTTTTGTTAGAATTCCTCTTTACTTTTTGTTAAACCTTTACATCTTAATGCAATCTTTATTTTTCCCTGCAATGTTTATCTTTAATATGTTAGGCTTGAACCCTAAACAGGTTCTAAGGTTTCTCCATCTGTGATGCATGTTTTGATTCAATAATTCAAACCCTTTTAATTGGTTTAAATCCTATGTTTTATTTAAAATCTATTCTCATCGAATGATCGAGAGATGAAGATTGAGGTAGGTTTCAGTTATTAATCGAAGGACCGAGAGGTGAAGGTTAGTAATCGGAAGTTAGGATTTAATACTTTTGATTTTCTGTCCGACCATGAAGAATTCAATTGTAGGAAAAATCTAATCTTTATTGAAATTGATTAATTGGTGTGTTTGAGACCGAGAGGAGATAACCACTAGTTAGTAATTTAGGATTTAATTTCCCGACCAAGGAATTAATTCCACATTAATAGATTTTCCACCAAAATTATCTTTTCTGGGTTTGAATATTTGTTTCTTGCATGTTGATCAGATTGGTAGATTTCCCTAGAATCTGTACTTTTTAATATTTGAACTTCTCTTTAAAATTATTTGCTTTGAAAAACCCAAAAATTGATTTACCCAAACAAAAGATCTGAAAACCATATCCAGTACATGATTCTCCCTCGTTGCACTATCTCTGTAGGATCGACCAACCCTTGGGTTGTTTATAAATTTAATTGCCCTTTGTTATAATTTGTATGCAGATTTAGCATCAATCAACCTTTCGTCGATCGACGGAGGTCCTTTGTCGCCGTCGATCGACGATCCTTCACCGTCGATCGATGGTGACCTGCTGTCTCGATGTTTTGGGCGAAATCGGCCCGGCAGTGGTTCTCATTTAGTTTCCTTCTCTCGAGTTATTTCCTCAAACACATCTAGTTTCATCACTAGATCCACAATCTCTCCTTCTGCTTCCTCCAGATTTGACGACGAGAAAAGTGAGTGCTGCAGGCAGTTCTCCAGAAAATTCGGCTCACTTTTGAGAGAGACAAATGGGGAGGAGAATATCGGGCTAAAACAGTCGATCATATGGCATTGTTCCTGGTAGCTACCATCGTCGTGCTTCTGCATCGCCTTATAGATAGAGAAAGTCACTGACTCGTTGTTGACTCTGAATGTCAGCTTGCCGTCTCGAATATCAATCAGAGCACCACCGGTTTTCAGAAATGGTCTTCCCAGAATCAATGAGATGTTCCAATCCTCTTCCATATCAAGCACCACGAAGTCGGCGGGAATTATGAAGTCCTTCACTTTTACAAGCACATCTTCCACTATACCTCTCGGATAGGACACCGATCGCTCGGCCATCTGCAAGGTTATGGTCGTTGGCTTGATATTCCCGATTTCCAATCTCTTGAAGATTGACAGTGGCATCAAATTGATTGAGGTGCCAGAGTCACGAAGAACTTTTCCGAAGGTTTCTCCACCGATGACACAAGAGATAGTGAATGAACCTGGGTCCTCTCATTTGACTGGCACCTTTTTTTGTATGATGGTGCTGCACTCTTCGAAGAGATTAACCGTCTCGTGTTCCATGAAGGGTCGCTTCTGAGAGACCATGTCTTTCAGAAACTTGATGTATCCCGGCATTTCTTGGAGTGCTTCAACCAGAGGAATATTGAAATGTACTTTCTTCATGTTTTCCAGGAAGTGTGCATACCTTTCATTCATCTTGGTTATGGCAAATCGCTGAGGATACGGCAAGGGCGGCTTTTTGGAGGCGGAGCTGGAACAGGCGTCGATTGATGCTGAGGTTGCTCGTCGATCGATGACCCTTTTTGGTTGGCATTGATCGACGGCTGCTCACCGTCGATTGATGGTGATTTGTCATTGGCAGTTTCGTCGACCAGTTCGATGTCTTCGTTCTCCTTCAATTCAGCCCCTGCTTTCTGTGGCCCCTCATAGGATTTCCCCCCTCTCAGAGTGATCGCATTTACTTTATTCCTCTGATTCTGATTCTTGGGGTTAACCTGTGTGTTGCTTGGAAGTTGCCCCGGTTTATGTTGTGCTCCGAGAGATCAGCGATCTGGCTGACTTGAGTCTCTATAATTTGGATGCGCTTCTGCACCTGTTCTACCTTGGTATTCACACCAGAGATCTCATGCTCCAATTTACTCACTTTGCTAGTGGATCCTTCCATGAATTTGGCCAAAATATCCTCAAGATTTGGCTTCTTCTTGTCTACCACTACCCCGTCTTGAACGGCAAATCCGGGAGGTGGTTGTTCAGCAGCTTGTGGATTCGCATAGGAAAACCCAGGGTGGTTCCTAGCGTGATTGTAGTTATAGTGCTGGTTTTGCTGCTGGTAACCTCCACGATAGTTATTATTTTGGTAACCACCCCTTTGAACAAAATTCACATCAGCATTCTCTCCTTCAGGGGGAGGCTGTACAGGCTCCACTACAGCTACTGCCTTTTCTTGCTTCAAGGAAATGAATTCCTCTCGAAGTTTCTTGACTTCAGCAAGCAGTTCAGGCTCTTCTGCAGCTTTCTTTTCCACTACTTTTTCAACGGCTTTGACGGTTCTATGTCTGCTTGAGGACCAGCGTTGATTGTTGTTGGCCATCTTTTGGAAGAATTCCATGGCCTTCTTTCCGCTTTTTGTCATGATGGTATCCCCCAGTGTGGTGTCTACCAACTCAACAGTCCTTTCATTCAAACCTTCATAGAACGCCTCGGCTTGTTCACCTGGAGGAAGACCATGTCCAGGACAGGCTCTGAGTAAGTCTTTGTAGCGTTCCCACGCTTCATAGAAACTCTCATCCAGTCTTTGTGCAAACTGAATGATTTCCTTCCTTCTTTGTCTGATGACGTTCGGAGGGAAGAAGTTCTTGAGGAACTCATTCCGTAGTTCAGTCCACGTTCTGATCTTCCCCTTGTCCAGGTCAGTGAACCAAGACTGTGCCTTATCCCGCAGTGAGAATGCGAACAGACGCATTCGGATGACACTTTTACTGACCCCTCCAATCTTAACAGTGTTGCAGAGCATCAGAAATTTGTCTAGGTGGGCATATGGATCCTCAGTAGCCCTTCCACCGAACTGATTCTGTTGAACCATCTGAACTAGTCCAGTCTTCAACTCGAAATTATTTGCATTAATTTCAATTTTGAAGTTGGTTTCTTTGAACTGAGGTCGATACCGCTTCTGCATGGCTTCTTCGTCTTCCTCATCATCATCTGAGTCATCAGGAGGATCCTGTTCCTCGTCATCTTCATCCTCAAGCTGATCTTCAAATAGTGGATTCCCATGACCAAACCGAGGGTTTCTGTTGTTTCTCCCTCTGTCTCGGTCTAGGATCAATTGCTGCATCTGTTCCCTCATGGCTTGGATTTCTTGGACAAGAGCAGTCTGCTTCCCAAGGTTAGTCCTTGCGGTGGTGGCTGCACAATTGGCTGTTGTGGTATTTCGTTTGGTTGTGGTACTTCGTCTGCCATTGTCTGATTACTAGAGCCTTCTTGGGCGCGCTTGTTCCTTCGAATTTTTCTGCACGTGGTTTCGATGTTCGGATAGTAATAAAGCGGATCATTTGTTCGGGCTCTTGTACTCATGCACTACTTGCACAGTAAGGTGGTTTGTGAGATGGCACTGCAGATTAACCAAAACAAATAAAACAAAAATAATAAAAAATAATAAAATAAAAAAATAAAAAAAATGTGGCGTCGATCGACACTGATATGGGCGTTGATCGACGGCCGTTCGTACTGTGTGAAAAACAATTATTTACAATTTTTACAACCTAAATCAGTAGTACTCTAATCACAAAGTTAATAGTAGGATAATTCTATCCTCTCCCCGGCAACGGCGCCAAAATTTGATCGCGTATATTTTTAACCCGCGACTTAGCAAAGCTAATAATATAGCAGTAAATAAAATTATCGATCCCTCAGGGAAAGGAGTAATGAAAAATTCTAAGTACTAACTTAAGAGTTCCTAAAGTATTGGATAGGTAAAACAGAAATTAAAAGGTTTTGAAATCAATTATCCTAAGGAAACAATTCTGAAAATAAATTTACTTTTGAAAAACTTTAATGGATGAGAAGTACAGATTCTAGGCCTTTCTCCCTATCAAGTATGACATGCATAAATAAATTGATTATTTTCCAATTTTAATTCCTCTACACAGTGGAACATCTGAAAGCTATTATGAACTTCTTTGTTAGACAATTCATAAAGTAGATTAATTAATTATCTATCTCCTGTCGGTCTCGAGATTAATTAACTAACTCCAAAGTTCTACGGATTTATTCCTATAATCTATTTCCTTCAGTTACGACAAGAAATCAAATTATATTGTGAAAATCTCTTTCCATTGAAAACTATTATAGTTACGTCTCTAATTCCTCAACTATGTAATCCTAAGATGTGGCCAACATACTCAAGATTAAGAATAAAACCAGATTTCACAAACTGTGTGGGAAAGGAAAAATAACTTCAATTAATTAAAACATGCATACATTGATAGTTTGAAAACCTAGAATCTGAGAAGAAAAATTAGTTACACATAATCTCAGTCTTAATCATCATAGACAATGAACAAGAGAAGAAAAGATGAATAAGAAAACTGAATCTTCCCAAGAAATTCAATCTTCAACCCAATGATCTTCTTCTTCTTCCTTGTGATGTTTCTCTCAATTTTATTCTCTTCTCTCTTGCTCTCATGCTCTTCTCTCTGATTTTCGATTTCTTTAGGCCTTATATAGATGTGGTGGATGAATCCTACCATATCTAGGAGTTAGATATGTTTTTATCTTCAGAAATCAGAAAAGATTTGATCTAGTCGCGACCCTTCGTCGATCGACGGCCAACCTGCATCGATCGACGGGAAGATAGAGCAGTGTCGATCGACGGACGGCCAAGTGGCGTCGATCGACGGCGATTCTGCTCACGCACTCCTGCGTCGGTCTCGTCGAATTTCCAAATTCCTCTGATTTTCATCCAAAAGCCTGCATGATTCATCAAACACACCATAAAAAGCACAAAAGCCAATGTATACTCAAAAAGACACGAAAAACAATTCAAACATCACCAAAATAGATAAAGAAACAATAGATAAGTTGGTAAAAATATCAACTTATCAATCCTACTCCTTCAGGAGTTTGATGTGGAGATCAAGGACAGAAAAGGGAGCGAGAATGTGATAGCTGATCACTTATCGCGTTTGGAGCCCTCATCTGAGGTGGTAGAGCAGGGGTTGAGGAATCAAGAGACCTTCCCCGATGAGCAGATGTGCTACATTGAAGATTTGAGAGCAACTCTTGAATCCAAGACATCATGGTTTGCTGATTATGCAAACTACCTTGCTACTGATGCCCTTCCTCTAGACAACTCCCGTATGCGCGGAAGAAAATCCTGCACGAGGTCCGATTATATTATTGGGAGGTCCTCACCTGTGGCGCCGATGTGCCGATGGCATTATTCGCCGCTGTGTTCCGCAGTTCGAGTGGTGGCAGATCTACGAGGCCTGCCATTCTTCTTCTACAGGTGGTCACCATTCAGCTAACCGCACTGCTTTCAAGATTCTGGCAAGTGGATTCTACTGGCTCGCTATCCACGAGACCTGTCGGGGCTGGATCACTGGTTGTGACCGATGCTAGAGGACTGGCAACCTTTCTCGGAAGGATGAGATGCCGCAAACACCTGTGATCGAGGTCGAGATTTTTGACGTCTGGGGGATAGACTTCATGGGACCATCCCATCCTTCAGGGGCTTCTCTTACATTTTACTTGCAGTGGACTACGTCTCGAGATGGGTGGAAGCTATTCCTACCACCACCAATAATTCAAGAGTCGTGGTCAACTTCCTGCAGAAGATGATGACCCGTTTTGGAGCACCGAGAGCCTTGGTAAGTGATGGTGGTTCTCATTTTCTTAACAAATTGCTTGCTTCCCTTCTTGCCAGGTACGGAGTAAAGCATAGAGTTACCACACCATACCACTCTCAAGGGAATGGACTGGCTGAGCTCTCCAATAGGGAAATTAAGCAGATCTTGGAGAAGCCGTCAAGCAGAAAAAGGACTGGGCTATCAACTTGGATGATGCACTGTGGGCCTACCGCACTACCTACAAAACTCCTATAGGTATGACCCCGTATAAGTTAGTTTTCTGTAAGTCTTGTCATTTGCCTGTAGAGATGGAGCACAAGGCATGGAAAGCACTGAAAGAGCTCAACATGGATTGGAGACATGATGCTGCAACTCGAGCGATGGCTCTGAACGAGTTGGAGGACTTGCGGGATGAGGCCTATGAGAACAGTGTGATATACAAGACAAGGGCCAAGAAGTTTCATGACCAAGGGATTCGCTCCCAGGTGTACAGCTCAGGCGATAAAGTGTTGTTGTTCAATACCCGCCTCCGGTTCATGCCCGGTAAGTTGCAGTCCAAGTGGAAGGGGCCTTACACAGTTGTTAGTGCTTTCCCCAATGGAGTGGTCGAGTTAGCAGGACAGGATGGCACAACCTTCAAGGTCAGTGGCAGCAACTTGAAGAGATACTACAGTCCACAACAAATCGTGTTGTGGAGACCTACTATTTGAACAGGCCTTGAAAAGAGGTAATGTCGAGCTAGCAACATTAAATCAAGCACTTGTTGGGAGGTAACCCAATAATCTTTGTTTTCGTGTGAGTTAATTTGGTTTATTAAGTTTTAGGATAGTCGAGTCAGTTCCATGTCAAGTTATGTTGATTAATTGTTGTTTTGCCTTTTAAAATGAGTGATTAAGTTGGAAGTTCAAGTGGGACGAGTCTCTGTCTCGGCCGAGTTAGGACTCACCACGGCCGAGACAGAATGCCTACATTTCGACCGAGGTAGAAGCTGACACGGCCGGGATGCTCATCTCGGTCGAGGTAAGTATTTTGCATCCCATTTCGTCGTTATTTTATTTAATTAAAAAAAACGGCCCGCGTCTCGGCCGAGACGGCCTCCATCTCGGTCGAAACAGAGGCGCGGGTTTGAAAAATTTTAAAACTGTCGAACAGACCTTCCCCCCACTTTTACACACACGCACGCACGACGCCAAGCAAAACCCCTCCCTTCCTCCCTCATTTTTCCTCGCAAAATCCACGATCCTCATGGCTGGTAAGTTCCTAAACTCAATCCCTTTCAATTCCCTTGCTCTTTGAATGTTATTCAAGCCCCACATGTTGTTGAACTAGGGTTTTTATCTTATTTGGGAATTTGATTGAAGTATGGACTTGAGTTGCATTTTGATTGAATACTTCGATATGGATTGCACGTTTAGTCGATATACTTGCCATATTATGCCTAATTGTTCTTGGGGAGTTGAATTCTACTTGGCTAGGGCTCATTTCTGTTAGACGTTACTTTTCCCCAATTTGACAATTCTTAAAACAGGTGTTTTATTGTCAAATGCTACATTGTTTTGGTTTTGTATAGTGTCATGACCGATAATTGCTTGCCATTTTGATATGGGCACTTGTATTGGGGGGGGGGGGGTATTCTATCTAATTGGTTTTGTGCTAAATTGGAGTTTTTTTTTTTTTGCTTTGTAGGTATGGAGAATGAGTATGTTCCGGAGTTTGATGAGGAGCAGGAGAGTGCACGATATGAGGAGCTGCTCACTTACCCAGTCAAGGCGACTCCCTTCCTCGACCACCAGACTATGCAGCAACTGGGAATTGAAGAGGATGTTTGTGCCCTTTTCCGCCGCATTGGTTGGAGCTGTCTGCTCAACAGGACGTGGCCTACCTGTTGGGAAAATACTTGTAAATTACACCCTTAGGATATTATTGTAAAAGGTTTTGTTGGATCAAACCTTAGTAGACGGTCGATCATTGCTGAACCTTAGCATAACTTAGCAACTGATGTAATGTCCTGTATAGGTTAAAACATCGTGTTGTAATAGAATAGGCTCATTGGAATATCTCAGCAAACAGCAAACAATGCTGAAGGCTGTGCGAATTAAGAATGCTAAGCAAATCAGCATTCGACAAACACATTCTTGACCGCTGAAGAAGCTAGCAAATCAAATCAGAATAGCAGACAAAGCACTCGCTGTGCAAGGAAATCAAAAGCATGCTAAAAGAGATCCAGCATCCCGTACCAGCAGAAGCTTAGCAAAGCAAAACAGAAGGACTGCTACACCGCCATTCTGACCAACGCGCGACAATTAGCCATGTCAGAAGTAGGACGAAAAAGCCTGTCAGAAAGCAGAAAAATTTAGTAAAAAGCTACCCGCATTTAAGGAGAAAGATCCGTTGTGTCTAAACGGATCTGTCGACCCAAAGTTCAAGATCATAACTATAAAAGGGAAGTCAAAAGACAATGCAGAAGCGGCTCACTCTTTAACCAAAAACAAGATATACGAAAGAATTAAAAAAAAAGGGCAAAAAGGCAAGAGAGCAGTCCAGTTGAGAGGTACGATCCAGAGATATTCAAAGGCCTTCAACATTTCGAGTGTCTCACCACGTCTGACATTCGTCTGAGTGATTCTTGAACTGATTCAAGAATCTTCAATCATTGGGATCACTTTCCAATTAAGGAAAGCATCCAACAGTCAATTTCGTGTGGAGAAATTGATTAAGGCGGGAACTGAAGCCGAACACACTTGATAGTTTGGAGAGAACTCTAAACTAATCCAAAGTAAGTGGTGAAAGCGAGTTTTACGAAGGTGCGCCCTTGACTCAGCTGGAGCTACACCAAGGAAGTCCGGAGTATTAGAAGATAGCCGTAAAGCAGACAGATCTTCAGAAGGCTGACTGCAGAACAGGAAAGGAAACTCTTTGTACACCGTATACTTTCTAGTAAAATTCTTAGCAATTCGGCTAAGGAGTGGACGTAGATCACTTGATCGAACCACTATAAATTGTGTGTTGTCTTGTTGTTACCGCTTTTCAAACCATTATGCTTTAAAACCTAGTAACTACGTTACTAGCGTATAATTGAAAAGTTAACCTAAGAAAACCCTAACAAAAATAAAGTTGAAAATAATCTAAATACAAGAAAACGCAATCTATTCCGCTGCACTTCGTGTGTGTACTTTGTTATAACCACGACGACTCTGATCATAAGGGACCAACAAGTGGTATCAGAGCAGGAGGTTGAAAAACCGACTGCTTCTGAGTTGCTTAGGACCTAGATCCTATTCTTTCCTTGCGTCTCTTGTATATGTATAGATCAGGTAACGACGATGTCCAATCACCCTCTCCCAAAGTACAACAAGGATGGATTCGAAACATGGAAAAAGAAGGCCATGATCCAGCTACAGAGCATACATCCAGAGATGAGGGACATCCTAACGGTTGGACCTATTGAAATCATGAAGGTCAACACTGCGCCCCCTGGACCCGCTGTTGGTCAACCCAGACCTGAGATGGTGAGTAAAACTTACGAGGAATGGACTCTTGAAGACAAAAAGAGAGGCCAGCTGGAGTTTATCGCCATGAAGCTAATTATGGAATGTCTACCCCCCCTAATGTCCAACAAAGCTCTAGATTGTGACTCCGCAAAGGAGACGTGGGATTATGTGTGCGAAGTTTCTCAGGAAACAGAACAGATAAAGCAAAACAAGCTACAAGTCGCTGTGGACAAGTACGAATCCTTCGCCATGATTCCAGGAGAAACCATTCTGGAAATGGAAGAAAGATTCAACACTATCATCGCAGAACTCAAAAATGTCGGCAAGGCATATGACAAAGGGGAAATGAATAACAAAATTATATCCAAGCTTTACCCCAGGAGTGATTGGTTTGTCAAGATGACAAGCATGAGTGAAAAAGATCTCAACAATATGACGACCGCTGAAGTCTTCTCTCAACTCAAGTCACATGAATTCATCATTCAGCAGTCAAAGAAAAACGAAGCTGCTGTTATACATCCAAATCCCACAAGCGTTGGAACTCAAGAAGACGTAGCGTACTTTGTCAAAAAAGACGGAAACAAATGGAAATCTCCGAGGAAACCTTTCTACAATCAAGAAAAGTCCACACCTGCTTCTATTACATCATCCAAGGAGACCTCATCAACTTCTACAGTTAACGATGAAGATAAGAAAATACGCAAACTAGAAGAACAGATGAAAAAAATACAAATGATTCTGGAAGCAAAAACGAGCATGATGCAGCATCCTACTGAAAAAAGGATAAGAACATGTTCTGAATGCAAGTCTCTTGATCACTTGAAACATGATTTTCCAAAAGTAAGTCCTGAGGAAAGAGAACGTCTGCGTCAGAGATTTGAGAGACGAGCAGTACGAGCTGTAACGAAGGCGTTGCTAACAAGGACAGAAGTTCCAGATATTCCGGACAACGAAGAGGAATATTATCCCACTGACGAGGAAGAAGAAGCCCTAATGGTCTTTATGGCAAAAATCATTGAAGATGGAGAACCACTCGCAGATGCTGAGCAACCCTTCGAATCGGCCTTAGCAGTCGACAACCAGGAGGTAACACTTATAACAAATACTTTATGCTCAGCAGATATATCTCAATCAGAGGACTCCTTCCTAGATTCTGAGGAAGATTATCTTACTAAACTCTCTTTAGAACTTTCTAAGGTCTACACCTTGAAAGATGCTATTGTGAAAGATAATTCCTCGCTCAAACAAAAAATTCTAAGTCTGACCAATGAAGTCGAAAGACTAAGGTCTGATAGTGAGGAACTATCAAGACTTAGAACTGAATCTTCTGAACTCCTTGAAAGTTTTAAGAATCTTAAAAGGGAGAATACGTTGTTAAAAAACAAAGCCAATGAGAAGTGTGTCTGTGCATACATGACGAGTCAGGATATTTTGAATAACCTGATAAGCCGACAGAGATGTCACGGTGACCGATCTGGAATTGGGCATAGTTGCAATGACAAAAATAATACTTCGAGGCAAAAGGAAAATATCATTTTTGTCTCTGGCAGAAAAATAATTGATAAAGAGAAAGGTAAATTAGTTGCTGAATCCTCAAATACTAGTCTGATCGCTCAGCAGAATATCATACAGTCTGCTGAACCCAAGCAGAGTGTCAAGCACTATGCTAGACCTCAGCAAAAGATCGAGCAGAATGTAAGATTTCAGCAGAGGTTCATAAGAGATGCTGAACGGCATTAAAACTTACATTTGAAGTCTGATAAGCGAAACTTTTCAGCAAACTCAAGAACAAAGGTTGAGCATCCTGTTTCAAATGCTAGGAAGCCAAATCCTATCCTTTCTCGGGGAAGAGACATTAAGAATTGCTCAATGACACCCTAATATTATCACAACACACCACATAGGAGAAACACCTATGTGAGACCCGAGTCCAGATACATATATCATCAAAGGACAGTGAAGGTAAAGGAGCACAACGCACAACCACACACATATGCACATAAAAAGGTTGAAAAAATCAGAAAAATAGATCCTAAAGAAAAATCTTTGACAATTATCAAGATGTGGGTTCCAAAAGGGACAATGACTTAAGCTAATCCTCCAGGACCCGACTCAAAATGGGGACCTAAATTTACTTAATTGTCCTTGCAGGAACAGGATTCAAGTGCTAAGACATCAAGCATGTCAAATGAGTGGATCTTGGACAGTGGTTGTTCTGCGCATATGACGGGAGACGAAGAATTATTCTCAGACATTCAAAAATCGTATGGTACATCTGTAGTATTTGGTGACAACAGCAAAGGAAGAGTACTTGGCAGAGGATGCATAGAGCGGAATGGACTAAGAATAGTAAATGTTGCTCTCGTATCCAATCTCAAGCACAACCTACTAAGCATCAGTCAACTATGCAAAAACGGGTACACAGTATCTTTTATTCATACAGGATGTTCTATAGCTGACAATGTGACAGGAGAAGTAAAGCTTAGAGGAATTTGGAAAGGCGGACTATATGTGGTTGATTGGCAAAGTGGTCAACAACATTCATACTTTCTAGCATTAAATAAAGAGGAAACCACTTGGTTATGGCATAAGAGGTTAAACCATTTAAATTTCAAAACCAGCAACCATATTGCCAAAAATGATCTTGTCACAGGTTTACCTCAAAACATCACGTTTCGTAAGGAAGGCATTTGCAAGGCATGCCAACAAGGAAAGCAGACCAAAGCATCATTTCACTCAAACCAAGAAAAGACCACGTCAAGCAGAATCCTAGAATTATTACACATGGATCTATTCGGACCTGTCACTCCACCCTCGGTAAGTAAATGAATATATACCCTTGTAAGTTGATGATTATTCTAGGTATACATGGGTTCGCTTACTGAAGACCAAAGATGAAGTCAAGATTACTCTACCGAGTTGATCCTCAAGGAGCAAAATAGCAAAGAAGTTACAGTGAAAAGGATTCAATCTGACAATGGAACATAATTCTGCAACGGCATTCTCATGGATTTTTGCACAGAAGCCGGTATAAATCATGAGAGATCCACTGCTAGAACCCCACAACAAGACGGTCTGGCAGAAAGAAGGAATCGAACGCTAAAAGAAGCAGTGCGATCCATGCTAGCCGATGCTGACTTACCTGCTAGATATTGGGGTGAAGCAGTGATGACTGCATGCTACACCCAGAACAGGAGCTCTATCAATGGCCGATTCAACAAAACTCCCTATGGAGTATATAACGGTCGTAAGCCTAATTTAGATTATCTACGTGCTTTTGGTGCAACATGTTATATCCATAACAACGGAAAGTCAAAACTTAACACTTTTTCGCCTAAGTCAGATGAGGGTGTACTTCTCGGATATGGTCTCCCCACCCACAAAGGATATAGAGTGTTAAACAAGACTACTGGGATTGTGGAAATAACATGCAATGTTATTTTTGATGAATCTACTTTAGTGCACAGAGCTGTCAATGAGAAAAAGGATAACATTCATGAGACTAATGATGTCAATGGTCAATCGATCTTTAACTGTCGTGAACACTTACGATTTGACCCGACTAAGTCTATGAATGACTGTAATCCTATTCAGACAAAACCAGGAGACAAGGCCAGTGATGCCAACGTTCATGCTGAGGCCAACCCTCAAAAGGACATCTTTAATTTGCTAGATGATTCAGACGAGGAAAATCCTAATCCTATCTGCGTCGCTGAGGAAGTCGATGCTGCTGAAGATCTTGGCAGAGAGGCTGCTGAGAGACCAGCTGCTGAGAGACCAGCTGCTGAGATACCAGGTTCTGAAAGAGAAGATCCAGACCATGGTATTCCTGTAGCCGAAGGACGGGCTGCTGAAGAAACACCTCCTCTTGAAGATCAAAACCCTAACACACAAGATGTTGAACATGAAGTGGTCAATACAGAATAGACAAATAATCTCAGAAGAGGAAGAACTGCTGGAGAACCAATTAGACCAGCATGGTTGCGTACACATCCACTAGAAGATGTTCTTGGAGATATCAATGACCCCATCTTAACCAGACAAGGATCTGCAATGTTTTCATGCTATCTATCAAGCGAAGAACCAACTAAAGTTAAGGAGGCACTACATGATCCAGACTGGGTAAACGCTATGCAAGAGGAGCTTGCTGAATTTTCTCGCAACCACGTATGGGATCTGGTGGATAGACCAAAACATCAGAATGTCATAGGCACCAAATGGGTATTCAAGAATAGAAAGAATGAATCAGGCTTGGTGGTGAGAAATAAAGCACGCCTTGTAGCCAAAGGGTACAAACAATGTGAAGGCATCGACTACGATGAGACATTTGTGCCAGTAGCAAGACTGGAAGCAATCAGATTATTTCTCGCTTATGCAGCGCATCATGAATTCTCGGTCATGCAAATGGACGTTAAAAGTGCATTCCTAAATGGCGAACTCAAGGAAGAAGTCTATGTTGAGCAGCCTCCAGGTTTTGAGAATGGAAATCAGGTCTACAAACTAAGAAAAGCCCTGTATGGACTAAAGCAAGCGCCTCGAGCTTGGTATGGAACTCTATCTAAGTTTCTACTCGACAATGGATTCAAAAAGGGAATGATTGATCAAACACTCTTCAGAATCAAGGACGAAGGAAGCATTCTACTCGTACAGATCTATGTTGATGACATTATCTTTGGCTCAAAGAATCAAGCTCTCTGTGACAAATTCTCAAAGCTAATGATGAGCAATTTTCAAATGAGCATGATGGGAAGAATGTCCTATTTTCTCGGACTTCAAGTTCACCAATCAAGTGAAGGGATATTCATTCATCAAAAGAAATATACGCGAGATCTCATTGCTAAATACTATCCAGAAAAATCAAAGAGCTTTAGGATCCCCATCAGCAATACGTGTTTAGCAGATCTGGAAAAAGTTGGAGATGCAGTCAATCCTACCTTATATCGAGAAATCATCGGATCTCTGCTATATCTTACTACCAGCAGACCCGATATATCATATGTTGTGGGACTATGTGCTAGATATCAATCTCAACCAAACAAGACACATCTTGACACAGCAAAGTGGATCATTCGTTACTTAAAATGCACATAAGGGTTAGGAATTTGGTATCCAAGAGCCGACAGTCTAGCTCTTAGTGGATATTCAGATTCAGACTTTGGAGGATGCAAAATCGACAGGAAAAGCACCAGTGGTACATGCCAATTCCTTGGTCACAAATTGATCAGCTGGTTCAGCAAAAAGCAACACTCGGTAGCAACCTCAACCACCGAAGCAGAGTATGTAGCGGCTGCTAGTTGCTGTCAGCAAATTCTGTGGATCCGACAACAACTCCAAGATTATGACATATCACCTGAATGCGTACCAATCTATTGTGACAACAATAGTGCTATGTGCATCACAAAGAATCCAGTACATCATTCCAGGAAAAAACATATTGACATCCGACATTATTTTATTCGTGATCATCAAGAAAAGAAGGATATTGATATTCAGCGAATATGTACTGAGGATCAAATAGCAGATATCTTCACAAAGCCCCTTGCAGAGGTTAGATTCAAAGAATTATGCATTAAATTGGGTATGATGGAACTAGATATTGCTGTGGATAAATGAGATATTACTCTCATTCTTTCTGGTTTTCTTGGGAATTCTTATGCTACTTCCGACGGTTATATGCTTAGGAGATAAATTGATTCTGCTCAGCAAGCTATGAAAAAAGTAGATGACATCTATACTCTGTCTAGAAAGACAAACATGAAGAGAACGACATATTCATACATTCATATTCAAAAGAGGAACATGTCCACATCACAAAAGGCACCTTCGGCCAACATACAAAAGGACATACAAAAGCTATTATGGAGTTCATCTAGAAAGGCGACACAGACTTATAGGGATAAAAATCAACCCCCTGAAGGTTGGATGGACCGTCAGCGATCTCTGGAAAGTACTTCTCCATCAACCAGCTGAGCTGCATCCCATTCCGCAGAGGGACGAACGGATGAAGATTGACAGCTTCCCAGACGTTCTTGAAAACGTATCCAGCCCAGTCAACGGAGGCAGCATCATCCATGGCCATCATCACCTGCCAAACAGGCCTTGAGAAACAGAGGTCATAGGGTTCCTCTCCAAGAAGGATTTCATGAGAAATGCGAAATAGGACCCAATATGAAGTCTTGAGACCCAACGCAGGGATGTCAGGGCTGAAATCAAAACGAGGAGAATGACGACACTTCTCCTATGCCAGCCATTCTGGAGCCACCTCCTCTGAAAGATAGTCCTCCACAGACAACGGACCTTGAGGAAGCCCAAAATCAACCGCAAAAGTGTCAGGGGTCCAGTAAACAAGCTTGTTATGGAACACCCCAAAGATTGACCCTGAACCAACATGGCACTCACTGAGGAAATCCCTCAATACTTTCTCCTGGAAACGGTGAGGGGTAGCACACAGAAATTGCAAAAGACCCCCCCACTGCAACGTAGATATGACCTTCACGGCCACATCACACTCATCTATGTAGTATCTATCCAGACCCTGCTCCTCAAGGATCAGGTTACGTCGGATATCTATGACTCGAGGAGGAGATTCCATGACTGAAGAAAAGGACTCGATTTTCTTGAATAAGAAGAAGATTAAAAGAGTGAATCAGGAAAGGAGGAAAGATGAGATGTTTAGATAACCTCCAACTACGGTATTTATAGGAGATTTCTCATTTATGACAAGAAGAAAGAGAAAAATCTGTCTGAAGATCGCAATGATTCATCCCTTGGAATACGAAACATCGCCAATAAAGGAATCGACGTGTATGCATGGGAAGTCAAATCAATTTTCAGCAATAGGGAGCAAGGAGCATTGAGAAGATCGAGGATCGCATCATCATATTTTTATTTTAATCCCTCCTTAACTCAGCAGCTCTTCGAAAGTTGCTGAAAATCAGAATGCTGAAAGGGATCATCTTTTATTAGCATCCTTGAACGGATGCTAAGCAATAACGTATCCCAAAATCGAGGCGAGATGACTCAAAATTCAAACATGATGGGACCCGATCAGGCGTAATTAATGCTTGCAAACGGCGGCACCGACTGAGGAGATGCCACGTTAGAAATACTTGAGTGTGTATCGGAGCATGGGAAGCCATATGGAAAGACGCGTTTATTCTGAACTGTCGATCTAACATTTCACAGATTTTCCCTCAACCGTTAGATCTCACTTTCAAATTAACCCTACCTTCGCTCTGATCACTGTTCACTTTCTTCTCATCGTTCTGAAATCAGAAGTTCCCAAACCAAAATCTCCATAAAATTGAAATTTTTCCAGATTTTCTCTCACAAACATGGCCACAGATTCCCTAGCCTCATCTTCCCAGAAATCTACTAGTCTGGATCATCACCATAAATCCAATGAACCTCGTCCATTCAATTTTCCACCAAATTCTGAAGAACCCTTACACATGCGACATGCACCAGGGTTCACTGGGATCCTAAAGAAGGAAGATATTGATGATTCTATATCATATGGTCAGCTTGTCATGATGTCAAAGAAGAAATCCCTAGCCGGCCACTCAAAGGAACAGAGGCGTCTGGCTCAAGTTATGAAAGATAGGATCCTGTACAAACGTCTTGCTTCTGAACATTTTCTGGATTGGATAATGGATATCCTCGAGAGCGAACAGGTAACTCATTACTTATCTGTTGAACCCATGCATTTTCATCCGCATATGGTTTCTGAATTTTATGCCAGAGCAATCATGGGTAACGATGGAAAATCTTTTAAAACCTGTGTTTATGGAAGTATCATTGAAGTTAGTGCCGAAATTCTTGCTAAAACTTTTCGACTTCGAAATGAGGGGGAACATATATCTCAGTACAAAGTAACTGATTATGATGAGATGGAAAGACGTTGGAATTCTTGGAAGAAGCCTGGAGTACTGAAGGATAAGAAGGGTCATGTGATTACCTTCCGAGCTGCCACACCCATTAACTCCTTACAGGATGAATTTAAAACTTTAGCCGAATTGGTGATCAAGATGTTCCAATGCGACGCCGGATCATATTCTGAACTTTCTGCTAAGAAATATGCAGTAATGATGGCTCTCACAGACAAATTGAAGGGAAATTGGGCAGAGTACTTCTTCGAACGATGGGCAGAACATGCCAAGAAGAACGATCACATGTCTGTGGATGGAACCTTTTCCTCAAATGTTAATTTTGGATTGAAGATAAGCAAGTTTCTGGAATTGGTACATTCAACGAAAATTGATCAAGGAGTAAAGTTGCTCGCCACTGATTTCACTCCAGTCACAAGAAAAGCAGCCAATCCCCTTGATTACCAGAAACCAAGAAGGCTGACCGGTAAATCTAATGTGGATGCGGACAAACCTACTTCAGATGAGGAAGTAGACGAGCGTTCTCTGGGCGAACAAGTATTGTCGATAGCAGCGCCTATCTCTGCTGAAGAGAGAGTAGCACTAACTCAGAACGCTGAAACAGAGCAATGTTTCAAGCAGCTCGATGATATTGTAGCTCTTGGAGAAATACCAACCGAACAGATTGAGGAAATCATGGACCAAAAGGCCGCTCTTCAGCAGCCACTCGTAATTGGTCAACTTGCTGTTCCTATTTCTTCTGAACAACCAAATGATACTGCTCCCACCAGGAACAGAAGGTCTGGTCGTCAGCGTCTACGCAAAGTTGCTGAGTTAGACACTATCCTGACCCCGAAAGTGCCAGACTCTCCCCTATCATCCAAGTGTTATGAAGAACGCTTGCAAGGAATACGTGAAAATAAACGAAAGCGTGAAGAAAAGAAGAAGGCACAGGAACTAAAGGAATTTAGAAAGGAGAGGGATAGAATCACATTCGAAGGAAGGGATCTAAACTTCGAAAGAATAACAAGATCTCATCTAGAACGGATAAGTCAGAAGGAGAATACTGATCTCGCACCCGATAAAGAAACTGCTGAGGATTCAAGCAGAACAGCAAAGAAAGGGAAGACGAAAATTGACCATACTGTAACCAAAAAGGACATGGATAATCCCTCAAGGCCTATAACTGCAGCAGACAGTATGGCTGACAAAGAGCTGGATATGCTGATTCAATCTGGCGCCTTTGAAGCTACGGAACATTCTAAAGGCAAATCGGTTCATTTTCGCGAGCCAATTGCTACATCTTTTCATGACAGTAGCTCCGAGGAGACTGAAACACGACCAACAACAGCTGACATACATTCCACAGATAAGGATGTAGGGACCTCGGCGATATCTACGGAAAGCGCAGATACAAACATGTCTACTGCAGCGATGGTCGTTGAGGAAACAACTAAGGATCCTGGATCTGGAACCTCCATTGCCAAAGAATCCTCCGACATGGAAAATACTATTGGATCTGCGACCGAACCACCAACTGAAGCCATAGGGCACACGAATAGTGAAGAATCTACAATGGTTGAAATACTGATGGAAGAAACCATTGAAAAAACAGAGAAAACCTCTACTGAAGCTGGTAACCCTGTGAAACCAATCATTGGTGAATCTAATGCAACCAATGAAGCTATGACAGATACTGCTGAAGACATCCATGCTGCTGAGGAAACACGGGTCGATGCTGATAGCATCGATCAAACAGAAGATTCAATGGACCTCGACATCTCGTCTGCTGGATATCTGGACGAGTCCACCTGTTCATCGGAATCTGATTTCGAGGGAAATCTGCCGAAGTGTTTAATGCCAAAATCCTTCGAAGATACCCCACTTTACAAACTGAACAACTGCGGATACCTTTTGTTAGTTTACCTGGCAAACTTTTTCGCTCACGACGCATAGCACAATGGTGTGCTGCTGTCTCTGATAATGAAGATATGAATGCTGATCTCAAAGATTGGAGTGAAGAGATCTTAGCCTTCGTAGAGCAAGAAGTGAATAGGGACATCAAAGGCGTCTTTTCTGGTGTGATTAATGAAGAAACAAAGGAAGGAAGAGTGCTTGGTAATCAATTTCGGCGATGGAAGACTTATGACTACAGCATGCATGAACTCTGCTTTGAGGAAAGAATGATTATTATCGCTAGAAAAGGTCTTAACTTCTGGCGTTCTGAAGAATCATGGGCCAATGAGTGGATGGACCAGCCTTCCTGCACAAGACAATATACTGATCAACAAGTACACGCTCGATTGCAAGCCATCCGAGCTCACAGGAAGTTTCTTCCATCACAGTCCCTGCCAAGATCACAGTTTGCTCCGAATAAAAAGTCCTTGGCGCACATGGAACTAACCAAACGACAAAGGAATGCAATGAATGCTTATCAGAAACGGAAAACTGCTTATGAGGAGAAAGTGTGGATTAGGAGTCTTGAACTAGCCGCGATCGAAGAAGAAAAAGAGATGGAGGCCAGACGACAGGACTACCTCAAAATTATCAACTTTCAGAAAGGATTTCCTGGAATCGCAACTTCATCTCATGTCTCTAAACCTCAAGGTTCTGATTCAACTCTAGGACAGAATACAATGAGTGCGTCCTTGGAAGTACCTACCAATGTGGTTCTTGATGTTGCTGTTCAAAGAGTTGACGCAACAACACAAGCTTCTGAAATTGGTACAGTGGAAAGCGAGATGGTGAAGCTACTACATTAGCAGGAAGTAATGAAATAGTTCTCTCTAACAAACCCATTGACGCTGAACCAGTACAAGTAAGCTTCCAATCTCTTGTCAACATTCTTCACGATGCCCTACATCAACGCGATATCCAGCAAGCCAGATTCAATGAAGAAGTCCTGAAAGAGGTTGCTGATATCCGCGGAGCAATCTCTGGTGTAAAAACCTCTGTCTCAGAAGTTCAGCATCAAGTTGGACAATTCAATACCAAGATCACACACGTCGAAGAAACCGTGTCTACGGTACAATCAAATGTGGTGACTCTCCACAACAATCTTGACGCCCACAAGTCTTTCACCACCTCTGTTTTGGATGCTCTCAAAGAGGGGGAAGAAAGAAGGATTGTTGAACAAGCAAGAATAAAAGCAGAGGAAGCCGAGCTAACGCTGAAAGAAAAAGAATTTGAACGAACAATGATGGAACGAAGAATGAAGCTAGCAGAACAACAACGAGAAGAACAAAGGGCACGGATTGAACAAATGGAGAAACTAATGGCCATGACGATGAAGAAAGTTGAATCTCTTGAAAAGCCAAAACCTCCACCAGATGCTCAGAATTAAGGTCATTCTCTAAACCTCTGTCTTGTCGGTTTTCATTTTTTTAATTTTGTTCTCCAAGTATGAACAATAGTTGATATACACTTTCTGTGTACTCAACGGAAGATGTTTAAATGGTTGCTGAATGCTTAGCTTGCAATTTCTGTTCTTAATTTCTAAGCTAAGTCTCAGCAATCCTTCATAAGCTTTGATCGCACCAAAAAAGGGGGAAATTGTTGGGAAAATACTTGTAAATTACACCCTTAGGATATTATTGTAAAAGGTTTTGTTGGATCAAACCTTAGTAGACGGTCGATCATTGCTGAACCTTAGCATAACTTAGCAACTGATGTAATGTCCTGTATAGGTTAAAACATCGTGTTGTAATAGAATAGGCTAATTGGAATATCTCAGCAAACATCAAACAATGCTGAAGGCTGTGCGAATTAAGAATGCTAAGCAGATCAGTATTCGACAAACACATTCTTGACCGCTGAAGATGCTAGCAAACCAAATCAAAATAGCAGACAAAGCACTCGTTGTGCAAGGAAATCAAAAGCATGCTGAAAGAGATCCAGCATCCCGTACCAGCAGAAGCTCAGCAAAGCAAAACAGAAGGACTGCTACACCGCCATTCTGACCAGCGCGCGACAATTAGCCATGTCAGAAGTAGGACGAAAAAGCCTGTCAGAAAGCAGAAAAATTTAGTAAAAAGCTACCCGCATTTAAGGAGAAAGATCCGTTGTGTCTAAACGGATCTGTCGACCCAAACTTCAAGATCATAACTATAAAAGGGAAGTCAAAAGACAATGCAGAAGCGGCTCACTCTCTAACCAAAAACAAGATATACGAAAGAATTAAAAAAAAGGCAAAAAAGGCAAGAGAGCAGTCCAGTTGAGAGGTACGATCCAGAGATATTCAAAGACCTTCAACATTCCGAGTGTCTCACCACGTCTGACATTCGTCTGAGTGATTCTTGAACTGATTCAAGAATCTTCAATCATTGGGATCACTTTCCAATTAAGGAAAGCATCCAGCAGTCAATTTCGTGTGGAGAAATTGATTAAGGCGGGCACTGAAGCCGAACACACTTGATAGTTCGGAGAGAACTCTAAACTACTCCAAAGTAAGTGGTGAAAGCGAGTTTTACGAAGGTGCACCCTTGACTCAGCTGGAGCTACACCAAGGAAGTCCGGAGTATTGGAAGATAGCCGTAAAGTAAACAGATCTTCAGAAGGCTGACTACTGAACAGGAAAGGCAACTCTTTGTACACCGTATACTTTCTAGTAAAATTCTTAGCGATTCGGCTAAGGAGTGGACGTAGATCACTTGATCGAACCACTATAAATTGTGTGTTGTCTTGTTGTTACCGCTTTTCAAACCAGTGTGCTTTAAAACCTAGTAACTACGTTACTAGCGTATAATTGAAAAGTTAACCTAAGAAAACCCTAACAAAAATAAAGTTGAAAATAATCTAAATACAAGAAAATGCAATCTATTCCGCTGCACTTCGTGTGTGTACTTTGTTATAACCACGACGACTTTGATCATAAGGGACCAACACTACCTATTCTACTCTCACTCGGGAGTTCATGGCCACAGTTCGGGTCCAAATGAGCAGGGGGAGAGGACCGGAGCCGATGTCCATGTCTTTCCAGTTGATGAATCAGCTGCACCGCATCACCCGGTCAGAGTTTGATACCATGTTGGGGTGTCCGACAGGGGGGATCTTCCACGACAACCCGGACTTCAAGGTGGGCAAGTTTTGGACTGATATAGCAGCTCTTACCCCCGTGGGGCAAGGCAAATTTGACACGGGGAACAAGAAGTCCTCGCATATGGACAACCCCGTCTTCCGCTACATAATCAAATGGATGGGGTCCTGCATCTTTGGGAGGCATGAGAGCGGGAAATACCGACAGAAGGAGGTTCACGTTCTTTATTGTATGCTTGCAGGTATCCACGTCAACCTGGCCAGATGCATCATGTAAAACATTAGTAGGCAGGCAAAGACAAAGCGGGGGGATATCTGGTGGGGTGGTCTGATCACCCTTATCGCCTTAGCTTATGGATATCCCACAGACGACCTTCGACTGGCACACGGACGGCGTGTACTGGATATCAGTCACTTGATCACCCGGACGATGCTGGTTCAGGACCCACCGCACCACCTAAAGCTGTCCATAGGAGATTTGTTCCCTCTGCCTAACACCCCGCTCACCCATGTCATAGATTTGAATTTCAAGACCAACTAGTTCATGAGCACACCTGCCCACATGGTCTTGGTAGTAGCAGCTAATGGAGTGGCACCACAGAGTCGACTCCTTAACAGACTAGGAGTCCAGCCTGACCACCGGATGCTCACCCACGAGGAGATAGCCGACATGGTGGCTGAGAGGGAGTGATGGGACAGAGCTGTAGCCGCGAGAGCAGCTGCAGAGAGAGAGACTACCGAGAGGAGATGGGCTGAGCAGCCGCAGCATGATGATGAGGAGCACGGTGAGGAGGAGTACCGAGCACATGACGAGCCACCGCAGTGGGGACCTGCAGGATCCTCGGGCCACTACACGGGGGGTGCTTCCACCTCCAGTTCTGGCATGGATTTGGAGACGATTTACCAGTACATGCAGCAGCAGGCTGCCGAGAGAGTGGCCGCCACAACAGCCCGAGATGCGGCAGCATTGGAGTACTCCCGGAGTGCGAGATTTAGGGAGGATGTCTGTTTCCGGCTTGGGCAGCTTGACACCCAAATGAGACAGCTGCTATCTACTGCCGATGATGACCAGCCGGAGACTACCTATGTCCACGCCGCAGAGCTCAGGGGGACTTGGAGGATGTACCAGATGAGAAGGATGGCCAGGGGGGCCAGTGAGTTACAGTTTTACCTTCCCGTGCCCGATTTTCAAACTTATTCTTCATGCTGTTGAATAAGTTTGGGGGGATGACGGCCGGGACTATAAAACTTGTGTTGTTTTATCATTTACTGTTTTTATTTACTGGTTGTTTTGTTGATTTTTGACTGCCTTGGAAATTTTTAGTTTTTACTGCTTTAGCATGTTCAGTTTGGAATTATTTAAGTTTTTGCATTGCATGCACGCGTTTGAACATAGGGCAGTCGGAACTTATGAGATTTGTAGGCTTGAGATTATGAAAAATCCTCCCTATGCTATAATTGTGATTGATGATTGATTGGTTTGTGGACATTGAATTGAGAATCTGTTTGCAATTATAGCCAATGATAGGAGTCTTTTACTTGACGAGTTGTTGTTTGAAGTGTGTTTGTGCATGAGTAGACTAAGATTGGACTTGAAATTTTTTGAGGGGGAACAATATTTAACCCAAGTGAGAATTGAGCCTAAATTTTTCTTTGATGTGTGACAAGGTGCGTATGCAATAATCTTCTAGAATTTGACTTGTTTCTCTCTCAAGGTTGCATAAGTGTGATAATAAGAGTAAAATGATTTTAGGCATGTTCTTTCTTAGCCAATATCCTATACACTAACATTAAAAATCTCCACTTGTAGCCCTTTTGAGCCATGTGACTTGTTCTTTTGTTTAGAATGGTTGATGAGTGAGAGGGGTATGATTATTTGTAAAAGGGATTTTGATCTGGTATTTAGATCTTGATTGGGAGTTGTAAAGTTGAGAAAAAGAATTTGAGTTGTGAGAATAATAAGATGAACTTAGATCTGCATTGCTTTAAGTTTTGTTAAGTTCACTAGTTTTGTGATAAATTGAAAAAAAAAAGAAAGAAAAGAAAAAGAAAAGAAAAGAGAAAAGAAAAAAGATGGATGAAGTGGTTGGGGTTGAATAATCAAATATGGTGTGATGATTGAGTAAGAGTCTGAATGAGTCCCTTTGCCAAAAACATCCCACCTATCTTAGGAAGCCACATTACAACCCAATTAAGACCTAATTGATTACTTGAATTATTGCACTATTTAGTAGTGGAGGGATGAGAAACTTGTCAAACATATGGTAAGTGCGCATCGACCTTGAATTTGAGAGTCATTACACAACCTAAACACTTGAGGGATGAGTGAAAACAAATTTCGATGTGAGGTTCCCCTTTGATGAGTTGATTGTTTGATTACAGTCTCGAGTATGCATTACATGTGGATTACTGCGACTTTGAAAGTTTTGAGACTTGTGAGGCATTGAAAAATTCGTATCTTGCTTACTGATTTGATTTTCTGTCTGTGAACTAATCGAGGACGATTAATGGTTTAAGTTTGGGGGAGTTGATAAGTTCGTTATTTCGATAACTTATCAATGAGTTTTTGTCCATTTAGTGTTCAAGACATGTGATTTTCATAATTATTTGTGCATGGTTACATTTTGGTGTTATATAGTGTTTTGATGGTGAAATCTCGCAGGAAATAGGCTAAGTCTGGAGGAAGTTTGGAAACAGGTCGATTGGCTCTGTTTCGGCTGAGATAGGTTGTATCTCGGCCGAGATGCAGCCCCGAGATGAGCTCACCTCGACCGTTTGAAGACCGACGCGGGAGCTCCATCTCGGCCGTGATGAAGCTTACCACGGTCGAGATCGAAGGTCGAGATGCATACGTGGCAGACCGAGGCGGGGAGTTTTGATCCAGTTCATCTCGGCCGAGATGGCCTCTATCTCGGCCGAGACGTATCTCACTGGGGCGCGATTTTGAAGATTTTTGTGCCTATCTTTCCCTGTAGATTTGTTGCCTTGTTGGGCATATCTGTACTACTATATAAACACTTAAAATTCGAGTTTCTGGGGATAGACAGTTTATTTTGGAATTATTCCTAAGGTAGAGGATTGTGGATTATTATTTTGTGAAGTTGAAGACAGTTGATGGGATTAATTTCTTCCATCAAGACTCAATTTTAAATGCATGATTGTTATTTCAGGTTTAATCTTTTCATGATTTCTTTTATTATGAATATGTTGAACTAATTTCTCAACCAGATTCTAGGGTTAAAAATCTATCTTGAATACATGCTTTAGATTTATTTATTCAAATGCCTTTTCTTGACTGATTTGTGGAATTCTGTGTTTTGATTTAAACCTAGTTTTGTTGGCCACTTAATTAGATTATTAGTTAATTAATTTGAGACTCAAAAGGTGATAATTGATTAACAGGAAAAGAATTTCACAATATAATTCATTATTCTTGTCTTAAGAAGAAGGAATTAGATTATAGGAAAAACATTTGTTGTTCTTTGGAGTTATTGATTATTTCTTGAGACCGAAAAGGTAAAGGATTTCAATAATCTACTTTGTGAATTGTCTTAAAACAAAGTTTACAATATTTTTCTGATTTCCATCTTTCAAGGAATTAAATTAGCATTTGATGAATTTATCTTAGCATGTTAGGAAAGATAGTAATAAAATCCCTAGAATCTGAACTCTTGCAATTATCTGAACAACCCTTTGAATTTCCCTGCTGATAATAATTTTTCTTTAATTGAAGAATTGTTTCCCATTTGTTTCTGAATTTTATGATACCAAAACCTTTTCAAAATTTGATTGCCTCAAACAATTTTCTGAGAAGCTATAATTCAGTACTCAGGACATTCGTTATTTCATTCCCTGTGGGATCGATAATTATATTTGTCGCTATATTGTTAGCTATGCTAAGTCGTTAATAATTTTAGCGATCAACGGTCGATTATGCAAAGACAGATATAAACATGAATTAGGAATCTCATTAAACCCCAGAATGGACGAAAACAAAACCAATATTATCATCAACATACGATCAAGAAGCAAACCAGCAGTCAACAGATCAATGCAACAGGGCAACGGGCGAATCACACACAACTGGAAAGCGTAGTTTCAGAAACACACTCCCTAACTAACCAAACCCCACGAATCGACAAAACCCACAAACGTCTCCAAGAACTAACCCCAACGTAAAAAACAGGAATTACAAACGAAGAAGTAAGAGAGAGGAAGGCGCGAAGGATCGAAGAAATTACCTTATCGATGTTCGGAGTAGTAATCAAAGCAAGAGCACCGGAGTAATCGTCGGAATAGTCACATTCGCCGTCGCCGTAATAGCGGTACTCAAAAAAGTAGAGGAAGGTTTGAACTCGGAAGTGTAAAAGTGGTGAAGTAAAATCCGATCGCGTATATATAAGGAAAAACCGTTCGCCTACTCCAAAACGCCCTCGGAGTTCAGCATAATTACGGCCATGCCATCTGCTGGGCGGCAAAATTAAAAACCGTTCAATGTAAAGGCTCGACACCGAGGAGTCTGAAGGTTCGCTACCGACCCTCATCAGCCTTCAAGTGCGACCCTTCTGGAGAGAACCTGAGATAGCAAGACCCATAGCGAGGAGAACTATAACGCGATCCACACCATCGACAGGAACGTGAGGCTTCCTCCGGGAACTCACCAAGTGTACTACGATCCGGTATAACTCACCCTGTCAGCGCTCTACAGAGCCTAAACAGAGTGCACGCATGGGAGCACCACTCCATACAAGAGAACATTCTCCGGAATGATTCTGACACACGTGACCCCCAGATTAACGCATTAGCCCGCGGGGCAACACCCCGGTGTTCCCCGTATGGTCATACGCTCGCGTCCCTAAGGGACCTTCGTATTGATCAGGAGTAGTATCCCGACTACTCCCTAGCGGAGCTACTCTCTCCGGAAGTACCTCCCGGGCCCGAGGGAAGTCTCTTGGACACCTCGAATTTTCGCACTCTGTATCGAATCTAAAACTCGTAGTTTTGGTTCCACGGCCTACTCCAGATAGGCCCCGCAACCAAAGGGGGCTATTGTTGGGGCCAGGCCCAATGGATAAATCAGCCTGCATAAGCAGCCCGACCCAGGAAGCTCGATCGCAAAGATCAACGAAATGACAAAATCTCTCTAAGTCAAGACCTCGACACCGACTAGCTCAGTTCCTCAACACCGAGCATCCAAGGGGATTGGTGACGAAGACCTCTGAAGAAGGAAATCCTAGCAGCCTGGCGGCGCCCGACCGTTGTAGCCCTAACCATCCCCGAAAAGCCCGGAACCGCTCCGAAAATTGCAGCGAGCCATTAGTGCTCGGCGCTTAGGGTTAGGACTCTCTCTCCTGCCTCTATCCTGTTTATAAATAGAGGCAAGAAGCTCGATTTTTATCATCTTTTCCATATAAAAAAATATCGCTGTAACTCTGCCCATTTTTCTGCTGATTTAATAGTTGAATTATGCTTAATCAGTCATCCCAGCATTCGATTCTTGCTCATTTCATTGCTTTATTCCAGTTTTCACGGTTATTATTTGTTACGTTTTAATAAAGTCCTAAGGGCTCCGATCTCTGAAAAATCGAACCTCAACATGTATTATTATTAATATAATGATATTAGTAAAATTATATTAATTATTTTAAAATAGAAATTTAAAATATATTTTATTAATTTAGTATTCTTATATAAAAATTTATTTCATTATTATTAAGTTTTTTGATAATATTTTATAATATTCTTTTACGTTTATCATTTATTAATTTATTATTATATATTTAATATCATTGTATTAAAAATATATTTAAATAAACATTCTAGTAATATAATATTATTATAAAATATTATAATATTAAATAAAATACTATATTAGTTATATATCATTATTAGTATAATGATATTAGTAAAATTATATTAATTATTTTAAAATAGTAATTTAAAACTATATTAAATTAATTTAATATTATAATAGATTTTAATATTATTATATAAAAATATATTTTTAATAATTAAATGTTGTGATAATATTTTATATATATATTTTTTATTTTTATCTTAATTTTATATTATATAAAATATATGAAGATAGATATTTCATAATAATATTATTTATTACTTAATTTTATATTTAATATTATTTTATTTTATTTATTATTTTTTTATTATCAAATTATTATTATTATTATTATTATTAATTATGTAATATTATTATTTTTTTAAAATATAAACTTAAGAAACCAAATATCATGACTTAAAAGGATTCCCAAACCTATCTTATATACCAAACATCTTGATTGAAATAGTTAAACCCATACCCATCCATACCCATAGTGATTTCGACGCTTAAACCAAACGCAATAAGGGTTTTAATTTGTGTTGAAGGATAAAATAATTTTATTAAAAGAGTAAATTGGGAAAAATACCCTAAACTATTGACTTTTTCGAAAAAAATGCCCCAATCTATTACAGTTAATTAATAATATCCTAATCTTTACCAAAATGAATTAACACCTTAATTTTTTATGACTCAACCATTAAATGTCACTTGGCTTCCCACGTGGCAAATCAAAACATAATAATACCCTTATCTTTCAATAATATCGGAAAAATATCCCAATTTATTAATATTCTTTGGAAAATACCCTAATGCATTACTATTAGTCAAAAATACCCCAATCTTTATTTTGTTTGTGAATTATACCAAAACGAGTTAACACCATCAACTCAATTTGATTGTTGAAATATTATTTGCTATATATTCAAATGTATGTCTCTTCTTGAAGTATTTAAAACTCATCAAATCACAAGATGATGCCCACCTTATAAGCTCTAGTTATTATTTATTTTTTCCATGTGTGGACATTGAGAATACAACACCATATTCATCTACTTGAATCACAAACTATAGAAATAAATCAAACAATAATTCGTAGATCATTTATCCAAATTTATAGAGATTGCAATCTCAAACCTTCAACCCAAATGAAGGTGTGTGCACTGTGCGTGACATGTGTATTCAAATTGGAATAAACAATTCGCTGGTAAGAAGTACAAAGAATTATTTTGGGCAGTTGTAAAGGCCAGCAATTGGACCACATACAATGCTAACATCGCTAAATTAAAGTACGACTCCAATGAAGCTTACACCGAATTTGAGCAAAGAGATCCTACAAAGTTTTGTAAAGCTTTAAAGGATACAATGTATGAGTTGCAGGTTTGAAATTGCAATCTCTATAGATATGAATAATTGCTCTACTGATCATTGTTTTATTTATTTCCATAGTTTGTGATTCAAGTAGATGAATATGGTCATCTTGTGATTTAATGAGTTATAAATACTTCGAGAAGGGAAATGCATTTGAATGTATAATAAATAATATTTCAACAATCAAACAGAGTTGTTGGTGTTAACTCGTTTTGGTATAATTCACAAACAAATTAAAGATTGTGGTATTTTTAACTAACAGTAATACATTAGGATAATTTTCCAAAAAAAATCAATAGATAGGGGTATTTTTTCAAAAATATTACTCCCTCCGTCCCATTAGATTAGTCCAGTTTGGTTTCGGCACAGAAATCAATGTTTGTGAGTGTAGTGGAATTAATATTTTATTGATGTGAGAAGATTTTTTTCCATTTTAGGAAAGTGGACTAATCTGGTGGGACAGACGAAAATGGAAATATGGACTAATCTGGCGGGACAGAGGGAGTAATAGATAAGGCTATTATTATGTTTAGATTTGCCACGGGGGAAGCCAAGTGGCATTTAACGGTTGAGTCATAAAAAAATAACGGTGTTAATTCATTTTGGTATAATTCATAGACAGAAGTAAAAATTCGGATATTTTTAACTAACTGTAACAGATTGGGGTATTTTTCCGAAAAAGTCAATAATTTAGGGGTATTTTTTTCCTATTTATCTTTATTAAAATATAAATTAATTTATTTAAATTACGGGGTTTCAATTTACAAGAAGAAATGTGGTTATATTTAAAATATTGCCAAACTAAATTAAAATTTGATTGAGTTAACCTGTCCAAGTTTCTAACCTTACTATCGGCCAATTTATTTGGATTTATTAGTATTATTTTTGTTATTAAACCCATGTGGCTTGATCAGAAATTACTAAGCAACCATTATCAATATATTTCTCTATTCACATTTTTCACATTCTATTAATTTCTCTTCAAATTCCTCTTTTCTTCTTCTAAAACTTAAACAAATATCAATGAACTAGTGTAATAAAAGACGAGTACGTAACATTATTTTACTGTATAATAATAATATAATATTATATTGTAAAATTAGAAAATAAAAAATAATTTAATTATTAATTTAAAATTCAAACAATGAATTTAAATTCAAGACCTCCATAATACAAAAAATTATTAAATTTATCAATCAAATTTATAACTTATTTTATTTATTGGTTTTCGATTAAAAAAATTAATTATTATTATTTATTAATATTTAATTATTTTTTCTAAATATGTTAAGAAATAAAATATCAAAATTTAAAATAATTCCTAAATCATCTTATATACCAAACATCTTTATTGAAATTATTAAACTCATACTCATTCCCTCTACTTTCAAACTTATATTTATATTCATACCAATAATGATTCCGACACTTAAACGAAACGCTACTTAGTCCTGATTTCAAAAGTTAGATGAGACTTGATGACGTGTAATATTTTCATCCAGCCGACTTGATCCATCCAGTGACTTCCACATTTTGTAGGTTCAAAATATAAATAAACAACTAAAAGGTTTGCATTGAATAAAATAATTTATTTTCCGCTCGAAATTCATTGTCTGTCTATATCTAGTGGATTAATAAAAATCGCGTTGTTGGATGTTGATGGGACTATTGTAAGAAATCAAATTTACTTCTGATATTTAAATTTTTGTGTAAGATTTTTAAAAATTATCGAAATCGATCCATCATCATTTTGTCCACTAAAAGCGTCATCTAAAATAATTTAAGAAACCGAATAAAAATATTATTGTTAATAATAATAGATGAAATATAGTTCTATTTAATAAGAATTTTGATGTTTCTTATTAGTATTGGAGAAAAATGAAGATCGATTAAAAATACTTTATTAAAATATCTTCAAATATAAAATAAGATGCAGGTGGGACGATTAAAAGAACTGGTGGACCTATTGAAATTAATTCTAAATAAAGATAGAGGTGGCGTTATTTAATCCTCTTAAAACTTATATTGACTATATATTAAAATACACTTATCTTCATTGAGTATTATTATTATTATTATTATTATTATTATTATTATTATTATTATTATTATTATTACATAAAGAACCACCCTATGCAAAATGTCATTTAAAAACTTGACTGAATTTTATTCTAAAAAGGTAATATGAGTAATTCATTTATTCATTTATTCAATAATATAAAATATTGAACTATACATATATATATATATATATTAAATGAGAAGTGAAAAAAAAAATATTCTCGCGAAAAAATATTACATCAATTTTTTTATTTTTGTTTTATTCGTTGTTTCTTCTATTATAACATACAATAATAAAAATATCACAACATTTATTTGTCTCTTTTTTTAAAAAAAATTACATCTTACTAATTTACAGTTTTTTTTTAAAATAAAAATATAATATTTTTATCGAATTATTTGTAAATCAAACTCCATAGACCATGTTTGATATACTTTTTTATTTTTAAAAATAATTTATATTATAGTATATTAAATATTATAATATTAATGAATAAAAATCAAATATAATTTAAAAAAATAGTTTAAAAATACCAGAATATATATTAGACTGTATTAATTATATTTTAATATTATAATATAAAATATCCAATATTTAATTTACTTAGCGAGTGTAAAACAGGTAGTTGAATAATACAAAATATTTATAGAAATTTCTTTATATTGTGAACAGAAATAAATTAATAAATAAAGCCATCCCTATCTCCGTATTCCCTCTCTACCGCGTCAGCCACTCATCTTCATCACAAAAAAATTTTTAAAAAAAAAAAAAAAAAACCCACAATTTCATTCAAGACAAACAGCTTATAAACAACTGCTCGCAATCGAATGCAACTCGAGCCATATACGAAGAATGAAGAAGAATGGCGATGACGTTGATGCCGAGATCCTCAAGGCCGTGGCCCAGGCATGGCACGGCCACTCCATCAGCTCAAAGGCGGCGGCTGCGGCGTCGGAGTTCGACGCGCACAGGATGTATTTCAAGGGCAAGCCGAGTAGGTTCAAGGCGGAGGCAATGAGGAAAGCTACCAAAACGGATCAACGTGGGAAGAGTTGGGATTTCCGGCAGTCGTTGTGGGATTCTTACGAGATCGTTTCAGTTTCGAAGAAGCTGGAGATGGAGCTGGTGATGGACAAGCCGTTCTCGGCATTGAACGAGGAGCAGCGAAGCGCAGCGAAGCGAAAGGAGAGCAAGAATAGCTTGAGGAGCTTGTTCAACAGGGGGTCGTCGAGGAGATTTACACAAGAAGAGGGGTTTGCTTCAGAAGTAGGTTACTGAATCAGATTCAGAGAGAATATTTTTGTTGATGAAGAGAGATATTGGGAATCTTGAAGGGATATATATATATGGTGAATTGTATCATATATATTTAATCTTAGATATAAAAAGAATAATACATTCTAGTTTGGTTTAGATAGTTTTCTTTGATTCCATTCTATCACATGATTTACACGAGTAGCTTTGTTGCAACTTGGTTTTGGCATATTATGCAGCATATGCTACTGCATCGAATTCTTATATGCTGAAATTGCCGAATACAATTGCGGCCTTGCTCAATCCCACTTTTTGAAGATAAGATCACATTATTTTTCTGTGAGGAATCTTTTGCATTTTATTACTGTTCTTGGATATATATCATGAATCTGGAGTTGGAAAGTGAAAGAAACTTCATCTGTTTAATTTCTTGCTTCATCTGATCTGTGAGAAGCAAGATTCATACTTAGAAACTGAATTATACAAGGAGATTAAGGAACACAATACACACTGTATTAATTTGTAACCACACCTATACATATGCATGGATGTTATTCAAGTAGAGCTTAAGACATAGGAAAATACAAAATATTAACACTGTGATGATGAGATCGATCCCATAAGGACTATATATCGATCGTTTCGAACTTAGTAACCCTTGAAGGTATTGCAAGACTCGAAGTTCTTGTGGCGTTTCTGGATGAACCCATCAGCTTCCATATCAATGGTCTTCTCTGCATAGACCTCATGTTTGCCGCGGCTGTCGACCTCGACGTGCTTCTCATGCTCAGTGAAGTGGACTTTCTTGTGAACCACCGGATCAGGGGGGGCGTGATGATTCTCACGGAAAATGTTGACGCGATGATCATTGCTGTTGTGATGATGAGGAGGAGGAGTGTGGGCGGGGGAGAAGTGATCATCGGCCATGGTGGGGGCTCTGTGCATTCTGGTGATGCGATCTAGATACTCGTCGATGGAGCTGCCTCCATAGTAGGGGGTTTCTTGGTACTCGTAGATTCTACTCATTTTTTTTATATCTGGTTTGAGAAGTTTGTGTGAAAAATGGTGTGATTTTATAGGTAAAAGATGTATTGATTATTCCATTTGCTTTGGTCTTTTAGTCTTTCATGAATCAGATGCTTCTCTTTTGAGTCAGTTTTCAAAATTTGCTTTTTAACCAATAATTCATCGTGACAAACGTTTGAAGTTTACTGTATATTTGGGTCACTGGCAAATTTCTTCTTACCATGGTTTAGTATTTACTCAGAAAGAGAGGGGCAAGATGATGGTTGTCTTGTTTAGGTAATCTTGCTGTCACAACAGAGTGAATCTTGTTTTCTTTCTATCATTCCTCATATCTTAACATATTTGAAAGAAATTAACATCAAGAAAAGCAACAACTGTTTTGTTAAATGAGCCCTCAAATGCTGCCAACTCGGCGCAAGTAATTTAAGCATCTAAGACTAGTATGTATGCAATAAATTATGAATTTGAGTTTCAGAGGAAAGATCTGAATAAGTTAAAATTTAAATTAATGTATTATTATTATTAAAGTCCTCAATTTTTTTAATTTATTATATATACTAAAAGAGTTCCAGTAAACATAGTCAACAATTCATATTTCCCTCCAAAATTATTGAAAATTGTGTAATAAAAAATTAAATAAATTAATATTAATTTTCGATTATTAATTTATAGTTGGAGTCGAATCAATATGATATATTAAAAAATGTGTGTTTATTAAAATAAAAATATTACGATTGCAGAAGACTTATGAGTTTTTTAATTTTTATATTGAACAATAATTTAATTCTAAATTTGTTAAAATTTACATAAACAGAATTATAGCAAGTCAACTTTAGGTTTTTTAAAATGTAAAAGTTATTTGTAATGAACAACAAAACAAACATGTTTGAAATGTAATGTGAATATTGAATTCTCATTTTATTATTTTAATTTTATATTAATATTACTTTGAAGAACCAATGCATTTAATTTATGAATAATTCTAAACGCAGCCACGTTTTTACTTAACGTAGTCCATTAAAAAAATAAAATTAAATAAATATATAATATTACAATACTATCCTTATATAGCCCTATTTAAAATTTTAATTAAAACAAAATTTATAGCCCATAGTTAAAATCTCCAAAGATTGTAGCCCCTCCACTTCTTCATTTTCCAACGACATCTCTTCCGCCATGATATTCAAGATCGCATTTTTCTTCACTATCACATGACGATGCTTAGGGGTGGAAATAGGTCAGGCTACCCTACAGGGGCCTACGGCCCAACCTACTTAAAGCCTACATAGGCTCGGCTTATCTCATAAAAAGGTCAGGCTTGGGCTTCTTTAATGGCCTATATAATTAAACAGGCTTAGGCTCGGGCTTCAAATCCGGTCTTTCAAGCCTAACATGCCAGCCTACTTAAATAATATATTATATTATTATTAGATATATTTATTATTGTATATAAAAAATTAAATTTATAATTTAATACAACTTGAATATTTATACTAGTAGTTTATATTCTAAAGTCCGAATTAGATTCAAGAACTAATTTCAAGTTTGAAATATATTTACATAGTTTCTCTTATTTTAAAACAAATAATGTATATCTAATTTATAAATAATTTTTTTAAAAAAATTATTAAATAGGCTTATATAGGCCTCAAGTAGGCTAGAAGCCCGGCCTATATCACTAAAAAGGCCAGACTAAGGCCTTAATAAAAGCCTATGATAGTAAATAGGCCAGACCTAGGCTTAGTGAATTTTTCGCAGGCCCAGGTCTATCGGAGCAAAGTCTACCTAGGCCCAGCCTATTTCCACCCCTAACGATGCCTCTTCTTTCACATATGTTTTTCCAACGTTCCCATTCAGCTTCAATTTCAACTCTTAAATTTGTTGGCACTCATAAAAAAACATTTAATACCACTCTGAATCACATACATGAATATTGCCCCAAATTTTACCCACAACAAATATCATATAATGATGATTAAATTCCATAGATCTTTCCCTCACTCTGTAAAGACTTATCTCTCGTTAAGCGATTTATGTTTGTGCTCGAGCGCATCATTGTTGGTTTATAGAACGCCGTAATCTCTCTCTACTTGCTTGGTCTTCCACTCTCGCAACGGTTTCGAACCACATCGCCACCCACGGTGGCTGCAAATCTCAGTTCCTAGATTTTGACTTTTACTTCACCATAATGTAGAAGGCTACGGATTTTGCTTTTTATATTTAAATTACAATTTTAAATTAGGATTATAAGGATAGAATTGTAATATATTATAATTATTGAATTTATTTTTTTAAAGGGGCTAAATTAAGAAAAAATGTGGCTGCATTTAGAATTACCCTTAATTTATAATATTTTTTTATTTTTACAAAGATATTAAATTGGTAAAATGAACAAATTTAAAAATCAAACTATGAAATTTGGAGTAAGATAATTTTATTACAAATATGAAAAAATATTGCGAGTCAAATTATAATTTTATAAGTTTATTAAATAAGTTAAGTATTTTTAATATATTTTTATATAATACGTAATTAGTACTCCCTCCGTTCCACTACAATTGACACACTTACCAAATTGGGCGTCCCAACCAAATTGACACATTTCAAAAAATGACAACTTTTTCACACTCAACAATAAAATATTAATCTCACTAACTTATTCTACACTCACAACTCTTAATTTCCGTGCCGAAAAGAAACATGTCAATTGGCATGGGACGGAGGGAGTATTATTTTAAGCTAACTACTATAATATTTTTATTCAAACATGAAAAGTTTTTATGTGATTATTTATATAAATACAATAAAAGCATAAGTTATTATTCAATAGAGTGAACTATATTATTTTGAAGATTATTCGTTCGCGCAACTTACCCGTGTATGTCTAGTTACAGTTTATGATAAGCTCAGCTCGGGCATGAGGTTATATAAATAAGTGGTGGAAACTGGAAAATGTAAATAGTTGGACAGAATCAGCAAGCAAAAATTATGGTCTTCACCCTCTCAATTTTTCCTTCGCATTTCTCAACGACAAAAACTGTCATTCCTAAATTCCCAGAAACTAGCACTAAAACTTTGATTCTTGAAAGATGCAAGACTACCAAAGACCTCAACCAAGTGCATGCCAATCTCATCAAAACCCGCTTCCTCCACCACCCGACAGCGGCGGAGCCCCTCCTCGAGGCCGCCGCCCTCCTCCTCCCCGACTCCAACATAGATTATGCTTTCTCGATTTTTCGAAATCTTGAACACCCGGATGCCTCAGCTTACAATGTCATGATTAGGGGTTTTACTAAAGTGCTATCACCTGAAAAATCCATTCTTCTGTTCAGGCAAATGATCGAACAGTCGGTGCAACCAGATGAGTTCACTTTTTCCGGCATTCTAAAAGCATGTTCGAAACTCGGGGCTTTAAGGGAAGGTGAACAAGTCCATGCCCACATCGTGAAATCGATGAGCAATCTTGAGCGTTCAGAATTTATTGAGAATTCTTTGGTTTATATGTATGCTAGTAGTGATCGACTGGAGTCAGCCCGCAAGGTGTTTGATGGAATGTCTGAGAGGAGTCCAGTTGCCTGGAGTTCGATGTTTTCAGGTTATGTTCGATGCGGCCATTGGGAAGAGGTTGTGGGGTTGTTTAGGAAAATGATTAAAATGGGCATCGGCTTCAATGAAGTGACTTTGATTAGTATTTTGAAAGCTTGTGGGAGGCTGGGAGATTTGGAGTTGGGGGAATGGATTTATGATTATGTAGTAGCTAATGAACTCGTGAGAAATGATACATTGATTACTTCTCTTGTTGATATGTATGCAAAGTGTGGCCGTCTGGAAGCGGCGAGGCGGTTGTTTGATAACATGTGTAATAGAGATGTTGTTGCTTGGAGCGCCATAATCTCTGGTTATAGTCAATCAAACCAATGCAGAGAGGCACTTGCTCTCTTCCATGACATGCAAAATGCTAATGTCACACCAAATGAGGTTACAATGGTTAGTGTCCTATCTTCATGTGCTGTTCTTGGAGCTCTCGAGACAGGAAAATGGGTCCATTCTTATATAAAGAAGAAGAAATTGAAGCTCACTGTCAGTCTTTCAACCAGCCTGATTGATTTCTATGCAAAATGTGGTTGTGTGGATACAGCACTTGTAGTGTTTCACAAGGCGCCTTCGAGAAATGTATGGACGTGGACAGCATTAATTCAAGGTCTTGCCAGCAATGGACGGGGAGAGACAGCGCTAAGGTACTACAACTTGATGCTTCAAGAAAATATCAAACCAAATGATGTTACTTTCATTGGTGTGCTTTGCGCTTGCAATCATGTTGGTTTGGTTCATGAAGGGCGAGACTACCTGGTAGGGATGAGCAGAGACTTCGGCATTGAGCCAAGAATTGAGCATTATGGTTGTGTGGTAGATATGCTTGGGCGAGCGGGGTTAGTTGAGGATGCATACGAGCTCATCACAAACATGCCCATCAAACCTAATGCAGTTATATGGAGAACTTTGCTAGCATCATGTAGATTACACAAACATCCTGAGATAGCAGAGGAAGCACTGAAGCACGTCGTAAGGTTGGAGCCCCCGCACAGTGGGGATTACATACTCCTATCCAGTCTATATGCATCTGTGGGCAGATTAGAAGATGCTACAAGGTTGAGAAACGAAATGAAAAAGCTTAGAATCAAGAAGAGCCCTGGGTGCAGCTACATTGAGTTGGATGGAACCGTTCACGAGTTTTTGGCCGAAGACAAGGGTCACCCACAGGCTCCTGAGGTATACAGAGCAGTAGAAAACATGATGGATGAGATCAAGAGGGGTGGCTACGAACCCGACACAATGCAGGCGAGGTTGGAAGCAGAGGAAGATGATGACAAGGAAGCTTCTGTGTCACATCATAGTGAGAAGCTGGCCATTGCTTTCGGCCTTATTCGGACTTCTCCTGGAGCTACAATCAGAATATCCAAGAATCTCAGAATATGCAATGACTGTCACAATGCTGCAAAAGTTGTCTCTCAAGTTTTCAGCAGAGATATTGTTATTAGAGATAGAACCCGCTTCCATCACTTCAAAGATGGATCTTGTTCCTGTCATGATTTCTGGTGATGTATGAAATTAGTTGTAGCCATTAATTTTTAATGTTGATATGCATGTATTTGAACTTGTGACTAAGATTTAAATATTATGATCTCTAGATTTGACTTTTTAAAAGTTTTAAATACTCTATTTGGGATTACTGTTTTTGTGTCAAACTTCACCATTGTGACCATATACATTCTGAATCAACAACTTTGTAATGAATTCCAGATTCATTAGTCTTAAAAGAAGGAACAAATAAGGAGATAAAAAGTTAGTGAGTTACCAAGTTAAAGTGAAGCATGAAGAGCAATTCTTAACCAAGCCATTGTGATAAGAGTGGCACAAGTTAGAGCCAAAGGGCCTCTTTCCTTGATGGCAGCCTTGACAAAGAACAACGCAACTTCCCATGTGATTTCGTTTCCCTTCTGGGCCAAAACACGGCGGCGCATCCCCGTGAAAGCCAGGAGCACCACCACTGTTATCCACGCAACAATGGTGGTCCGGACGGCAAAAATGATGAGAACCGCCAGGAGGAACGCCGTGACAAGTTGCAAGAACAATGTGTGATAGGCAGACGAATAGGTCGTGATGTCAGCTGATGAGAGAAAAATGTAGAAGGAAATGAAGGAGAAGAAGAAGAAGAAGCTGCAAGATGTAGTAGTCATGGATGTTTGGGCGATCTGTTTCATCTGTTGAGGGGCTATGGAATTATGAGTTGGTTGTTTTGATATGTGAGATATTGATGGAAGGGAATTGGATGCCAAGTGGTGTAGCACATGGCAAGGTTGGCAATTAGGATACCAACCTAAATAATTTGAGCCCTACCTTTTTTGAATAAGAATGATGATGAATGCATATTGAAACGATTTACAAAACTCTTACCTTTTGACTAATTTCTTGAAATAGTATTCACCAAAACAACAAAATTTATTTTCATACAGCTTAGGATGCATGAACGAAATATCACAGAAGCAATTGATGATATTGATTCTGATCTGTAAGCTGCAGTGCTGGAATATTAAGATATGAGAATTTAGAAAGCAAACATCGAAATTGAGAAAATGGAGAAACGAGCAATTTTCGACAGATAACAAGTATGTTCTCAATGTCTTCAGCAGCAAACCAAGTTGAAAGTCATCAAAAACTCAGAAATCCCAAGATATCAGGAAGTGTTGTTGAAGTTACAATTGCTGGTTCAGGTAAGGGTCGTCATTTGATTTTGCTGCGCCTGCAAAGTATCCCGAAACATTTGAAACAACATTGCTCAACCAGGAAGTGCTGCGAGTCAGTAAACTCGCATCTTGTTGCTCTTGGACTTGATTCATACTCTTCTTCTGTTCCTCCATCAGTATATCAGCCCACCTTTTGGCCATATAAGCCTTGATCGCCACAACTCCTTCAGCTACAACCTCCTTTGGAGGTATCACTAGAGGGTTTTGCTCTAGGTTAAGCTTAGTCAAATTCACTAGCCGACCAAAGTTGTCAGGCAATGCATGAATCTGGTTGTTGCTCAGGTCAAGTTCTTTCAAGTTGCTGAGATCAGAAATTGTCTCGGGAAGTTCAGTCAGGTCACTGAAGTTGCTACTAAGATTCAGAATCTCAAGATTTGTCAATTTCCCTATTGTATGTGGAATACCACCAAGCTCATTGAAACGCAAATCCAAAATCTGCAATGACTTCATCTCACCAATGGATGTAGGCAGAGAACGGATCTTGTTCAGGTTTACTGAGAGCCTTTTAAGATTGACCAGTTCGAAACCAATATTGGTTGGCAGGTAAGTGAGTTTGTTGAAACTCGCATTCAACTCCTCCAACGACCTGGTAAAAGTTTGGAAACTCAATAGCATTTCATAATAAGTAAACAGAAAATGAGAAATACTGTCAGTTAGGGCAGGCTGCTTGTTTCTTCTAAGCTATTAGAATTACCTGCATTGAGAAATGCTGTCGGGCAGTGCATGGATCTTGTTTCTAGAAACATCTAGTATTCGTAACTTAAACAGCAAACCAATGGAATCAGGTAACTCCTCCAAAAGATTCTCTGAAAGAATAAGCGCTTCAAGATTTTCTAGTCCAGCAATTGAATCAGAAATTACCTGTTTTGGTCCAAAAGGAAAATCAAAGCCAAACATCAACATCTCAACATTGTAAGATCATCTTCATTTTATCAGAAACTCACTCTCAGAACAAAGAAACATACAAGACTTTAAACACTGGATCTTTAAAGAGGAAGCACATAAACTCTATTAACATGAAACCCCTATTCACAGATTTGTACTCAAAACTCTTGTGATATAGCAAATACAAAGCTTCATTAACTTGCTCTGCTCTCAAAACTACTCAACTAGAAAGCCGATACACCTGAGTACACAAGATCGGCAGAGAATCAAACATTAAAAGTTCTTCTCAAAGTTCACTGAATTACAATATAATGTCCAAATCTAATTAGACACAATATGTATTCACATTATTTGCATTCTAATCAATATCTGCAACCTTCCAAGTCTAATAAAGTGTTATTCATTAAACTTCACTTATGCTATCTAAAACTCAAGTCAAACTCAGTTCTTATTGAAAGCAATCCTAGTTATTTTCCCCAATCTAATCCTACATTAAGTTACCTCCACCACCGCACATATTGAAAGCATGAGCAATACAACGACTAACTTCTAGCTAACATCTCAATATACGGTCTCTGATCACATGAATATAATGCAACGATAAAGGAAACAACTGATGCTAATTCGAACACAAACATAGTACCAAACTAAATCGAATAATTAAAATACAATAACTCCAGATTTCTGAGTTCCAATGAAGCATGACTAACCTCGAGCTGATTGTTTGACAAATTCAGCATAACCAGTGAAGTCAACCTCCCAAAAGCCTCGGGGAAGATCCTCAACTTACTCCCAGACAAATCTACCCTCTCAATCACTTTCCCCGATTCCGCATCCTTCAAAATCCTCACCACTTCTTCATTCAATTCCCCCTCCCCCAAATCCCTCCCTTCGCCACCTTCCTCCTCACTCAGATCCTCTCCCGAAACCGCCGCCTCATAAACCTTCTCCAACCTCCTCTCCGCGTCAGCAAGCATCTTCTCATACTTCTCATGCATCTCATCCAAATCAATCACGGCCTTATAAATCTCATAATCCCCCGCTTTCTCCGCTGGATCCATCGAAGTACTAGCCTCGATCTCAGCCAGCCTCAATCGCGCAGTATCAACGGTCTCATGATCGGGCCGGGTCCCCAGGATCCGCAGCGCGGATCGGGTCTTCGCAACGTCGCTGACGGTGTGGCGCATGGCGGCTATGAGTTTGCGGTTCCTCAGGTAAGGCATCTTCTCGGCGATATCGAAATAAGGCTCGTCGGCGACATATTCCACCGGAGGGTTCTCAACGTCAAACTCGGAGGGAGAGGAAGACTGAGCGTCGGCGGCGGTGGACGATCCGCGCTTGAAGGTGGGGAGTTTGGCCATGACATAGGAGAGGATGGGGAAATTCTTAGGGTTTGGATCCATTGTGGAATCGTGACTGCGTGTGGAAGAAGCTGGATATTTTGTTTGCGAAGTAGAAATGAAGTGGTAAAATCTTAAGTATTTTCTATACCCTGATCTACACCAGAATCCCAAAGTTTTAGAAAAGTTTCTTCTTTTTTTTTTTTTTTTTTTTTTGTAACGGCCCCTTCGATTTCAAAAGGCCGTATTTTAGATATTTAGTTCTTCTTATAAATTTCAGTTAATATTTAATGGTTAAAGTTGATTAATTCGTAGGATTTATAATTTTTATTTTTCTTTCATAAAACATTCATTAAGATAATAATAAACTTCTATTTTTAATAATAAATATTATCAAAATTATTACATAAATGGAATATAGTATTAGACTTAATACTAATTGGAACCTCTTACATTGATTGGATGAAACAATTGAACAACATATTACTATTCTTTTTGAAAGGTAAAACCTCTAAAGGCATGATCATACAAGCAAATATGAAATATGAAAACTTTCATACACTTTGAAGGGAAATTGAGAAGACTATTTCCATTAAATAGAAACGAAGCACCAACTGATTTTATCTGCAAGGATCTACCTCTATGTCAAATTATGAGATGAGATTAGGTAGCTATTCCTACTGACTATTCAGCAAAACCTCTCTCTCCACCAACTGCAGTATTTCCTCCGACCGAAGGGTGAATTTCTCGACGATGTTCCGCGTAATTCGATCCTCAAACTTCGTGTTTCTCAGCCACATGATCCCAATGTAGACATCACACTTGCAGGAGTTATGAGTGAATGAAGATTTCTCAATCTGATATCTAAACTGGACCTGCATCACCAAACAAGATCATCAGCTATTTGTTTGTCCATCTTTGAGCTTTTTTTTTTTTTTTTTTTTAAAATCACTACTTACCCTGAAATGGTCGCTCAGTGGGACATTGTGGAGGGTCATGACCTCGTTCAGCACCCATCCGCTGTTGTTTGGTAAAGGTGACTTCTGCTGTGTGCTGGTGACTTCCCCACCGAAGTTGGAGATACGACGGCTGAACTTGTAGTTCAAGCGTCGTTCTTGAACTTCGGGTGACACTTGCTCCCATGGGGTCGTCACGTAGTTGAGGCAACCGGACTTGCTCATGACTTTGTGTTCCAAGTCTCCTCCATCAAACATCTCCATCAGTGATGTGGGCTGTGAGTTCACCAAAACAAAAGATTCAAGAAAGTGATTTGCATGTAAAGAAGTAAGGTGGCTGGCTATGTTCTTACATTCACCGGCAGTTCTACAGTGTAAACTCTGGTCATCTTCACATCTTCAACAACCAAGTAGGATCCTGTGTCTTCAAGCAGAAAGGGCTTCCCATCATCATCCAGCTGCTCCTCCGCGATTCGAGCTTTCTGATCAGGTTCTAGTGTTCGTGTTCTCCACAAGGCCGTAATCGTCCTGTCCTTGCAGCATATGTATGAAACATATCAGCCAAATGGCAATGCATCTACACAGAGGTGATGATGGAGCAGAGCAGAGCAGAAATACCTGCTTGCAACATTAAACGAAGCGAAAGAGTGGAAGTGGAAGTGCAGCCTTCCTTGCTCATCTAAAACTTTGGCTCCGTGCTTGGCGTCGAGACCTCGGCCCTTGTGTAATATTATCACAAGTGTTGGGCTTCCAACTGTTGCCAGTGATGGAGGCAGCACCTGAATATCTTCAATGTCCTCCCACAGGAAGAAGAATCTTGTTTTATGTCCAAACAAGTTCGCGTAGAATCCAACGATTCTGGCAGAAAGGAATAGTCGACCCTGCAGGATTAGATGGCATTCAAACAACAAATGCAGACACTCTATCATCTATGTTTTACAAAATCAAAAAATACAACTGAAGACTAGTTTACGCATGTAACAACGAGGGAATCGACAGCACAGGTACTCAAATTGTCAGACAACAGACAGGAAATTCAGGAAAAGCATGATTGAATATAAACTTAATATTTGAATAACACAACAATGCATGGCTGTTTTTACCTGCAATGGCATCTTTCTCCTCAGGGAGCAAGAGAAATCGCTGATGAGAAACTCTTCTGGAGGCAACGAAAAGATCTTTTGAAAAGTCGAGTTCCTGTGAGGTGACCGCAGGCTCAACTGCAACAACATGCATGTATTGGTTAATTGGTTGTTTCATGACAGGACAGCATGATTAGTATATACCTTTTTCCCAACCTCCTTCTCCAAGCTAGCTAGATAATCTCTAAGTGTTTCGACTCCGTTATTATTGTCGAGAAAAATTCTCAAGTGCAGCTTTGATTGAGAATACTGAGCGAGTTTTCCATCCAGAGGCACCCAAATATCAGCAAGTTCTGATGCTGTGTGCTTCAAGAAATTGATCTCAGCATGTCCGAGTGAATAAGATTGGTCGAAAGGTCCTTCAAAGTTAAAAACCTCCACATCCAACACAGAAGGGGGCTCTTCTATGGCATCAAACTCAAGAATCTCTGTACAAATTTCAAACATGACTCGACTCCTCTACCAGATGTCGTCCAAATAAGGAAATGGCGTAATGTAAATAGACCAAGAACGAGCAGGTATACCGTTCCATTGAGGATCAAGAGTTTGAAGCTTCACAGAGCTAGTTCTCGACTTCCCGTTACAAGTAAACACAACATAAGGATCTGGAAGCTCTGCTGGACTTGCTGAAGCTAAATTTGCCCCCTCAATCAAAGCTACTGTAAGAACCCATCCGTCGCCTTGTGCTTTGACTCCATGATCACTTCCTGTCAATATTATGATGAATTATGAATCCAAATGAGGAAGTTATAACAGAACATAAAATAATCTAACTAAATTTCAGCAGCACCAGGATGTTATATGTCCAAGTGGTTACCTCTCCGTAGCCTCGCCTCCACAAAATGTGAAATCATGTAATAAACTCTCTCCAACTGAATGACCAATATACAACAGGTGATAAGTTCTCCGAAACTGTCAGGTAAATCAAGCCCTTCGAATTCTAATCCTTGCGGCATGCTTGGTTTGCAAAGGAAAATGTGAATAAGGACATGTAACAACATGAAAATGGTTGAGACCACTGTGAAATTCAGAAAGTACTGAATTCCCAAATCTGAACCACCCTGGTTCTCGGCCTCCAGAGTTGCCAAGATATGATCTTTGTCCGACATATCCGCAATTTTTGCTACTTCAAACTTCTGAGATAGAAAGGTGGCGAATTGCTCGAAACTATCCTTCAATCCCTGCCTGGCTCCACTTTCAATCATCCCCTTCATCATTGTACTCTGGCTGAAGTTTAAAGCCCAAGATACCACAAGACGAGCGGAATCTCCTTCTGAAGATGACACTACACCTGGCGTTATCTTATACAGTAATTCAACCTTGAAAGTGCTCCCATATGGAACATCTGGAGTGCTCACACTGACATGCACAGCAAATTCATTGCCATCAGCCTTGATGTAGGTTTGATCTTCGGTGGCTTTTACAGCCTTAACTAGCTTAGTTGCTGCTTTAGTATACGTGACAATTCTTCTTAAGCATGGTTCGTCTTTTTCTACTTTCCATCTCCAAGGCTCTTCTTGAAAATCTGTTGTTCCCTGCAGCTCTGCCAAACTCCTTTGGAATTCAGAGTTCGGAGCAAAGAGCGCCAAGTTAAGATCCTTTGGTGGCACCCTGTAAGTTTGATCGAGAAGGATACCCCCCTGCAGATCTTCGGGCATTTCCTTATCTACACTCTTGGATTGCAGAGCTTCAAGTGATTCTTCAAAGCTAGAGTCATCAGGAGCCTGCATTACGCGGTCTTCATTATCCGTCTGCATAAGCAATTCAGAGGAACTTTCATCCCGCGGTGTCTCCTCCTTGTTATTGAACAATTTCTCCAAACGCCCGGCAAGTGACTTCATCAAATGTTTCCCTTCATGCAACTTTCTGATTGCAGTGGGAGATGCATGACCATTATGAGTAGACGTAGACGTAGGCGTAGACATAATTCTACTTTCCCATTGCAAGTGATTATTGCTCTCAGTTAAAGTGTCCTGATATCTTCCATGGAGGGACAGAGCGAGAAGAAGTTTACCTACATTTAATTATAAAAAACCAATCATCAAAACTTCTCAAACTAGATGAGATTACCTTATTCTAGTTAGGACAAACAGCATTATACAGTTTTCATGAAAAACAACCCAACAAATAAGCAATATACTGCTTGCAAGGATAGCTAATAACACATACCATTGTTTACATTTAGCTGCTAGTTAAAGGAGCTAATATAGCATAAAAATCATGCTCTAGCTACTTCAGGCAACAGCCATCGCGTGAAGCACTCTCTCGAGGATGAACAAGCTATGCGAACTGGGACTTCGCCATATACTAGCTTACACTCAACTCAAAATACAGTTAGGAAACACTTCTGGCGGCGTAAACAAAATTGATACTCTGTCTCTCTTGGCCCTATTGCAAAAGCAGAATGTTTAGTCTTTAAAGATGTAAACAAGATTCAGCATATCCTAAGGTCATATCTAGCCTTATACTCTTCCATGCCTTACCCCCATGATCATCAAAGCAATTATTTCGGCTTATTTCGACAACCCAGATTACTACTATTCATTCAATGACCTCCAGAGCAAACAAAATAGTGTCTTCAACACAAACCAACATCAAATCAAGCCATAAAATATAACTGATTGCATCACTCAAGTAAGTAGTGTAATTCACTAACATCAAATAATTCAAATAGTCATAGACAGAGAATCCAATCAATAAAACTGGCCAATACAGCTACACATTCTAAGATATTGCACCATTCAAATAAATAGGCATAATACACAAACGTAAACAAGTCAAAATACTCAAGATGGAGTGATCAACCATCAATCCAAACAAGAAAACTTACCACGATTATTCTCAACTGATTTCACGTGCTTGCCCTTCTCCAACGAGAACCAAGAAGGCGGCAAGCTCTGGTTCTCCTCCTCCGCAACGATCCAAACCGGAATCTTGACCCGACCCACAAACTCCCCCGCGGAAACATGGAAGAATCCGTGGTCGTGATCGTCGCATTTGTAAACAGAAACAACTAATTCCTCCTCCAAATCATGCACTCTGAAAACAAATTCCTCATTCCAAAGAGGGTTCTCAGCGTTCTTCAAAATCCTCGTTTTCGATTTCTGCTTCCCCACTTGCAGTTTCACATAGGAGTTCTTCAACGCGCTCCCTCTGCCCTCCAACAAGTTCACGTAGAGCCTCATTTCTGTAACGTTTTCTTTAGTTTCTTGGATTGGTATTAATTAATGCTCAAAGCAGCATTTTTTCATGAAAGAAACGGCCTAAAAAATTGGAATAAATTTGTGGGGTTTGAACCGTTGGCAAAGCGGCGGCCTTGTTGTGGAGAAGTAAAGATTGTTTTTTTGAAGCCATGAAAACACGTGGAAGCATGCAGAAAGCGACACGAGGAATTGCGGGCTTAGAAAAATAGTCGCATTCTGGAATTTCCTTTATCTTGGAAGAGGCGGTTCGTCGTGGATTTTTGAGTCTACCCGTTTAGGCCATTGAATTCACATTTCTTGGAGGAAAGTCTGTTGGTTGAAATTGGATTGCATTTCTTGGGTTTTTAATATATCTAATAGTGTTTCAAAGCATGCATGTAATGTAATAATCCAGCAAAAAAAATAAATAATTTCAATTCACTATTCACCGTGAGCACATAGAGCACATAGTAATATGTTTGTGATGGGAAGATTCTGGGTTAGGCAGACCTAAACGATTTAGGCGGGTTTTATCCATTAACCCAAGCTCAAACCCATATAATATACCCTAATGGGGATTAATAAACTCTATTTGGGATGGGTCAACCCATTTGGGTAAGATAAAACCCGCCTAAACCGTTTAGGCCTGCCTAACGCAAGTTTTTGCCGTTTGTGATTGATGTAATAATATATTAATATGTATTCATGATAGATAAGTGGGGAACTCATTAAATAAGATCAAGAAATATATGGAATCCAAAATTATGTAAATGGAATCTATGAAGTTTCTAGACATTTGTAAACAAATAAACAATGATATATGGTAGTTGAAAAAATGGGTAGATCTATAGCACCACCTATGAAGTCATTTCTTTTTCTTAATTTATGAAATGAGTTGTAAAATATATATATATATAATAAAATAAATTTTTACACTCACTAGGTTTTTAAAGTTATATTCTATTAGTTATTTATGAACAAATAGAATTGATCATGCTCAAGATATATAGAAAATTTTTTTTTTTTAAAAGATATATAGAAACTTATTTCTTACATTAATTTAACATGTAAAAAATCGAAAGATACACATATTTTGAGTTTCACTTATATTCATGATTGTAAAATTCACTAGGTACGTATTAATTGGACACTCGGGCAGAACTTAATGCCTCGACATTTTATGTGATAATTAATCGGTAAATTAATTATTTATATTTAACATTTATTAATAAGAAATTTATAAATTTTATTATTTAAGAAAATAAAAAAATGATCGCTTAGACAGACTAACCCACCTAGTCGATACTGCCGATTAATTATTGAACCACCTAAATACGAAAATTTAATAATTTGTAATTCAGATAGTAACTGACGCCATAACTTCTACAACAATTTTTATATTAGGATATTAAATACAATATTGACTGATCCACTTCATACATTAATAGACCAAATGCATAGTAAATGTAAGCCATCACTTGAATATAAATGTAAGTATAAATATAAATAGATGGATATAGTTGTATGACTTTTGGAGTAGTGTGATATATCAGCAAATCTGGTCCCTTGCTATTCTAGAATTTCAAGCGGGTAAGCAAACATCCCTTCAATGCTATATTCAATTTTTTCGTGCTAAGTTACACTAATATTTTTGTAAAAAAATATTAAAATAATGAATTAGTACTTAGTCTTCATTAATAACTTTTTTAATAGGTAAAAGTTTGTATGATATGAACTCATTATTTTGTAGACATATAAATTTATGAGTGAAATTTATTAATATTCAAAAATAGAAATCCTCTAATGCCCGTTGTGGGTTGATGTGACAATATATTAGAGGTAATTATCATAACTAAAATTGATACTACCATCAATATTATATTATCACATCAACACGTGGACACATATTAGTGATTATCATAATCAAGATTGACACTACCATCAATATTATATTGTCACATCAACACGTGAACATATTAATATGTGTCCATGGTAGATAGGTGAGCAAACTTGATAATCAAAATATTATATACACTCACAAAAAGTAATCACTCAAGATTCTGACACATTTCATAATTTTATTATTGCTTTTTTTTAAAAAAATAATGTTGATAGAGATATTTTGATTCAAATATAAATATGTTGTGAATTTGATAGAATAAAATAATGTGGATTCGACCTGCATAAATAAAAAAACTGAGATATAATAAAAAAACCAAAAAAATGAATTAATGGGTTCAGTTTCAGTGCGCCGACCCACGTGGCACATACACCATCTTATGTGTAAATTAAAAAAAATGTTGACATGCCAAGTTGGTTGGTGTGTGTGCACTGATGATACACACCCTCGACACCGACCAACATAAATTTGAGAAAAAAAATATATTTGTTTGTCATGTCGGTCGGTGTCTTAGCCACGTGGGTCGGTATCCTTGCACACAACACTGGTCCGACACCCACCGGGCTCCAATTTAAAAAAAAATAAAGAAATCGTGTGCTTTCAATTCCTTAAATTATTTGACACCGAACGACACATTCAAACGGGTAAAACACACAACACAGACACAAAATCGAAGAGAAAATCCTCAATCGACAGTGTGAGAAATTCTATCAGTCGATGTCAACAAGACCACCAATTTCAGCTTTAACAATGGCCGCACCAAATCAGGTATTTCATCCAATTATTTTTGTAAATTTCGCCCAAATATTGTTTGAATTCTTCTCAAATTTTGATGTGTATGATTTGTTTGGTATTGTTTTAATTGTTTGAATTATGTTATGTTTAATTGATGTAGAAATAGGTATTTTTATTGATTAAAATAATATAGTATTGTTGATTTGGCGAAATTAGGGAAAATGCATCAAAATTATGGCAAAATTAGGTAAATTATGAGAATTATTCAATTATGGATAAATGGGCGAAATTAGGGCAAAATTGGGCGATATTAGTTGAATTGGAGGAATTATGTTTTATTATTTGTTATATTGTGAATTTATATTTAGGTTCGAATTATGTTTAGTTAGATTTTTTTAAATTAATTAATTCAATTGTCGATGCTTATTTAGGTTTAATTAGGTCTTATTAAATTAATTTATTTGTGATTGTTTATTTTGGTTGAATTAGGTATTAAATTAATTTCTTCAATTGTAAATGTTAGTTTGGGGGAATTATTCCATTAGGGCCAAAATTAGAACAAAATTATATTAAATTAAAAATGAGATCAAAATTATTAAATTATAAATACGATCGATATTAGTTTTAGTAGGTTCTTATGTTTGTGTCGTGTTTAAGGTGTGTTGTATTAGGACAGTTGGACCTTATTTTTGTGTAAAGTATTTAGGAAGTTGTTGTGTTAGGGCAGTCGGACCTATTGATATATGTGTTGAATTTTAAAATTGATAACTGTTAAGTATGAACAAAAACTAATTGTGATGTTGTGAATATGATAGTTATAGGACTTTGTTAGGTATTAATGTAGAAATCCCACATTTAATTTGATGTTTTGATGTGTCAAGAACTGAATACCAAGGTTAATCCTTAGAGTTATTACTTCATGTAATTCTTGTATAGGATAATCGAGTTGTAATAGTTCGGGTAAGGCAAACCACCAAAAACTGAGGAACAATTTTTTAGGACAAAACTGTCAGAACAGAAGGACCGAAGAAAACTGTGAAGACAGTTCAAGAAGCGATATGCGAAGAAAACTGTGAAGACAGTTCAAGAAGCAATAGACCGAGAAAACTGTGCAGACAGTTTTAAATTGTCAAGGGAAGCAATAGCGATGAATACTGTGGACACAATTTTTGTAGAAAAAACTGTCGAGAGGCGCTCACAGTTTCAGACCAGCAAAGTTTCATGCCAAAGAAAACACGTGAAAAGCAAGGGGCCAGCAGTCATAAAGAGCATTGAAGACTCAATGATAAGGAACAAAGATACACTCAGTTATGACTGCAGTACAACGTTGTTCGAAGTCTGACACAACAGGACAAAACTATCTCTGCAAAAAGCATGGCAGTGTTCTGAAAAGGCAAAGGAGCAGGTCTGCGACCACAGAAAAGTATGGCCATTGATTGGACATCATTCGAATTGTCTCTACCGGCTATTTTCAAATATCCAACTATAAATAGCAGAAGGACCAGAGAGACACGAACTGAACACTTACGAACCTTGCTATTACTCTGCCTAATTTAAAACTCAAAGAATTCAAAGCTCCTAAGTGAAAGATATTAACTCCGTGTATCATTTATTGAACACGAGGTATTCTTGCTTAAGGAATCTTCTGTGATTCACCGTGTGACCTTGAGTTCACGAGGATTAAGTCTTTCGACTTAGTCTTTCTCTTTGGTGTTCTTACTTTTCAAGTAAGAACATAGCAGTCTGGTTCTTCGTCAAGGAAAAGGTTCTTATGGGCTTTCGCCAACTTTCGTATGTTATGGGAAGAACTCAACCATCCATCCACCGGAGAAGGAGAAGGGAGGTTTGTCCTCATTCCATTTCTGACGACTACCAGTTCTGAGAAGACGTCGAGGTGTTACCTGGCTTCGAGGAACTGAAGAAGGAGTGAAGATCATCTACCTGGGCGAGTGATACAATTTGCTGCGAACGGTGGTTTTCGTGGTGATTGGCTATAGATCGTGAGGAGTGTATACTTCATTTTCTTAGTGGATTACCAGATTAATTTCGAAGAGTGTACGTAGGACTTAAGGATCCGAACCACTATAATATCCTGTCTCTTTTACAGTTTTCGTACTCTTATCTTTATGCAGTTTACAACTGAGTTTTGAAACCTTCAACACTTCACTAAAGTGTTGAAGTGTATATCTGAAAACCGATTAAGCAAACTGCTCGGCTAACACGGTTTTTATAATTCCTAAACTGGGAAATTGACCCCCCCAGTTTTATAGTGCAACTGCTTGTAAAAACTTCCACTGCATAATTATTCGTACTCTGATCAGGGACCAACAAGTGGTATCAGAGCCAAGTGGGTCTTTCTAGACTAACCTATTTTGAGTCGCTTAGGACCGGATCCATATTTAATTGCACTCTCATTTGTCTGTTAAGTGTGATTAGCAAGCAGATTATATCTTAAGACAATGATGAATTATCCAAGTCTTCCCAAGTACAACCCGAAGAAGTTCGCAGTATGGAAGACGAGGTGTCTCATTCAACTGCGAAGCCAGCATCCAAAGATGGATGAAGTCTTGAAGAATGGACCTCTGAAGATCCAGAAGGTTAATGTCCGGCTCGGAGGAGATGTTCAAGGTCCTCAAATGATTGATAAGCCACATGAAGAATGGACACTCGAAGACAAGAAGCGTTCCCAGCTTGATCCCATTGCCCAGGAAATGATCATGCAATCTCTTCCAAAATCTCTCATGGATGAAGCCATAAAAAATAGCAGTGCCAAGGAGCTTTGGGATTGGATCAACGAGCTTACTAAGGAAACTGAAGCAATGAAACGCAACAAGAAACATGTTTGCGTTGACAAATACGAATCTTTCCAGATGCTGCTTGCTGAAATGATCAAATCGATGGAAGCGAGGTTCAACGCCATTGTCAGCGAAATGAAAGGTCTTGGAAGAGAAAAGAGTGTGACTGAGATAAATGCCAAAATTCTCTCACGAATGCCTAAGGAAGATTGGTTTGTCAAAACCACCAGTTTAAAGACGATGGATATTTCAAAGATGACCACCAAAGAGCTGTTCGCCGAACTTCAAGCCCATGAATGAGATATTCAGATGGTGAACAAAAATGAAGCTGTTAGAACCCCAAATTTAGCAGCTAATGATGACGCTGCATTCTTCGTAAAGAGAGATTTACAAAGACGACAAAAGAAGTCAGTTCAGTTCGATAAAACTGCCTATCAATCCTCTCCAGCGAAGGAAACCTCCACCTCAAATCAGAAGAAGGAAACTGGCCTATCAGTTGCCAAACTGGAGGAACATATGAGGAACTTGACCGTACTCCTCGAGAAGGCCAAAGCAAAAGGAAAGGAAGCTCAGTCCAGTGAGCAAAGGTTTACAAAGAGATAGCCTCACACGTGTTATGAATGCAATTCTCCAGATCACTTGAAGTACGAATGCCCTCTAGTCTCTCAAGAGGAGAGAGACAGACTGAGGAAGGTATTTGAAAGGAGAGCTTCTAAAGCTATGGCCCAAGCGATGCTGTCCAGAACGGAAGTGCCAGACATTCCAGACCATGATGATGGCTATTATACGTCTGAGGATGAGAATGACGAGGAAGCACTCCTGGCCTTCATGGCAGCTGTGGATGGGGATTTTACCTATGAAGAAGACGATGCTTCAAACTGCGAAATAGTGGTAACAACGCCTCTACCCTTATCTTTTGCATCTACACACATAGATGAAAGCTCTGAATTTTTCCGCTCAAATTCAGAAGATGTTTCTCTAGAAAACATTATAAAAGAGGTTGAGAAATTTCATGAGATAAGCTAATGAAAATGCCTCACTGAAATCAAAGATTTCAGTTTTGACCGATGAAGTCGCAAAGACGAGGTTAATCAGTGAGGATATTGAAAAACTCAAGGAAGAACATTTCAAGCTTTATAAAAATTCTGAAAATGTTTCAATGGAATGTGACTCCTTGAAGAAACTTGAGCCTATTAAATGTGAATGTACTTTCAAAACGAGCTCAAGGAAATTAAAAGAAATCTAAAATGCAAAAAACAACCATACTATAAATACGAAATTGGGTTTATGGAGCATCAAAATAAAGATGTTTTAAGCGAACATGTATCAAATTCAGGAACTGAGAAAACATTTTAAGCTTCGTCAAAGCCAAACTCAGTTCAGGCAATGTGTTGGAAAAACGAAAAGTCAATTCCAGAGAGCCAGTCAAGCAAAAAGAAAAGACCAAATGCTGGTCAAAAACTGACTCTAAATGGGTACCTCGACAGGGAGTCCACACAGTTCGTAAACTGTATAAACAAACTGTCAAGAGGAAAACTGATTTTTCTTCAAAACTGGATAAACGTAATTTTCAAACTGCAAGGAATCCAGTTTTACCAACAAGAACGACTGAGCAACACGTAAATGTTGCAAGGAAGTCAATTCTGATGGGTTTTGTATACTGAAAGCATTTATTACAATGAGTATACAACGGTTTATTTCTCCTATATGTTAACAATCGTACATGTGTGAACAATGGTATCCTCTTGTCTCACCGATAGGGACGATCATACGGCGTGTTGTAGATCGCAGAAGACAGTATGATCACTTGACCTAGTGAGACATAAACCTGATCACAGCCGAGACAGCTTATGAGGATACGTCTGTCCGGATGGATGCGACATTGTCGGAATAAGTAGTCTGTCTTGGTTACTTGACATGCTGGTACTCAGAGGTGGCGTATTGATGGACCGCAGTGAGATATATTCGTCTGTCTGACATCAGTGAATAAAAGATCTCGTTATATTGATTGAGTCCAAACCCTAACGAAGGTTCAGGGGTTTGCACGGGTTGACTATTGCTTTCACTTGCCATGGTGGAGAGCCTAAGTAACGTGCTCGTATATTCGCATCTTGGGTAACAGCAGTTCGTGTAGTACCGCCTGAGACTGGACTTAGGTAACCATATTCGAGTAATAGGATGGGGACATTCCCTAAGGAGCTCAATAACATTCATCGTGCCAAAGTCCTGCAGGCTGATTAAGTTCAGGCACGAGTGATAAGGTTTGAGTGGTACTACTCAGGAATAATAAGATATTAATTAATTGTAGTTAGAGCTTGTGAGAGGCTCTGATTAATTAATGGATGTCCGGTAACCTTAAATATGGGGATTCTCAATTAATGCAACCCGTTCTCATAACGTGGTAATAAAGGGGTAGGTCAGTATTAATTCTGTGGTGAAAAAGAATTAATATTAATTAATTAATTGTGTCCTGGGTTGTGGACATGTGAATTAATTAATTTATAGGCCCACTTTATTATTTGCATTAGGTCCCAGGTCTGGCCCAATAAGTGTGCTGAATTGAGCCCAGGAGCCCACTAGGGTTTTATAACCCTAGGTCTATAAATAGACCTCTCACTCTCTGAAACCCTAGCCACTTCATAAGATTCAAATCAATTGAAACCCTAAGGAGAGAGAGAGAGGGGCGCCGATCCTGAAGAGAGAGGGAGGAGAATTTCGATTCTGGTCCTGCTCAAGCCACAGATCTACGGTGTCCTCACCAGTAATATATCTGACCAGCACCGGGACACAGCCCTGAAGATCTGATCTGGAGAATAGAAATCCTATTTCTTTCTTTTTTTTATTTTCAATTTTAGTTAAGAAATTAGGGTTCTAATTTCTGATTCCGCAGATAAAATCGAATTGCGTGGTTGAATTGGAATTTGGAATTCAAACGCAAAAGATCGAATCAGACTCGACAGAATAACGGTAATTCCTCAATCCACAATTCTTCGTATTAAATTCATAGGAGCATGCTTGGGTTTTGAGAATTTTAATTATGAGCAATATCCATAGATCGATCCGGTTCAGTTTGGTTTTGGAGATTCGATTCACGGTAAAACCCTACAATTGGTATCAGAGCCAGGTTTCTGATTTATGGCTCTGTTGTTCATAATTAAATTCAATATGCATGTATGAATTTTTTTTTTTGTGGATGTTTGGTTTTTGTTCCTCGTGGCAACCCGTTGATTCAGCCCGCGGTGGTTTATCCGTGTAGGACTGAATTGTTTTTGTAAAATCATGAGAAAATCCGTGATTAGTGTAGATTTGAAAATTGTAATAGAATAGATTTTCTGTAATTTTCAAAATTATGTAATTGGACGGGTCGAGGACGAAGAACGAAGACGGAGCCGACGCAGGGCCGACGACGGGCGACGGTGAGCGCGGCAGGCGCGCGGGCACAAGGCTGAGGCAGCGCGGCACGCACAGCGCACGCGGGCGCGGTGCAGGGAGCGCGCGCGGGCGCGGCACGGTGCACAGGCAGACGCGCGGGGCGCCCGGTGTGCGGCGATGGGTGCGGGGGGTAGGCGGTCGGCGGCGGCTTCGGTCGTCGTCGACTGCTACTGTCCCGTCGCGGTGGCTCGTGTTTTTGGTGGTTTGTACAATCCTGTGTAAACCCTAGGGTTTGCATTAGGGTTAGGGCAAATCATCAGATCACAAAGGCCTAAAAATCCAAAAAGATTTGGTGTATCCAGATTTGAAGGTCCTTGAAGATTTGGAAGATTTGAAAAGATTTGGATTTATCCAAATTAATTCAAAATTCAAATTTGTAATAGATAGATATTATTTTCTATTTTGTGGGGCCACGAGAAATTTTTGTTTGCCTTAATTGTCCTCGTATGATATATGATTTATTTATGTGCGCAATTTAAGCATGTGTAGATAATAGGAAAAGCATGTTTTACTGCTTTTATTATTTACAGTTTTTCCAAGCATGCTTATGTGATTAATTTCTTTTGTTGGATTATATTTTGGGAATTTTTGGGCTTGTTTAATTACATGCAAAAAATTGGAAAATATAATGACAAAAGGAAATTATGTGTGCGCATAAAGAAACCTTTTAAAAAGAAAAATACTAAGCAGATTTTTTAATTAAAATCAATAGACCTCCACAAAGCGGTCCTAGGCTGTAAGTGTATCTCTCGTTCTAGTAAACGTCTACGAGTGTAGCTTGCTAGTTCCCGGAGGTGCATGGGTACGGTTGTTGGGATTTCTAGACAAACAATTTAAATCATGTGAATAGTGGGAGGGCTTTGCGTAAACGTCTACGAGTGTAGCTTGCGTAAACCTCTTTCACAAGTATTTTAGGATTGATTTAAATTATAGATAACAAAAGCTTTAAGGGATGTGCGGTATGGTTATGTGCCATACTAAACTGTCTCTTTTGGCCAGAGTTAAATTTGTGGTTAATTGCTTAGAAGCATCTTAGAATATAATGCAAGAATTGCATCCCTGTTCTTGAGAGATGGCTTGGTCTAAGGTTTTCACTAATTATTAATTTATAGTGTTAAAAGCATCCTGACATGGTAGTGAAATTAAATGGATTGGGGCTTAAAACCCGCAGTTCTGGTTAAGGGTGACATCGTAAACGTCTACGAGTGTAGCTTGCGGTAGGAACTCTTGGGCAATTAGTGGAAAACATTTGTATTTGATTTATTAAAAGGTTTTCAATGCATTTGTTTTCGAAGTTCAACATGTATGTTCTTATTCTTTATTGTTTCAGATATGTCTATGTCTACTGTTGATCATTTACTTGTTCTCAATCCTCTAACTGGTCCAAACTTCCATGAATGGAGTTTCTGCATCAAACACATCCTTTATCTGAAAAATCAAGCACATGTTCTTTACATGGATCCACTGTTGCGTTCTCAAAGAGGAGTGTGCAAACTTGAGCTTGAATTCTATGACAGATGGGAGGATGCTGATGAGTTTGCCTTCTGGCTCATCACGGGTTCCCTGTCTAGAGAATTAAGGCATAAGTATGAACACCTCGAAAGGGCTGGAGAGCTTTGGAAGGAACTCTCGACGACCTTTGGCAAAGTGGAGCAAACTATTAACTGTAAGCTTGTGCAGAATCTTGTGTGCAAGAAGATGGTTGAGGATAGTTCAGTGACTACGCACATGATGTCTGTGATTGATCTCATGAGACAGTTTACTGTGCGGGGTGGTAATATCAGTGCGCAAGGCGAGATTGATATTATCTTGAATTTTCTTCCGGAATCTTATCATGACTTTAAGGTAGTTGCTGCTGCAAAAGGAGAGTATGCTCTGCATGATCTGCTTGAGGATCTTGTAGTGGAGCAGTCTACCATGCGAGCACGGAAACCTGTTCTGTTTGGCTCTAGTACTGGTTCGACAACCTCTAAGGTTGGAGATGATGGTGCTGAGAGCAAGTTCAGGAAAATAGGCAGTGATAGCAAGTCTAGGAAGGGGAAGAGAGCCAAGGTCACTCCAAAGAAGAACGAGTGTGCTGGATGCGGAAAGGTGGATTGTCCGAATGCCAAGGGACAAGTGATAAGCTCATTATTTTACTCGTTTATCTATATTATTTTCTACTATTTTATGTAGTTTTATTGAGTTTATATATATATTCTATGCATGAGTCTATATTAGGTGGTATTATGCGCATTTTGGTGTTTTTGCAGGGTTTTAGGCCTAAGTTCACGAGAAATCCGTTCCGGAAGCAGTGACGTGTAAGAGTAGCAGTGAAGATTTCTTCCACAAGAGGAATTCGAGCTATTGGCACATGGTAATGGATGATTCTTTGAGTTAGCTCTCCAACGCAACTGAAATCGGGTCAATCGGAGTTCGGAGGAGGAGGTTATGGCCAAAACCGTGAGACTGCGCAGAAGGGGCGAGAAGCTGCGTCGACAGACGCCAATTGGCATCGATCGACGCCGACCAAGAAGTCACGTCGATCGATGTGGATCAGCCACGATCGACGCAAGGCTGTCTGCTGGAGCGAAAATTCAAGAAAAAACGGATTTATTCATATCTTTAGCCCTAGATTTGATAGGATACACATCCAGCACTATAAATAGCTTATTAAATTCGATTTTTAAGAACCAATTATCATAGTATTCAGTTTTTAGAGTTTGAAGACTTGGGAAACACGAAACCCTTTATTTTTTGTAAGTTCTTTACTTTTATGCAATTGAATATGTTTTATTTTGGATTTCTATCTACGATGAGTGGCTAGAAACCCTAGCGGGTTCTAGGGGTTGATATTATTATGGATGCATGTTAGGATTAATTTATTAGGTTCATGATTCCTGTGTTTATTTCATAATTCTAGATTAATTCAAGGACCGAGAGGTGACGATTAATTTAGATGTCTAGCTATTGATAGAAGGACCGAGAGGTGAATATTAATAGTGGGAATAGGAATACATGATACGATCTACACTATCCAAACAGATGTACTAGATTTAGGAATTGAACTGATTTGCTTTTCAGATTGACTAATTTGGTGTACTTTGAGACCGAGCGGAGATAGTCACTAGTTAGTAATCTAGGTTATATTTGCCAAACAAGGAAATATAGCATTGTTGCAGTATTCCACCTGTTAAATTAATTGATTCCTACATGTCATCCATAATATGAATTCTTCCCCAGAATCTGTGTTCCTTTAAATTTGCTTTCCAAACTACTTTAATTTTCTGCATTGTTTTCTTTACTTTTATAAAACCCTGATTTTGGATTTCTCAAACAATGAATCTTAGGATCATAGCTAGTATATAGGATAGTTTCCCCACACAATTCCCCTGGATCGATAACCTTAGGGTTTACAAATTTATTTGCCGCTGTTATTATAATTAATCTGTTAGAAATAGCAGTGATCAACAAGGTACGTCATTTGCATTTGTAACGGAAACATGTTTAGCATCGGTTTCTACTCATTCGTGGGTAGTGGATACTGGAGCTACTGATCATGTTTATTACATTTTGCAGGGGTTCACACCGAGGAGGGTGCTGAAGAATGACGAGGTTACCATCTCGATGGAGAACGCAGCACAAGTGAGTGCAGCTGCCATTGGAGATTTCACCCTGTACTTTGATGATTCTGTTTTAACATTGAGAGATGTTTTGTACGTGCCGAATTTTTGGCGAAACCTTATTTCAGTTTCCAAACTTTATGTTGATGGATATTCAGTTATTTTTGATAGTGGTGTTTCTATCATTGGTAATAACGGTGTTATCTGTCGTGGAATGCTGAATAATTCTCTCTATGTTGTTAACTGTAATCATAAGTCTTCCGCAAGTATTGCATATAGTTCATCCGTAATTGATAATCCTAGGAAGAGAAAACTTACTTCTTCTGATGAGGATCTTACATATCTCTGGCACTTGAGACTGGGTCACATCAGCTTGAAGCGGATTCAGAGACTTGCAGATGACGGTACATTGGACTTTGTCCGGGCTGTACCTTATCAAGTCTGCGAATCCTGCATCGAGGGCAAGATGTCAACTAGGCCTTTCAAGGCTAGTCAGTCTCGAGCAGAGGAAGTGTTGGAATTGATCCATTCTGACTTATGTGGATCGATGTCCACACAGGCTCGTGAAGGGTACGAGTACTTTGTCACTTTCATTGACGACTACTCAAGGTATGGATACGTTTACCTGCTTCGCTACAAGTCTGAATGCTTTAAGAAATTCAAAGAGTTCAAGGCTGAGGTAGAAAAGAAGGTCGGGAAAACTATCAAGTCACTGTGATCTGACCGCGGTGGCGAAGACCTCGGTAACGAGTTCCTGCAATTTGTCAAAAATGGGATTACATCTCAGTGGACTGCATCGGGTACTCCCCAGCAAAACGGTGTAGCTGAAAGAAGAAATAGGACTCTTCTAGAGATGGTAAGATCAATGATGAGTTATGCAAACTTACCAATTTCGTTTTGGGGCTACGCATTGGAAACAGCAGCTTACGTGCTTAATGTGGTGCCTTCTAAATCAGTTCCTAAGACGCCTTCTGAGCTCTTCCTTGGTCGCAAACCTAGTTTGTGCAAGTTTAGAGTATGGGGTTGTCCGGCACACGTACTGTCGAAGGAACCTGATAAGTTAGAAAGCAGGTCAAAAGTAATGTTGTTCATAGGGTATCCCAGGCAAACGAAAGGTGGTTACTTTTACTGTCCTGAGAGTCAAAGGGTCGTTGTTAGCACCAACGCTAGATTCTTGGAGGACGAGTATGTGAGTAATCACAAGTCAAGGAGTGATATCGTACTTCAAGAAATTGAGAATGAGAATGCAATTCCAAGGGAAGGGGAACGTGTAGATGTGGGTGCACCTGTGAGAGGTACAGCACCACTGACACGTTCTTCAGTGCAAGGTGCAGGACCACAAGTCAGTGCACCTACTACTGACACGGCACCGATGCCTCGTCGTAGTGGGAGAGTTATTTTCCAGCCGAAAAGGTACATGTTCGTGGGTGAGTCTTCGGACTTGAGCCCGGAAGACGGACATAAGGACTCTGACCCACTGACTTACGAAGAGGCAGTGCAGGACAAAGATGTTGCCAAATGGCATGTCTCCATGGATTCTGAAATTGAATCCATAACTGCTATGGATGTATACCAGAAGACTGATTTGCCGGATGGCTTAAGGGTCATAGGGTGCAAATGGGTATACAAAATAAAGAAAGGGGCAGATGGAAAGATCACGACTTTTAAGGCCAGGCTGGTGGCAAAGGGTTATAGTCAGAAAGAGGGCATTGACTATGACGAAACCTTTTCACTCGTAGCCATGCTCAAATCCATCCGGATACTCCTTGCCATAGCTGCGCATATGGACCTCGAGATCTGGCAGATGGATGTCAAAACCGCTTTTCTAAACGGTTACCTTGAAGAAGGTAGGGACATCTATATGCAGCAACCCGAGGGTTACATAAGCAAAGGCGAAGAACATCTTGTCTGGAAGCTTAGGAAGTCCTTGTATGGACTTAAGCAAGCTTCAAGGTAGTGGAACTTACGTTTCAACGATGTGATTAAATCCTATGGATTTGCACAGTTGGAAAACGAAAGTTGTGTTTACCGACTTTGTGTCAGTGGGAGCGTGGTCTTCCTTGCACTTTACGTTGATGACATACTCCTATTTGGAAACAACGAGGGAGTGATGTCTGAAATTAAAGTTTGGTTGTCCGAACAGTTCCAAATGAAGGATCTGGGAGAAGCTGGCTACATTTTTGGGATTAAGGTCTTACGAGATCGTAAGAGAAGAATGTTGAGCTTATCCCAGTCATCCTATGTGGATACTGTGATAGCCCGGTTCAGCATGCAACTCGCCAAGAAAGGCTTGCTACCTTTCAGACATGGCGTTCATCTTTCTGGTGGGCAGTGTCCTCAGACACAGTGGGAGAAAGACGAGATGAGTCTTGTACCATATGTAGGGTTTGAGTCTACGATTAACAACACGAGTTGTTACTCAATTC
>JAPKLW010000896.1:85023-98395 GCA_026898455.1 Plectranthus barbatus
TATTTATAGGAAATTCTAGGCTTCTATTGGGCTTGAGTTATCATGGGCCAGACCAGGGACCAGAATGCAAATAGCAAATAAGGCCTATCAATTAATTAATTCTCATATTCAACCCAGAATATAATTAATTAATTAATATTGATTCATGCCACCAGAGAAACAATACTGTCCTACCTATTTGCTACCAGGTTTTGAGGAACGGGTTGCATTGGACTCGGTTTATCCCCACATTTAAGGTTACAGACATTCGTTAATTAATTTAAGCTCTGACAAGCTATTTAATTAATTAACATCTTTAATTCCTGAATCAATCCACTCAAACCTTTTCACTTATGCTTGAACTTAATCAGCCTGCAGGACTTTAGCATTACGAACCTTTTGAGCTGTTCAGGGAATGTCACCATCCTATACTGAATGTGGTTACCTAGTTCAGATACCAGACAGTCATACACAGATTGATATCACCCAAGACTGCAGAAGTACAGGTTCAACTAGAACCCTCTCTACAACTCAAAGTGATATACAATATATGTATACTTCTGTATCCTCATATAGGTTTAAGATTCCATCGAGTCATAAAGATCTAGATTCTTTTAATGTCAGATAAAAGAATCGATCTCGACTTAGGTCCTCATCAATGTGTGCGCCACACCAGCATACCAAGACATCCAAGATAAGATGCTTATCCGCATATGCTGCAGCCTACACCGACAGTTTATCCTGGAACTGTCTCAGCTGTGATGACTATTTATATCTCGCTAGGTCAAACGATCCATACGATCTTCCGTGATCTTCTACACACCGTATGATCTCCCAATCGACGAGATAAGAGGATAATTGTGTTTGCGACACATGTTTGTTAATTCAGACAGGAGATGAACATACAACAATTATGATTCCCAGTATATTAACCAATAAACCTTGTACATAATATACCAATCATAATGCTTTCAGTATATAAATCCATCATGAGTGATACTACTCAGGAATAATAAGATATTAATTAATTGTAGTTAGAGCTTGTCAGAGGCTCCGATTAATTAATGGATGTCCGGTAACCTTAAATATGGGGATTCTCAATTAATGCAACTCGTTCTCATGACGTGGTAATAAAGGGGTAGGTCAGTATTAATTCTGTGGTGAAAAAGAATTAATATTAATTAATTAATTGTGTCCTGGGTTGTGGACATGGGAATTAATTAATTTATAGGCCCACTTTATTATTTGCATTAGGTCCCAGGTCTGGCCCAATAAGTGTGCTGAATTGATCCCAGGAGCCCACTAGGGTTTTATAACCCTAGGTCTATAAATAGACCTCTCACTCTCTGAAACCCTAGGCACTTCATAAGATTCAAATCAGTTGAAACCCTAAGGAGAGAGAGAGAGGGGCGCCGATCCTGAAGAGAGAGGGAGGAGAATTTTGATTCTGGTCCTGCTCAAGCTACAGATCTACGGAGTCCTCACCAGTAGTAGATCTGACCAGCACCGGGACACAGCCCTGAAGATCTGATCTGGAGAACAGAAATCCTATTTCTTTCTTTTCTTTATTTTCGATTTTATTTAAGAAATTAGGGTTCTAATTTCTGATTCCGCAGATAAAATCGAATTGCGTGGTTGAATTGGAATTTGGAATTCAAACGCAAAAGATCGGATCAGACTCGACGGAATAACGATAATTCCTCAATCCACAATTCTTCGTATTAAATTCATAGGAGCATGCTAGGGTTTTGAGAATTTTAATTATGAGCAATATCCATAGATCGATCCGGTTCAGTTTGGTTTTGGTGATTCGGTTCACGGTAAAACCCTACAAGTTCGATAACCGGATAGATATCCGAGAGGTTATAATAGAATTCAGTTTTACTATAACAGTTATTTCAATAGGAGGAACATATATTCGAGGCCTGAGTCAAAATAGTTCTATTATCCTAAGACTATGATGGCTAAAAACCCGAGAACTATTTCTCGAGATTCTTTCAAGAACAACAGTTTCAGAAAGAGTTCGCACACCACAACATTTCCTAACATGCATCCAAACAACATACAATATTTTAGGAGAAAGGTTAATCATTCACTAAAGAATGATTCAGTTTCACGAACTGTAAAAGTGAAACAAATCTGGATACAAAAGGATGGATCCAGAAAATTAACTTTGCAGGACCCGAAAGAATGCGGGGACCTAAATAAAATCTTCTGTCTTGCAGGGACAGAGCTCTCAAAAGAAAGCAAGATCTTGGATACTGGATAGCGGGTCCTTGGCACATATGACAGGAGAGAAGGATCTATTCAAGAACCTTGTGATAATGCAGAGGACCATCTGTTACTTTTGGCAACAAGGCCAAGGGACGAGTAGTTAGAAAAGGATGCGTGGAGCACAAAGGCATAATCATTTAGAACGTGTCCTTAGTCACCAATCTGAAGCATAATCTTCTAAGCATAAGCCAGTTAAATGAGAGTGGCTACATTGTCAGTTTTGAAGAATCAGACTGCCATATCATAGACAAAGTGACGAACAAGACAAAGATCAGAGGAATCAGAAAAGGAGGTCCCTATGTTGTGGATTGGTCCAGTGGAGAAGAAGGAACGTGCCTCATGGCGCACAGTTTCTCAGATGGAGTGAACTGGATGTGGCATAAAATATTAAGTCACCTGAACTTCAACTATATCATACATCTGGCAAAACATAACCCAGTCGAAGGACTGCCGCAGAAGAAGTTCCAAAAAGAAGGAGTTTGTAAAGCTTGCCAGCTCGAGAAACAGACAAGGGCCTCGTTCAAGAATAAGCTAATTACAGCAAGCACAGATCGAATTCTGGAACTGCTCCACATGGATCTGTTTGGACCAGTTACTCCACCCACAATTGGAGGAAGGAAGCAACCATTGTTTAATTCAGCATCCACTTCACAGCCTTCCGATAGAAGATGCGTCAGCATAAGATTTGAGATAAAAGCAATCATACCGCCAACTAGAGATGTCAATCGGGTCAACTCATCGGGTTTCGGGCCATCCCTATCGGGTTGCGGGTAAATCATCCCGGGTCAAATCAGGCTGAGATTTTTTTGGGCTAAAAAATCTTGATCCTAACCCATCGCTTTTCGAGCTAGCTCGTTGGGCCAATGAATTTATTAATTACTCCCTCCGTCCAGTCATATTAGACGTGTATTCCTGTTCGGTTCGTCCCGTTTATAGACACGTTTTCGAATTTGGCAAAAAATTAACAAAACATAATTAAATTAACTACACTTAAAATTACTACCCTACCCCCAAATGTTATTCAAATTCCCACCCTACCCCTCTGAAACCCTAAATCCCCACCCCTCAAAATTCATTCTCATTTTCCCTACCCATGCGTCATTGCTCCTTCTCTCTACACGAACTCACCACCAACCACTAGCCTCCGATCCAACCCTTCCCGTTGCCTAAGTCCCGTCCGCCGTCTGCTGTTGCTTCCAGATTCGTGGAGCACCATCATCGTAGTTGTCATTGCTTCTCCGTCTGGCACATCTTATGACCACCGCCACTTCTCACCACCCACGCCTGCAACCGACCATGACTCCGCCTGCAACACCGATGTCCAACCGGGAGTCACCACCACATCTCAGCCACCGTTGCTTCTCACCACCCGAGCTTGCAACCGGCCGTGGCTTCGCCTGCAATGCCGATGTCCAATCGGGAGTCACCACCATATCTTATGACCATCACATCTCACAACCACCACATCTCAGCCACCGCCGCTTCTCACCACCCACGCCTGCAACCGGCTACGGAACTCGAGTTGAAGTGTTTCTATACTAAATTTCTTTTCCCTTCTCACCACCCGCACCTGCGCCGATTCTAAAATTGTTCTTTTCCCTTTTTCTGATTTTCCCTAGGTTGAGGCACCGATGATGCGGGATGATGATGCGTTGGGAGTATTTATCGGCGAGGAGACGGATCTCGACTATTTTTCACTCCTAGGACCTGTGCTGAGCGGTGGAGAGGAGACGGATCTCGAGTTTGATGTGGAGGAGTCGTCGAAGTGGCTGGCCATGGAAGCACATCGTTGGCTTATTCCACACGAGATAAAGATGGTTGTCGTGCGGCAATTTTGGGATATTCAGTTCCTAATATTCAGTCTATCTCTCCTTTTTTACTTTTCTGTTGGTTGTATATTTTTTATGGATGGTTCTATGTTCTGCTGTGAACTCATCCAAGATATGAACGATCTGTAAGGGGAAGACTTCCGCTCTGAAGGCTCAGCAACAACACACTTCATAGTAACATAAATATTGAGCTCTGAATATAGAGCGAAAAGCAGCTGCAGCTCAATATCAGTCGTCAACAGTGATTTCACAATTCTTTCGTTATGATAGGATGTATAATACAAAATTATATTCAACTAAATATATATTCGGCCTCGAAAATCTGTAGAATTTTGCTTCTAAAATAGTTTACGGATATATTGATGGATAGAATGTAAATCAATCGCTCTTCTCCACCAATATAGTTACACAATTCATTCAACTGACCATTGTAGTAAACAAATATAGAGCACCGATTCTCCATTTTCACGAAGAAAAATAGTGAAAGAATGAAAATAAGAAGAATGAATACCGTGAAGATGGAGCAAAAAAATGACACTCTTTGATTTTTTTCGAATGTGTCTTTACCTGACACCGACCGTGGTCCACCATCCACTTATTTTATATATTTTATTTTATTTTAATTTTTAAAATAATAATAAAAATAAATATAGTGGGTCCGTGTATGGGTCGATGTCTTCTAGACACCGACCTGAGTCCACCAGACACTTAATTTATTTTCTTTTATTATTTTAAATAATAAAAAAAGAATGGATTGGTGTCATTCATCGGGCACCGAATATAATCTTATATAAAATTATAATCTTGGTTTGCGTCTTGGTTGGTGTCACACCAACTGAGTTTAATATTAATTTTTTTTCAACTGAAATTATTTAAATAAGTTTTGATTTGATACTTACTAATTATTTGATCATCATTAATCTAAAATTTCATGTATTAACAATTTTAACTCAAAATTAAGTATTTTTTAACGTATTTAATGTTTTGAGTATTTTCTAATGTGTTGGTGGTTTTAATTTTTTAAAACACTTTCCGCTAATTTATTATGTTCATAATATGAATTTTGTTAAATACTTCTCCCACTAGTGGTAGATTAAAAATTTATTGGTAAGGGAAGTTCGAATTTTTTTTTTTTTTTGCATACATCTTAATTTTAACTCTTTTATATCCTATATTTTTCTTATATTTATTTATTTTTTTCTTTACAAGAAAGAGTATTTTATAGAATATTAATCACAATAGTATAAAAATGAAAAAAACATCAAATACATAAATTAAAAAACGATGTTTTCTAAAAAAACATCATTTTTTAATGAGAATCGTAAATTAAAAAGTTGTAACTGAATTTGATAGTATTAAACTAAGAATAATAGTAGAAGCTGAAGAAATACATAATCTTTAATTTTGCAAAATATACATTTTAATTAATATATATAAAAACATAAGAAAGGAATAAAATAATTAATTTTGACATGAAACTAAATTTGTAATCCATTTCTTTAGATCTGAAACAATTCAATGAATTCCTAATTCTCAAATTAAATTGACGTTCATCCCCTTGAATAATTCACAAATTTGAATTTTGGAAATTTGAAAAGATGCTGCAATACCCTGCGTTCATGAATCAGAATCCGTGGTCCACCCGGATCATTCCGACGTCGTATCTGCTGCCGGCGCAGTGGCCGCAGCCCCAGAGCGACGAGCTCCTTCTCGCCATGGAAGAGTCCGAGTACGAAGAGAAGGTCCCTCTCTCACTAATTCTTCTGCACCAATCATTAATTACTGTACCCTGCTTCAAATCTTTACATCTCGTGATAATTTACAATCCCTAATTCACTTTTTTGAACGACTTTCTCCTCGATTTGTTACTGGATTCATCTCGATTGTTTGTTTCTGCTTAATGTAGTATTTGATGTTCAAAGATGTGTAATCTTATCTACATTCTTTTTTGGGTAGATTGTTCTTGATCATTTTTGGTCGACGGTTCACAGTTGAATTCTTTGTCGATAAATTGGGTTTTTAAGAAGCTCTAAGTGTATTGTTCTTGATAATCAATTACTATTTCAGTTATCTGGGTAGATTCTAGTGTTTATGATTTTACACATAATTAGTTTTGCTCACTGCCACAAGCTTCAGAGGATTATTTTCAAATTGTATTGGATAACTACACCTCTGATTCATAAATCTAGAAAGATGAGTCTTTTTCTTGAAAAGATGAAGTGGCAGAAGAGGTAAGCTGTGCTGTGCTCACTTGAGATAATTAATTTATGCCACCTAGTGAGGCAGTAGCTATTTTTCGTAAAATGAGATTTTGTGATCATCTTCTACTAGAAAATGCTTTGCACTCTCAAGTTTATAGGGCCAATTGGGTAGAGCATAGAGTGAGTGAAGGTTCATGTAAATGTCTCAAAGACTTGCACAATGTGGTTAATTCTTTACTTCATTGCTTGGCATCTGAGGATCTTTTACTCCCTTAGCATCAATGGCCGGCGAAATTCGCCTGATAGTTGCATAATCATTTGTAACTTCAGTAGATGAATTTGGTATTAAATGGTATATGCTAATGAATATTTGTGGATTGGGGTTAGAGAAGACTCACTTCTTGTAACACATACTTGAGATGGGAACTTCATTTCTCCAACATGCTTTGATATCTCTCTGTGTTCTTTCTTCTGGGACAACTAATGCTTTCCCCCTCCAATTTGCAGTGCAATGAAATCAGGAAGGCAAATAGCAACTTAGTCATTATTGGCAAAACCACAGTGGACAATGATAAAGAAGATTTCGACAACGACGCGGATGATGATGATGCTGACAATGCAGAAGAGTCTGAAGGTGATGAATTTGAGCAGGAGACAGGTTGAAGTGAGAATCAAGTTGTATGAATTTTCTGTATCTTTTGTTTTGGATGTTGGTTAAATGCACCATTGCCTACATTGATCCTGGACTAATCATGACTTTTATCAGCTTCTTGTGACTTCCCCCTTTCCCCTCTCTATAATTCATACTGTAGTTTTTTGTGCTATGACATCCAATGGTTTGTCTCAAACTTACCACATAAAAGAGTATAGAGAGATTTTGGGACGTCGTGAGAGAGTGTTAAATGTGTTCGCATCCTCTGTGGACGAAGACCTGAACCATCTTATAATGAGAAAGAATCTCTCTTTATAAGTTAATTTTGTAAGAAATTAAGGATGAGTAAGATCTCAACATGATATCAAATGCGGCCTGGATATAGTTGAAAAATTCCATGTGTAGTGGGAATGAAACTGGAAGAGGTCAAACATCCATTTGGCAACCAAGATCAATTAGGTGATAATGTGATTCAAAAATAAAATAAAAATTTAGATGATAATAGATAGCTGGCAGCAAGTAGTTATTGTCGTTATTTTAACTAGTTCTATCATGTTACAGGTATATGATCTGTCTGATTTGATCTTGAACTATATCAACAAATACTCAAAAATATTTATTGACAGTCTCTCTCTCTAGAAGTTCAATCTCTCATACTATTATAGAAGAAATTTATAGGTATTCAATTGACATTCTCAAAGCCTATAACTTGTGGATGAGGGTTTTTTTTTAATTTTTTTTAAACAGTGAGACATGTATAAAATATATCATTTAATAAATTATGTATTTCAGCATAGTAAATAATGTATTATTGAGTACATCATTTGCTACGCTGAAAATTGGGCTAAGCAATTCATTCATGTTGGGTCGTTCGGGTCATTATTGTGTTTGAGTTTAACGGCTTCGTGTTTGTTTGTGCCCATTATTATCGTGCGGGTTCGTGTTTGTTGGGTTGTTATCGTGTTTGAGCTTAATAGGTTCGTGTCGTGTTTGTGCCCATTATTATCGTGCAGGTTCGTGTCGTGTTATCGTATCTTATCAAAACAAATTTAGTCCTAAGTGTAAAGCTGTCAATTTATGTAAGGCCAATTGTTATTGTGTTGAGTCGAGCTCGTGTCGTATTATTGTTTCGTGTCAGAAATTGACAATCCTAACTAAATATACTATTTTATATCCCTCATTCTCAAACAATCGAATCCAAATAAATGTATTTTATTTATAGACATATCAGATATGTAATCGATAGTCCAGGCATCTTTTAAACCGATAAATCTCATTTAATTAACTTTTTAGATGCTTATACTATGATGTGTTGTATCTACAATTTGAAACTTTTTTTTTTTTAATGATGGAGACAAGTTCAAACTTTTCTTTGAAGAAAAGCATAAGGTTAAGGATTCTTTCTGGTGTGCTCGCATAATTTATGCATTTTCCATCGTTGTTTAGTGCTAATCTTTCTGCCTTTCATACGTGCAAGTAATTTTGTTTTCTCAAATTTTTGGTTTTTTTTTTTTTTAAAATTTTGTTCTTGCAGTTGTACCAACTTTCACATTGCTGGATTCCTAGTTGCTATTATTGTCTCTGTTGACGTTGATAATTCGAGTCTCAGTTGATATTATACGATTTATGGAATATGGTGTGATTTGGAATTTCTACTCAACTAACAACCCCAACCTAGAATCTTATACTTAAAATGAGTTGAACTGATTCATATAATTTTCCATTTTTATAATTAGGCATGTAATAGTTTTAGTTAATATTTAATTATTAGTTCATCATCGGAGTTTATAATTTATATTTATTGAAAGAATGTTTCATATTAATACTAACTTTGATTTTATTTTCATAATAATAATTCTTGAAATTGATAAATGTAATATAATTAAGAAATAGAGAATTTGATGTAATTGAATTCACTCAAAACTTGTGTTTATGGCATCAACAAGGTTTATTCTTTGGGGATCCTACTAGGTTTCCAATAAACTCCTGTAATGCTACTCGTGATTGACACGGAAAAGTCCCCATCATGCTTAATATTTCTCCTTCAAATTCTTAGTTGGCCAACTTGCCTAATTTCTCACGTCCACATAATAATAATAATAATAATAGATTATAATTTCAATTAAGAAATTAGTTGATCAAGTTTTTATTGTCATTTACGCCAATAAAGTATTTCGTTTTTTTATTTTTTTTTTCAAGTCATATGATTTTTTTTTCCACCCGAATCAGCCATTCAGCCCCAACAAATTTGAACTCCGTCCATTCTCAAGAAACCTGCAAACAGTCAAATGAAAAAATAAAATATAAACAAAATTAAGGTGAAGTCAAATAATTGATCAATGCAATAATAGTCAATCTCTTTTATTCACAAATTTTGCCCTTTGGGTTTGATGAAAAACCGTATAGTGAAAATACACGCGCTTACCTGTATCAAACAGAAGAAATCAACGCAATCCCAATGGTACATCGCGTACACAACACGCAATGACACCACGCGCCGCCGCGAGAAAAAGACGGTGACAGAATCACGGCGTCAGTTGTGAGGGTGTACATTCAAATTCCTGTCAACGACGGTTTTCTGTCACGGAATCGGATTTCAGGAAACAATATTAGCTTTTTTCTGAGTCCATGTTTCGCCAGAGAAATTGTTTGTATATTCACGTCTTAATCACTGTGATTTGTTTCTTCTATATGTTGTTCATTAAGGAAAAAGAAGCACATCAGGAAAAAATAGAAACAACTTCTGTTTTTCCTCTCATGATTTGGATCCTACAACTAATGAGTAGGAATCCGATGCGCCGCATTGTTTATAAGCCTCGAACTCAAGTTTCTCGCCACCGCGCCGGCGGCGACGGGATATCCAACGACAGGAGTTGTATACCGGTACACTTTAGCGCACGGCGGAGCTGTGTGGTGGCGCGGGGGGTGCGCAGCCACAACGTAGGGTTTCGAAACAGAGGGGAAATCGAAGCACGAAACAGGAGACGATGGCTGAGAGACTTTTTTCGCAGGTTTCATCGGAAACAAAACAGCTCGGATCTTCGACTCCGGCGAAACTCTTTCGTATTCTTCGATCACAAAACGCAGTTCTTCATCGGATTTTATTGAAACCAACACATCCATATCCTCCGTTGGTAATTTGCACTTCAAAATCATTGAAGATCCACACGATTCACCAAATTTCACCAACAACTCTGCACCAGAAATGTCCAAATTCAATTTCTCAATAACAAAGGAAAACGGCGATAAATCATTCACGGAAATAAAAATTTTAAAAAACGAATAAAATATGAAAAACATTAATCACCTGCATAAGAAACAGAACGATCAACGGCGAGAACGCGAGTGAAGCCGCCGGCGTAGCGGAGCTTGCCGTCGGTTGGGCGTGGCACGATTTTGCCGCCGTAGCTGTAAAGGAATTTGACTGTTTTGGTTGAGACTACTTTCTGAGTCATGCTTGAAGCAATTTTGTTTCGAGTAGGAAATGGGAAAACGGCTTTGATTTGGAAGGGAGAGAAAGCCGCTGAAATGTTGAGGACTTCGCTTGCGCACTTCAAGAAACATAGAAAAAGGGTAAGAAGCGTATTTATAGAATTTTTTAGCCCCAAACACTTGAGAAATTCAACACGGAGGAGTATTTGTTCAAATGTGACCATCTCTCACTTACATTCGAATATTCCATTTTTTTTTCTTTTTTACCATTTAAAATTTTAAACAATATATTGGAGAGTTACAAAAAAAAAAAATGAAAAATAATAATAAATTTAAAATCTCAAAATCGAAACACCCCTAATCTTGGTGGGTTTTAATAACGGTTTATTAGAACTTATTTTAAACGCTAATTTTTTTAATATAATTTACATTTATATTAATATTAATATATCATGGTAAAAAATTGACATAGGCTAGAAGTCCAATTTCCATGCTCATTAACAAATGTTGGACTAGTCCAAGTTCAACAATTCGAATATTAACTCCTATAAGGCTTATGTCTATCATCGATATTTCATAATTGTAGGGCCGAAAAGTAATTATTGATTCTTAAGTAAAAAAAATAAGAAATGTTCTAGAAAAAAACATATAATTGGGATACCACAATTACATCATTAGGATTCTCTAACTAATAATAAACCATAACATATAAATAATGAATTAATTACCTCCTCCCACAAATTTCATAACAATCTCATCACATTTATACAATCAACTATCGCATTAGGCTACAAAGTATCGACTGTCACTTTGAGTTATAATATTGACAAAATTTATGTTTCCTATTATCAAATTTATTAGTTAGGTATTTTTAACGGTATTTCGATTTACTTTTTCCCTTTATTTACGTTAAAATAATTAACGCTTAAATTTATTAGTTGCATCTCATACATTAATGTTGAAAGAAGTTATATAAATTAATATTGCACATGAATAAGATTGAGCCTAGCACCGAATTATAGTATGCATTTCATGCATGAAATATTTTTACCATTATAAATAAAATATTCGGTGTTTGGTTCAATCTTAATCATGTGTAATATGAATTTTATATAATTAATATAAAATATTGATTATAAATATTACCTTATAAGGAAAAAACAGAATCTTAAAAAATATATCATGCATCGAACATATGATGTAATTCAGTGCTAGCTTCAATCTTAATTATGTGCAATTTATGTAATCATATAAATCTAATTTCAACATTAATGTATGAGATTTAACAAATAAATTTATATTGAATAAGCGTTACTTATTTTAATATAATTAAAGAGAAAATGTAAATTGAAATACTGTTAAAAATAACTAATAAATCTGATAATAGGAAAGATAAATGTCATCAATATTATAACTCAATTTTATCAATATTATGCGTTTGATGCACCGAATTAGTTGGTGGTGAGTTAGGAGATGAAACTTTAATCATTATAAGATAGTATACGTCCAGGTCTTTAGTTGTTGTAGCATACTTTAACTAGGGATGTCAATTTAGCCCGAAACCCGCAAGTTGGCCCGATTCACCCGAGCTAAAATACGGATTAGGGTCAAAATATTTAGCCCGAATAGCCTTAGACCGAATAACCCAAAGCCCGATGGGTTGGCCCGATTAACCCGGTTACTTTTTTTATTAATATATCTATCATAATTATAATACTAAAATCTACTTTTGATATTTAAAATCATATATATTAATTAAATTTTAAACTATATAATTATATTCAAATAGTATTCAACACATAGTTAAGTTTATTTACTTACGAATTTAAAATATATTTAAATATTGCTAAAATTAAAAATAATATCTTTTTAATAGTTAAATTAATCATTATAAAAGAGTTTGTGATGTGTTTTGTATTTTTTATAAGAGAAAAGTAATAATTTCTTTATTTTTTATTATTTAAAATGTTAAAAGAGTGAAAAGGTATTAAAAATAAAAAATAATTAATAAATTCATTGGCCCGACTGGCTAGCCCGAAAAGCGACGGGTTAGGGTTAGGGTCAACATTTTTTAGCCCGAAAAAATTTCAGCCCGATTTGACCCGGACCGATTATCCCGCTGCCCGATAGGACTGACCCGAAACCCGACGGGTTAGCCCGATTGACATCCCTAACTTTAACACACTCTTTCACGCGCAATATGGAGCTTAATGGGGATCCCATCACCGGGATATTTTAACACCCCTCACACGCAGTGCAAAACTTTAATGGGGAATCCATCATCGAATTGACCGACTCTTATACCACGTTAAGATCTCATTTTCTCTCCACAAAATCAATACGCTAAACGTTAGGGGGTGCATTAAAGTATCATTGAGCGTGTACTACCTTATAATAGTGAAAGTTCCCTCTCTTTATAAATAGGATTTGTAGAAAGAAAATAAGATCTTAATAGATATAATATATATATAGAGTAGTGATCATATGAGAATAGTTTTTAATATGCGAAATGAGAATAAATCTCAGCCTTTGATTTCGTGATTTCAACGCTCATGATCTATTTCACTCCGTGTGCAGTTTTCCTCGATTATCCTGCAGTTTTGCAAAATTAAGGTTATTTTTGTAATTTTAGTTTTTTTAAAATTTGAAATAGTATCTCATAAGATTTTTTATTCCTTTCTTCGCGCGATTTAATTTCTTCTTCCTTCTCCGTTCGATTTGATTTATATTTCTTATGTCGATCAAATTATTTTCTTTGTTTCTGGATTTTGCATTCGTGTTCGGTCTCGACTTTGTTAATTGTGCATGAATATAATTTAAAAAAAATTATTTTATTCAGATCGACGTTCATTTTTACTATTATATTGTGCATCTTTAGTGTTAACTTTGTGCATTTTTGTATCTTACAGGTTCATTTATTCCAAAGTGTGTTGATGAGATGAAGCATTTTAAGGGTAGAGTTTTTAGAACTGTTGATGTTGGTATTGAGTTTTATAAAGACTACG
>JAPKLW010000896.1:98405-139435 GCA_026898455.1 Plectranthus barbatus
AGTTTTTAGAACTGTTGATGTTGGTATTGAGTTTTATAAAGACTACGCTTACATATTCATTTATTCCTTTCTTCGCGCGATTTGATTTCTTCTTCTTCCTTCTCCGTTCAATTTGATTTATATTTCTTCTATCGATCAGATTTTTTTTCTTTATTTCTGGATTTTGCATTCGTGTTCGGTCTCGAATTTGTTAATTGTGCATAAATATAGTTTTAAAAAATTTATTTTATTCAAATCGACGTTCATTTTTACTATTATATTGTGCATCTTTAGTGTTAAATTTGTGCATTTTTGCATCTCGTGTTGCTACTTTGAAGAAGAAGATGTTTAATTTTTTTTAATTCGTATTTATGTAAAAATGAAGTATATTGGGCTAAAAATGAAGTAAATCGGACAAAAAATGAAGTAAATCGGACTTAAAATGCAGGTTGCTGTTTGTGTTTGAGTATTTTTACAGTTTTAGCCTTTAAAGGCTAAAACTGCAAGATATTGGGGCAAAAATGCTGCGTTTTTCATTTTGTTGAGAATGAATCATGTTCGTCGATTTGATGAGATGGACGTGCGAGATCTATTATTATTTCTCATAGTAATTCCTATTCTCACCTGATCACTACCCTATATATATATATATATATATATATATATATATATATAACTTCTTAGTAAATAAAAGTTAACCTCAGAGCATAGTAGTCAAATGCATTATTTGTAAACATTTGTTCATAAAATTAAATAATGGAAAATAACACATTTGTTTATTTATATTATGTGTTCTAATTAAAATAAAATATTGCTCACTTTCTTTCATTTGAGTTGACTCATTTATTAAATTGGATGTCCCAGTTAAATTAATTTATTTTTTAAAATGATAATTTTTTTATTCAATAATAAAGTATTAATTTTCCTCGCAATTCTTAATTTTGGTGTTCAAAATAAAAAATCAATTAAGTGATGAGAGAGGGAGTATTTCACCCAAACATAAAATAAGAATTAATCATCCAAAATAATTCCTAGTTTCATTCAACAAAAGTAAACAAACAATCCCTAGGAAAGTGGGGAAAGCAAAAAGGGAGTAAAAAAAATGGAGTATGGTCGAGTGGGGATGAGATTAGTGGCAGAAATGCGGTGGAGTGGTCAGAAAGCGTCGGGTGCGCCGCTATTTGAGCGCCACGTGGAATTAGTTTAGGCAGGCATGGCTCCCGCTTATATTTATCATTCGACGCAACTAACCGCCTCTTTATTTCATCTTTGTTTTCTTTTTCTTTTTTTTCAATCTTTTCTCGAAGGCGAGCGACGAGCGTTTGTGTGGGCCAAACATTTAGTTGTCGTTATTCGCCCCTAACTAATTCGGTTTCTAAATTATTTCAGTATTTTTTTTAGAGAATATTTTAGGAATTGAAAATTCAAAATACCCATTTAGCCTAATACACATATCAAAAATACTTATTTCTTATAACACATATCAAAAATACCCAAAGTACACTTTTCAGACATGTCAGTCGACTTTTTCAAACAACAATGAATTTTGATTTAATTTTAATTCGCTATCTGATTTAAAATAGTGGAAAAGGAGTATATGATTTAAAAAAAATGTGAAATAGAAATTATTTGGAATAATATATTTTCGGGAAAAAAAAATTAAATAGTGGATCAGACCCGGATCTGACCAGGATCAGACCCGGATCAGACTACCAACCTACCCGGATCAGACCTAAATCGGGTCGGGTCGGTTTCGATAGAATTGAAACCGACTGGAATCAGATCAGACCTGAACCCGCTTAGGATCCGCGTGTTTACCCGAAACCGACCCGGGTCGGTATCGGTAATGCCGATACCGACCCGATACCGACTCAGTCGTACATCTGGAAAAAAATATTTGACCATGCGAGAACCCCTATTTTTCCCCATTTGCTCACAAAATCTGGTCTGTTTCCCATTCAAACTCACGAAGCCGACTGTCCCCATCCATTCAAACCACCTATTCCAATTTTAACAAAATACATGGCCGCCGCACAAGTAAGTTCCTAATCCCACTCCTCCAAATTATCTTTCGAAACTGTCGGTTAAAATTTCGAAAATAAGAACATGAAAATTTTATTGAAATTTTATAAATTTGAATGAATGTATGCATAGAATGGAATGGGTGTATGTTAAATTTGAATTATTTACATGTTTGGAATCAATAATGCCGAATAGTTGATATAATTTGTTGAATTGTTTGGTTGAGATTGTTGAATTATTTAAATGGATTTGTGTGTGTAATTCGATTGAATTATTTGGAATTTTGTTGATTTTGTTGGTCGAATGAAATTTGGGAATTCTTTAATAATTGTTGAATTAATGTCGAATGAAATTTGGTGGTATTTGTTCAATTTATTGAATTAATTTATTTTGGAATTTGTTGATCGAATGAAATTGGTTTAATTTGTTGAATTATTATGAATATTGTTTAATTAAATTACATGTTAAATTGGCGAATCTTTCATAATTGTTGCATTTTGTGTTTGATTTTTGCAGCCACAGTGGATTAGGCCCTCTTTTCGTGGTCTAATTACTAAAGTGAACTTATACACTAAAGTGACCACCTTAGAGACTATTAGTGATACATTATATTCGATAGGGGGTGATGGGTTGCTTAATCAATTTATTAATGGGCCCTTTGATAATTTATTAATTTGGAAAAAAAATGGTCCTAGTGCATCGCAACCATTGATAGAGCTATTAGGCTTTCAAATTACTAGTGAAGCCCCTAATGCTTTATGGTTTTTTTATTAATGGGCAGATTACAGAATTTGGAGTGCCCGAATTTGCATTAGTTACTGGTTTTGTTTTTGGTTCTAGCGCTTTTGATCCCTGTGCCGATCATGATCTTTCTAGCACTTCGGTTTTTCGTACAGTTTGTGGGGGTAAGAATCTTAGCGCTAGAGAATTATTGATGATTTTTAGGAATAAAAAAATAGAACGCACTAATCATGGTTTGTACTTGAGGGTGGCCAATATATTAGCAGCTTGGAATTTTGCTTTAGGACTTTCCGAAAAAAGAAAGATTGAGAGTTGGATATATGTTCTGGTTGAGGATTTGGGTAGGTGGGGTTCATTTCCATGGGGTGCATATGATTTTCAGTGTTTAAATTATTATTTAGACCTTGCCCCTAGCACAGCAGATCGAATCAGTAGTGGGAGCTTTAGTTTAGGCGGACCCATTTGGGCATTACAGGTATAACTCTAATTTAATTTTGTTAATTAACTAATTCTTACACCTACAAGATTGAAATCTTTTATGATATTTTTTGTAGGTTTGGGCGTATGAGGCCATTCCTAAGTTGGGTCGTGCCTGCACTATTTTGCGAAGGCCTGATGCACTCCCTCAATTTATGAAATGGGAGTTTACAAGGCCGGATACGATTGATTGGGAGCAATTCTTCATTCAAGATGAGGTATGTAATTTGTTGGCTATCTAGATTAACCGTTAATCTTTTTTCTAATTGTAAGTACTTTAATTCACAGCTTGAAGTGAGTTCTAATTTGGAGGCTTCTTCTGCCGAGAAGGAGAGGTTATATTTTACTTCTGCGGAGATGGACAATCCAATTGGGGTACAGTTCCGACTCCCAGAAAATCCAGTATTGGGTGCAGGACGCGGTGTAGGACGTGGTGCGGGTCGGGGTGTAGAAGAGGGTGCTGGACGGGTTGGGATAGGAGCTGGTGGGGAGTTAGAGGGAGGATCACCGTCGGAGACCGCTACACCATCACGTAGACGCACTTGGGCGAGGCATCATACACATTCTTCGAGTGGGGATTCCCGGGATACTAGGAGACATCGTCCATCTGGCAGTATATTGGATAGTATCCGGGCCGTTATTCATGAGGCACTGACAGAGAGGGTGATCCCCCTAGTTACAGACTTATTCCGTGCATCTAGATGTCGTCATTGCACAGATGTAGATGATGCAGCCTTTAGAGAGGTATTGGCTCGTGATAGGAGTCGTGATTGGAGCCGTAGGGCTCATATAGAGGAGATGGAAAGGACGACGAGTGTACATGGTGGTGAGTCCAGTAGGAGGCCGGAGGAGCCGGATAGGAGGAGGGCGAGTGTTTCTGGTGCTGAGACCAGTAGGAGGCCGGAGGAGCCGGATAGGAGGAGTGTACCCTTTGCTGAGACCAGTACGAGGATGGAGGGGTCGGATAGGAGGAGGAGTGTATCTGGTGGTGAGACCAGACAGAGGCTGGAGGAGATGGAGATGCAGAGGAGGGATACGAATCTTGCAAAGGGTAAGACTCATGCAATCCCTGATGAGGAGTGTCATAGTGTTTCTGGCGAACGGGATCAGGGGGTTGTTTTCACAGACAGTTCTGATAATGACGATGCTACCACACAGCCCCTCCCAGGGGATACTGGAGGGATGGGTACCCAGCCAAACACTCTGTCTGTATCCTTATTAGCATATGATATTGAAGATTTGGTAAGTATAATTATTTGATTTCATTTGTGTATTTATTTGGTAATTTTATTTATGTTTTCATTCTTTTTGCAGCCGAACGATGGACGACCTTGGGGGATTGGGATAGATGTGCATTTGAGATATAATGCATGGAGAGCTGGTCAACCCGAAGCTGTCAGAATCCAAAGAAATGGTCCGTGGCAATTCTCGCAGAAATATTTTGCCTTCGTGGAGAACTTGAGCAACGATTTGGCTACAGATATAATAGAGCCGTATATTCCTGTTCTACAGAGGAGATTATACACGGCTCATCCGGAGACGAATGTTCGGGTTATCTCACCACGATTCTTTGTAAGTGAATTATTCAATCACAAATTATTATTGTATATATTATTTAGTAATATATATTTAATACTGATGTTCTATATTGTATCAGATTTTGATGAAGCATCATTATAGTGGAGATAAAGCACCTCGCCTGGAGCCAGATGACCTATTGGATTTCGCTAGAGGTAAAGATACTCAGGTCTCAGTAGATTGGAATGCTGCAGATACGGTAAGTAATTTAATATTAAAATTTAATTCAATATAATATTATTTTCTATAAGTAGTTAACAATTGTTTATGATTTTTTTTTTGTAGATTGTGTTACCTGTTTTACTGCGCACTAACTGGGTTGCTGTCAAATTCAGTATAAAAAATCATATGGTGCAGATATATGATGCCTATTTAGCAGATAGAAGCCTTGATGAGCGTACCAAATTGGGCAAAGAATTGACAAAGATGACAAACAAGATGAAGCATTATCTGAGAGCCATAAACTATTGGCAAGAAAACATTTTCCGGCTTGAGAAAACATCTGTCAACCCGCCAGAGATCCGATGGACATCACTTTTCCACGGGATGATGAAGAAGCAAAGCTGAACTTATACGCTAGCACATATTGAGATGCTATTGTTTCGACGTCCGACCCGAGCGTGGATTGAGAGCGATGCGGGCACCTATCTTTATCGTACTTTTGTAGCATTAGGTTTATTTGAATTTAGTTCCGATGATTTTGATTGAACATTTTTTAGGTAATGATTTTGAATGAACATTTATTAGTGCAGAACGGGTGAATCAGAAGTATCCAATGGAATGACTGGAAGTAACCAATTATTTAATTGGACTTCCAGACCTTCTGGTAGAGGATGAGCCGGCAACAGATTTGAAACAAAAGCATTCATACCACCAACAGATTGCACCCAGGCAGAAAATTCAGCCACCGTACAATGCATTAAAGATTGGTTGAAATCCTCATCCTCTGACTCAGACGATTCTTCAGCCTCCTCCTCATTATCGTCATCATCAGTCTCCACTAAACCACCACCCTCATTTAAGTCTGGAATATGTGAACTCCCGCTTGCACCACCTTCGAAAGGTTGATTAAAGAACATAGAAGAATCGAACCTTTGAAGGTCCTCCGAACATGGAATGAAAGTAGCATTCGGCGGTGGACTAAAGGAAGATATGAACGGTCTGTATGGGGATGGCTCCCGCTGAGAACTCCCAACACCAATGTTGATTGCATTGTTGAAAACAACATAAACGTTGGGCTCTGAAAAAACAGAGCAAAGCCGCTGCAGATCATCATCCGTCGACAACAACGATCTTACATTTCTTCCACTACGACTCTGGGCAGTATAATAGAGATTATACTGAAATTGAATATTTTCGGAATCCAGAAGCGATTGGATGCGATTTCTTAGAAACTGTATGGAAAGATTGGTCATTGGGATGTAAACCAACCTTTCCTCTCCACCCACATAGATGGATGAATCATCAAATTGCCCATTGTAGTGAACAAATATAGTGCACCAATTATCCATTTAAAAAGGAGGGAATTGAGAAAATGGAGAGAATATGGAGAGAATAAGGAACAAATGTATATAGTGAATGTAGTGAATGTGTATGCTTCGTCTTTGGCAAATGAATTGGATTTTATAGACAAACCAATCTCAATTATTTTCACGAATTGATTGGAGTAGTCAAATACAGTAAATGACTATTTACTCTTCAGTATTGCAGTGTACGCAAAATTTCTATCCACTCATGTAGTCAAAAAGAAAATTGATTTGCATGCATTATTCATGTCAGTATACTTTATGAGCTCATTTGACCAATATTGTATGTAAAAAGTTGGGAAAATAATGCACATAGGACAATAATGCATGAAAATAATCGATGTCATGTAATTTTCACGTCAGATTTTTATGACTTTATTGGACCGAATACCCTGAAAAAGGTAGCAAAAATTATGGATATGATTAAAAAAAAAAATACTTGAAACCGACTGAAACCGACCGGGAACCGACTTGATACCGACCCGAGTCGGTATCAAATCGGTTCCAAGTCAGTTTCAGTCGGTTTCAAGTTTTTTGAGTTGGGCTCGGTCTGTTTCGCGAGTCTGACCCGAATCAGACCGAATCAGACCCAGAATCATGCCCCGAATCAGACCCGGATTCAACTGCATAATATGATTTTTCATTTTTTTTAAAATCTGAAACTAATATCTTTATTATAAAATCTATTTTAAGTAATCATATCATTATCATGTAAACAATGATTGAATCAAATTTGGCAAAACCCACTTCCCCATGTAAAAATTTGTACTTTTGGGTATTTTTGATATGTGTTATAACAAATGGGTATTTTTGCTATGTGTTTTATCAAAATGGGTAGAAAAAAATATTTCCACATATTTTAGTATCCCTTCATCCATATTTATACTCAATCCTTTTCAGAATAGTAGTTTCATTTATTTTAGACACAATTATCAATATTTATGAGTGTAATGAAATTAATATTTTATTGGAACTCATGAAGTTGTAGATTGTTTGATTTTGTTTTGTTTTTTTAATTTTGAAAAAAAATTGAAAATTAAGAAATATAGAGTACATGTTTAGAATAAAATAAATTCATTTTTTTTTTAATTTTTTATTTTTTTATTAAGTAAAATCTAATAGAGTTCCCTATTATATATTTGCACTTTATCTTCTAAGAATGCTTCCCTAATATTCTACGTGCCTTTGAGGTAGTTCTTTCGGGTAATTATCTTGAGGCACTGCTTTTCAAAGTAGGGATTTTTTTTTAAATTTTAGAATGGATATTTCATTCTGGATTTTAGTTTTCTTCAATTGATCTGTTGGCCTAAACATTTTATGTTTTTTTTGTCCTATAAGGTAATAACAATCAGAATTTGGATTCTCTACTGTGGTAAATCCACATCAGACTCATTTTCCACAACATACATCCCATTTTAAAGGATCGAATTCGATAATCTATCATTTTTTTCAACTTAAATTGTAGAGCGGATTTTAAGTATGTTGAACTGGTCATGTAAATTTGTAACTCATTTACTGTTGTTTGTAAGCATCTACAATTAACGGTAAATCAATTTGATGGAACTGAAATAAGTTTTCTAAAGGAAACTTATTATTTATACGTTTAGGAATAAAAATTTTATTGTTCATAAATTAGCTTCAATATTATCAACAAATCAATTTATGAAGTAGGTTATCATTCTATGAATAATGATTTTGGGTAATTTTGAAAAATGCTCCCATCTACACGATTAATTATCATTATTATTAATGTCTTAATCATGCACTGAGCAATTATATTTTAATATATTCAAATAAGGTTATAATTGTTTGGAATAAATGCATCCAATGCAAGCTGTTGAAAAAGGAAATAGTTAGCATATTTATGTTGAATATTTGACTTATATGACTTAATTCTAATTGAATGTTGAATTAGAATATATATAAAGGTGATTATTTTTTTTTTATATAAAAAAGAGAGTATATTAAATAAGAGTGAATGTTATCTGTAAGATCCAATAAAATGAACATTTTTGGATTAGTTATAAGATATAAGGTTTTTTTTTCTTTTTACTTTTAATACAATAAGGGATTTTGGTAAACTTTCATATGACATTTTTAATAGATTAATTTTATCATTTTTAAAAAAGCTATATTAATTGAATTAACCAAGCATCATTCGTGGGTTCAAATAAGACAAGCATCATGTGAAGTAATAGGAATTTTGAATAAAATTTATTTTTAATACTTTGGAAGAAGTTAAGACATCTTATTATCGACTTTTATGGGATATGTATAATATGCATATTGAGTTAAACAAGCATCATATTTGATTGGCTAAACATCATGCCCAATAATGAGAATTTTTTTTATAAATATTTTAGAAGTAGTAAATTAATTTTACAACCGACTAATTAATTAAACACACATTAAATTTAAATTAAACAGGCTAAGTATCGTGTTTTTTGAAATGAGTATTATGATAGAAAAATATCATTCTAAAAAAAAGTATTATTCTTAAATGAACAATTCAAAACACAACCGCCATTTTTCTCAATATGGCCTCCAAAATCTTAAAAAATAAAATTATTATTCAATATTACTATCTTATTCTTATAATCTCTAATTTAAAATATTAGCTATAAAAAAAATAAACGTGTATAGCCCCATTATATATCAAACATAGTCTATTCCGTTTTAACTTTACAGTTATCAATTCCGTACATCTTTATCTCCATACCCCCAATCTTGTTCATCGCAAACACCCCAATACAAGAAGTTATTAATATATAATGTACTCCGACTCCATAGCAGTAATATAAAAAGGTAGTGTTGCGGTTATGCAATGTTAATATATAGTGATCCTCGTGAAGAATTGATTGTCTCGTTGGCTTATCTGACTCGATGGGGTTCGAGTCCATCTGATCATCGTTTGTTCATTAACTGGTTCCTGGCACAACTCGACCGGTTGGGTTAGGTCTCGAACTGTGGCTTACCTCGAGTTGTGGTATAACAATTTCTCCCCAGTTTTATTGTAGTTCGGCCGCACTACAATGAAACTAATTGGGTACTTATCGCGATATCCTTGGTAATTTGAGCTATTTTCGAGTAGATCAAGTATAATTTTGGGAGTGATTCAAGCTTTGACGAGGGGTTGCCTTGGAGCGATTCGAGCTCTGACGAGGGGTTGCCTCGGAGCGGTTTGAGCTCTGAAGAGGGGTTGCCTCGGAGCGATTCGAGCTCTGACGAGGGGTTGCCTCGGAGCGATTCGAGCTCTAACGAGGGGTTGCCTCGGAGCGATTCGAGATCTCTATGCAACGTGTTAGGAGTTTCGCTGATGTTTAAATCGGGCTCCTCCGCTTGTGACACGTGGTGGTGTGAAATTAAAGATTTTAATGTCGGGGCGCGGATCTGACATTTTGAAATTCAAATTTGAAATTACTCAAACCTTTATAAAAAGGGGTGGGGGCTCTTCACATTCCATTCCATCACTTTCTGCAAACCCATACCATCAATCTTCTCCTGTCGGCTTCTGGTTTTGACCGCGTGGATCGATCTGTTTTCCGACTGTTTGCGTTCGTATATTCCGGTAAGTTTCCGTTTTGCCCAGTGTTCTTTTTCCAAGTTATGTCTGAGATTGGTGTTGGCGATGGTCGGTCCCCTGATTTCTCTGATCGTTCTTCATCCTTCTCCAGCAATCGTTCGTTTTCTCCTTCTCTTTTCTGGGAGGAGTTGAACTTCGACGTGTACCCACCGGATTACGGGGATGGGCTGAAGGGTTCTCTGATCTTTGCGCAATCTTCTTTGGACAATGATTTTTTGAGGAGTTATTTTTATAAGTTTTATCTATCGTTTCGTCTTTGTCCTGTGTTGCCCGATCCTAATAATCGTCCTTATCGTCCCCCTTCTGGTTATTTTGCATTTTCTACGCGTGTTTTTAAGTATGGGATTAGGCTCCCTCTTCATCCATTTTTTTGTTTCCGTTCTCGATTACTTCGACATTGCGCCCATCCAATTGGCTCCAATGGCCTGGAGACACATGATGGGAACACTTCTTATATTTCACGATCTTGGTTTTGGGTCGCCCACCGCTCGTGAGTTCGCGGAGTTGTACAACTTGCACGCTCAAAACGGCGAGAGTTATTACTTTTTCTCGAAGCATTCCAGCAACAAAGATAAACCATTGATTAAAGGTTGTTCGACCAATAATGCGGGATGGGTCGAAGAGTTTTTCTACGTGCGAATACCCTCCGAGCAACCCACGTTATCTGGAGTCGTTCGGACCGCTTCTCGTAAGTTTCTTTTTCTTGCTCAGAAATTTGTAAGTCTCACTGACTCATTTTTTGCAGGACCGCCTCGACCGACCCTTTCTGAAGTGGAGCGCGGCCGAATCGCAAAGGCGTATAAGTACTCGTCTCAAGATATCGATCGACTCACTGGTTCCCGTTGGGCTGACATAGAAGGGGTTCGTGATATGACGAAGCTTACTCCTGAGGAACTTATTCGCTTGCAACAAAGGCGTGAGGGGATGAGGTACAAGAGAAAGAGAAGGGAGGCTGGTGGTGCTAGTGGTTCGAAGAAAGCTGAGTCTGAGGCAGCTTCGAAGAACCAATCTAAAACTGCTGATTCGGACAATGAAGTGCTTGAGAAGCGGAAGAAGAAGATGGACTCACAGAAGGGGCAGTCCATTGGTGAGCATGAGATTTGTGACCTTACTCAGCGGGAAGATCCGACTCGAACTGAGATCGTAGCGGTAGACTCCTCTCGCACTGCTTCTCCCCCCCAAGTCGATGTCGAAAAGATTGATGAGATGACTCGAGACCGTCGACTTGCTGCTGCTGGTAGGAGTGATTTTGCTACGTTCCTTCGAGTCGTTTTGGCTGGTCCCCCGTGGTACACATCGACTGTGTCAATTAAGAAGTTCATGGATTTTTCGCATGTTTCTCTTAAGGTATCCTAGCACCTCTTTTTCTTTTATTCATTTCAATTACTTTTGGCGATGTTTTTACTACCTTTGCATGGTTTCCTTTTGTAGAATATTGAGATGCTCAAGGGCGTATTTTTTGGTGCTGTTCAAATGTTGGCCGAAGGGAAGCGTGATCGAGTCGCTTTGGCAACCTCGTTGGGTGTTGTCCAGAGGGAAAAAGGTGAGGCTATCGAGGCGCTCGACTCAGTGAAGATGGAGTTTCTTTCTGCTCAACAGACTGTTGAACAGCTTAGGTCCGAGAAGCTTTCTGTCGTTGATGAGTTGCAATCCGAGAAACAGTTTCGAGACGCTCAAGCTGCACAGCTTGCTGATCGGGAGCAGGAGCTTCAAGCTGTTTGAGATGAATTCGAGAAGGCGAAGACAGCCGAAATTGATTTGAACTTGTACCAGTTGATGAATACTCCAGTGGGTCGACCGGTATTTAAGGATATGGCTAAGCTTGCTGCTGGTGACATCAAGAGTTCCATCCTTGCCAAATACCCGGACTTGGATTTAAGCTTTCTTCCGGCTGATTCCGAAGGTGAAGAATCCGGATCGACCAACTCTGTAGACGAAGAGGTTGGCTCGAAGAACCGAGAAGGGTCTCGAAATGAGGAAGGCGATTCTCCTCCTCGTACACCGCCGGCTTGATATTTTGAAAATTTGACTTAGACTTGTTTGTTTTATTTTATTTGCTAATGATGCAATTGGATTCGTGCTTCTCTTTTGCTTTTGTGATGTGTAAACTTTTATTTTATGACTATCGAACACAAGGATTTTGCAGCAAATCAAACTATTCGAATGTTACATCACTTATTTGTTTTATTCAAACATGGACATCATCAAAAGTAGAATTTCCTCAGGTACTTTATGTTCCAAGCATTTGGAACGTCTTTGCCTCCTGGTGTCTTGATGCGATATGCCCCATTTTTTATGACCTCAGATACAATGTATGGTCCTTCCCAGCATGGACCCAATTTTCCTGAATTTAACTCCTTCGTGTTTTGGAATACACGCCTGAGTACCCAACTCGTCCTTTATCTCTCTTCCCAAAGCTCTATTCTTCGATTTCTCTTCGAATTTGAACCTCCGATCTGTTCATCGTTTCTGCATATGTGGTACACGGGTATTTTACTAGCTTCCAGAATAGATTCGACCCACGCATTAGTCCTTTCTTGAAGGCTAACATTGCCGTTTCCTCCATGCAGTTGAGGATCGCAACCTTCGTTTCATTAAATCTTTTGATGTAGGACTAAAGCGATTCTCCATCCTTTTGCACAATTTCGTAGAGATCATCAGACCGTTTCGGTATTCTTCTGCAGCTCGAGAATTGAGAACAAAATTGTTTATGCAGCTTGGCAAATGACCCAATGCTTCCAACTTTCAGATGCATAAACCACTGCATTGCGGCTCCTTCGAGGCATGCGCCGAAGCTTCTGCACATGCACGCCTCTCTAACTGCTTCTGGTATCGTCGTGGTTTGCATCTTGAACTTGTACAAGGTTATAAACTCATCTGGATCTGTCGTTCCGTCGTACGCCTTTATGGTTGGGATCACAAATCTTTCCGGGATTACCGCCTCTGCCAGTCGACTCGCAAATGGGGAGTCATTGTAGTTCCTTGTTACGTTGTTTGCCACAGTTGTGAACAATCCCGGCACAGCGGATAGTGCTTTCGTCAACTCTTCCACCTTCGCCTCGAGGCTTTTCACCCTGTCTTCTGGTTTCTTTTCCCTCGGGTTTCTTCCCCTTGAATGACGTACGCTCTCCGAATGAGTCTTGTAGTGTTCGTCACTAACACTTTCAGATTCGAATCGTTCTTAATACACAACAAGCTGCTCTCTAAGTTTTTCTGCGTCCAGGGTTGCTCTCCTGTTCTGCTCCCTTAACTCATCCATTTCCTCCTGCATTCGTTGCAAATGTTCCTCAAAAATCCTTTGATTCATTTCTGAATTACCTTCATTTGTGTTAGTTCTTCTAGATCCCGATCCTTCCATCTCTGATTCCTTCTTTCAAATTCCCACAGACAGCGCCAATTGTTAATTATAGGATTCAAGGTGATTGAAAGAGTACTAAGAAGATGAAGAATAATCTAATGAGAACAATTAGTCTTTTCTTATTATTTCTCCTTCAGTACGTGCCCTCCTTTGTTTATGGTGCTTTCTCCTATTTATATTAGCTATCTATTACAAGGAAGTAGCATTCATGGGATTGATTAGTGGGTTTGCATTTAATGTTTGTCCCGCATGATTTATCTTCAATCTCCAATTCCTTGATCTTCGGTCTCTTCCTTTTTAGATGCGTGATCCTCGTGAAGAATTGATTGTCTCGTTGGCTTATCTGACTCGAATGGGGTTCGAGTCCATCTGATCGTCTTTTGTTCATTAACTGATTTCTGGCGCAACTCGACCGGCTGGGTTAGGTCTCGAACTGTGGCTTACCTCGAGTTGTGGTATAACATGCAATACAGAAGGAAAAAAATAGTAGATTTTGTTCCATTTCTTAATTTTTTATAAATGTTTTGTTGGGTGTATTATTTCGGCCACTTTTTCGTTAAAAAAGATCACCATCACGACAAAGTTCAAACAGTACCATCATAATAATCAATGACGGTGGGAAGGATGCAAACCTAAGCTACTTCCCTCAAACAGTTTTGTTTCCCACTGCACTTACTTCAAAGACAATTCTTTTCTTCTTTAATTTGTTTAATTAGGTTTTTCTTTTTAGAAACCACTGTACTGTCATAACACAATATATACATTATACAATGTCGCAATTGTTGAATTTATTAGCATTAATTTGGTCGAGTGATAACGTTAATTTCTGGGCAAAGTTGTCGTTGGAGTTTTGTGAAGAACAACAATGGAGAATATAAGGGAAAATAGGGTAAAATATCCCACACTTTGTACAATTAGGGATATTTATCCCATTCTATTTCTTTTAGGAAAATATATTCCACATTTTTATTCTGTTAGGTAATTATGTTCTCAGTTATTAACGGGTTAAATCTCAATGAGTCACACATTTTCTGCCGATGTGGCAGCCACGTGTGTTATTCTTTTTTTCTTTTTTAAATTTCGAGGTGTACTTTTTTTAAACAAAAATCTGAATATGCAAAATAAATGATTTTTAAATATAAATCTTCAAACATAATTTATGGATTGAGACAAAGGGAAAAACGTGAATCCATTCTTCCCACAATCTCTGCCGCCATTCAACCCATCTCCACTCCAAATTGAGAAAACCTACGCAACTACCCAAAATCTTTTAAGTTTTGAATATGTCATCTAATTCTTGGCGAAGTAATGAATCAAGTTCAAGAGATGAAGCAATTAAGAGAGACGATTTAGCGAGTTCGGGAGTTTCATGTGAACATGGTCCTTGTTATTTGTCGACATCAATGACAATTTCTAAACCTGGACGACGATTTTGGTGTTGCCCATTATGGAATCAGGTTAATTTTTTTTTAAACTGGAATCTGCATAATTTTATTGCAATTGCGAGTTTCATTTAAATGGATTTGATGCTTTCTTGTTGGGGTTTCCTTTGAAGAATTAGTAAATGGGTTGTTTTTTTTTAAAATTGGAATCATCATTGATAACCAAAATTATGTGATTACTTGAGTTATATATCAGTTCGATTTTAATTACAATCTATTTTTAATTTGTGTGATTGTAGAACAATGGTTGTGGCTATTTCAAGTGGTACGAAGATTCATATAGTGGAAGAGTTATGGAAGTTTTAATTGATTTTATATCAAGAAAGAACAAGGCAGAGCATAAGTTGCAATTTGCAAGAGAAAAAGTTGCAGGTTTAGAAGAGAAGTTTGATGAAATTAGAAGTTTGAAAATGATATTGTCAAGAGGAAACTAGAAGCTGAGTATGAACGTGGGATGAAGATGCGAGAGGAGATTTTGAATCAGAAGGCTGAACTCAAGTTATTGAAGTTCAAATTTAATGTTTTGCTGATTATTTTATTTCGATATTAGTTATTATGATGTTTATCAGAAATGAAAAGATTTATAACAATGTAATGCGTCTTCCGTAATTTTATTGACTTGTGTAATGTATTCAAATTGTTAGATCTTCTATGTTTAATATATATTTTGTGAATGTTGTATCTCTTTTGTTTATTCAGATTGTTTATTTGACAAGATGTTGCAGCATCTAAGAAGCTATCTAAATCTGTTAACAAATCAAGCAACATTAGAAATAGTGCAACATATAGCACCGAGGCAGCAAGGAGAAACTCCATTTCTCAGAAAGATAATGTCACAATATAGCAATAAAACTCCACAAACTAGTGTAACCTTTGCAGCTTAATAAAATTAAGCTAGTGTGCATGCAACAAAAATTTATATTAAACTGAAAATTTAAAATGCAAAAATCTGGAAATTAATTTAATTGCAAATAACAAAATAGATCCCAAAATATTCAAAATACAACTCCATCTACAAAATGGATCGCGAAATATTCAAAATACAACTTCATCTACAAAATGGATCACAAAATATTTAGCAATGAAACCAAAAAGTATTATCAAATCAAATTTCTATTACACTAGAAATCCAGATCAAGAAGTTGGTGTACTCCCATCAATTACTTGAGAACTTTGACTGACACCTTCATCTTCTTATTGCCTAAGCACACGAGTCCTCTTGGCTCCCGGTGGTCTTATGTAAATATTTCCTGATTCACCAGTTAATACTCCATAACTCTTCCTCACCTATATACATGCACATGAAATTTATAAAATGTTAAGAATGCAGGATAATTTACATAATAAATGAAATGTTTACCTGTCTCATTTCTCTTTGCTGAATGAGGTTTGTTACAAGTTCTTGTGATACATTATGAGTATTCCTTGGTCTTCCAGCCTTTTTCTTACCAAGTGGATGTTCTGTATCACATTCTTGTGGTTGTGGTGGAGGCTCTTTGCATGTTTTCACATTATGCCCAGATCCCTTGCATCTCGTGCATGCAAGTTTAATGCCCTTGTTTGATAATTTGTGCTTTCCTGGTCTCAAACCTCTCAATTCCTCATTTACTTCTTTTCTTCTATTTTTTCGTAGTCTACCAGGTTGTCGTACAAAATAGGGAGGAAGTATAGGAGGTTCATCCACAATCGGCCAATCCTTTTGCCCATGTATTGGTGTCAAATAATGCTTATATGCATTGAGACAATTTGATCTATGGTAGAACCTATCTACATAGGAAGTTGGGTCATCTCTAACATATCTAATGCAAGTAATAACATGAAAGCATGGCATACCCATCAAGCTCCAAGATCTACAACTACATTCCTTATTTATAAGGTCTACAATAAATGTCTCATCAAATGCATGCACTTCAAACTTCTTCTCCATCGCGAGATTAATGATACAAGACTGAACATATTTTTGCAACCTTCCTAACTTCTTGCTAACATAGGGGCACAAAATATCTGAACTTGCATTTAAACTCCTCATAATCTCGGGCATTCTAGTCATCAATTTCAAACGAATCTCCTCCAACATGGCAATTATTGGCTTATCCTAGACTTACGGATATAGCTATAAAAAGACTCACAGATGTTATTATCAATTGTGTCTGTCTTAGTGAATGCAAAAATTAAAGACTTACAAAACTTCCTCGATTCTTGATCCATGAATTGCTCATAACCTTTATTTGACTCATCTTTCAACAAACTCATCTTGAATTTGAACTCATTTTTATTTGAACACTTCACTGCTCCCCAAAATAAGCCTTTTAACTTAGGTCCCGATAATTATTTTTTCCAATTGGCATATATATGCCTTGCACAATGCCTATGTTCGGCATTAGGAGTCAACTTGAGGATGATGTCGTTTTAAAAATTAAAACTAATAATAAGAATATAAGCAAATAAAATATTTTAATTAATAAAATGATACCTTGTGTTTATCACTCATAAAGATCCAACCAAAGCCATCAATGATATTTAAATCTTCAAATAAATGTGTGAAAAATCATGTCCACGTGTCCAACAAAGCTCCACCCAAAGTCATTTTCAAAAAACACGTATCAAAACAAATGCATTTTCTGCAACCTATCAAAAATCCATTTCTCAAAGCTGAAAATCCAATGTAAGCTCTTTCAAAAACAGGTTGATTATTCTCATCCAAGTTTGTCTTTAACAAAAACCTACCTTCCCTATCCATGTGTTGTATATGAGAAATGTACGATCCCAACTTCTCATAATGTCTTTTAAAGGATCCTCTCAATCGCTCTAAGACTTTCCACTTGGCTCTATAGCGTAAGTCTTCAGTAACAGTTATTCCATACTTCAACTGAATATCATGTACCATTTCCTTTGCATGATAGTTTAAATTTCTCTTCAAGATTGAAATGAGAATGTTAGACAACCAATCCTTAGTCACTTGTCTGTTAAATCCACTTCTAACACATGTCTGTTCATCCATCATTGTTTTGATCACAAAGGTGGACTCATGTGGTAATCTACTAGCATATACCATCCATGGGCACTCCCCATCACATATAACCTCCAATTTTTTTTCACTGGATTTCTTCCAACAAATATTGAACCCATTTTCTATTGCCCAATTGTTAATTCCTTCTTTACATTCAACAAAATCTTTAAATTTTATTCCAATCTCAAATATAAAACTCTTCTTGTCAACATCAGCCTTATATATTTTTGAGTTAACTTTATGCTTGCTTTTCCTATAATCTAAATCTTCTTTAGAATCAAGTGAGTAGGGAGAGCTATTAGAAGACTCATACTCTGATATCCAGTATTATCATCTCCACCATCAACAATAGGTTCATCTAACCTATTTATTCTTTCAAACCCACCAAATATAATCTTACCCTCATCCTTATCAGTTTCAATCTGCTGAGTAAGATCATCATTCAAACACTGAATATAAATTTTCTAACAAGACTTCTCAAAATCAATGTGATTACCAACTTCATTATTATAGCCATCATCATCATGAAAGAAAATATAGCTTTCTACATCACCAATCCTTCTAAAAGCACACTTTAGTATACTATGGTATCCTAGAGAGTTAATAAGTTGTTCTAATTCTTGAACATCAAAATGAACCCAATCAACCATTTTCATAACACTCGTCTTACCTCCAATATAACAATTTTCACCCCGAAAAGTGCCACCGTGGATGACATCTATATTAAATAAAGTGTCATACATGGTCTCATTCTCATGCATTACTCCAGTAGTATGCTCTTGTTTTTCTTTCTCTTTAGAATTCATGACAGACCTTGAAACAAACAAAGTTAAGGAAAATTGTTAAAAACATTAAAAGTAACAATATCAGTAAACAATTTACAATACTCTCGTTGTTACTGAAAAGAGAATATAAAGTTGGTTCAGGGAAAAAATATTAAAATTTAGTCATCTAATCTATCAGGAAAAAAAAAACATTAAAAGGGAATAGAAGTTGGTTCTCCAAGAGTATTCTCAAGATATATTTGATAATAAAATTTCTCATTCTATTCAAAATTTAATAAATTTAATGCATGTCATGTCTGTGAAAAATTTACAACAAGCGCAGTCTTGTTGAGGAAAAGAGTAAAAAATATGGAATCAAAATCTAGGCCATCTATTCAGAAAAAAAAATAGGCAACCATTCATAATCACGAAAAACAGATACAGTTGAACCCAATAATAAAAAATTCCTTAATGGTCCCACAAACTAAATTCTTCTCTTTTTAAACAACAATGTCCCCACCACTTTAGAAAGTATAACTCAGTTAAAATCAACCTTCGTCAATATCCCCTATTATTTGATTATTGGAATTCATGACGAGTTCTAAGTTGCTCTTGTACTTTGGAGTGAAGATCTCTTGTTGTTTGGAGTGGAGATGAGTTGGACGGCGACAGAGAATGTGGGAAGAAGGGATTCACGTTTTTCCCCTTTTTCTCAATCCCTAAATTATACTCCCTCCGTCCCACGAAATTAGTCTCATTTGCCTTTTTTGTCCGTCCCATCTAATTGTCCCATTTCCTAAAATGGCAAACTTTTTTACACTCATTAATAAAATATTAATTCTACTACACTCACTAACATTGGTTATCGTGCCAAAACCAAATGGGACTAATTACATGGGACGGAGGGAGTATTTGCAAATTTCTATTAAAAAATCATTTATTTTGTATATTCATATTTTTTTTAAGGTACACCTGGAAATTAAAAAAAAAAAAGAATAACACAAATGGCTGCCACATCGGCAGAAAACGTGTGACTCATCGAGATTTAACTCCATTAATAACCAAGAATATAATTACTTAACAAAATAAAAATGTGGATATAATTTCCTAACAGAAATAGAGTGAGATAAATCTCCCTAATTGCCAAAAGTGTGGGATATTTTAACCTATTTTTTCGAGGATATAAACATATGAGAAACTTTTTGTGAAGAACAAGAAAGGGGGCTATGAACATATGAGAGAACGAATGATTTTTTTTAAATTAGAGATTGTAAGGGTAAAATAGAATAATTAAGTAATAATTTTTTAAAAAAAATTTAGGGGTGATACTATAAATTTTGTGGCTATGTCTAGAATCACCCTTCTTAAATTAAACAGGTATTACATTTAATATAAACAAGCATCAATTCCTTTTTTTTTTCTTCCAAATTCTGTAATATTAATCACTCAAAAAATCTAAACATCCAGATTATATGACTAGTCTTACTAATTATTTTATTTTTAATTATATATATCTATATAGGGTAGTGATCAGGTGAGAATAGGAGTTACTATGAGAAATAAGAATAAATCTCGCGCGTCCATCTCATCAAATCGACGAACAGGATTCATTCTCAGCATATTGAAAAATGCGGCATTTTTGCCCCAATATCGTGCAATTTTAGTCTTTAAAGGCTAAAACTGTAAAAATACTCAAACACAAACAGCAACCTGCATTTTAAGCCCGATTTACTTCATTTTTAGCCCAATTTACTTCATTTTTAGCCCGATTTACTTCATTTTTACATAAATACGAATTAAAAAAATTAAACATCTTCTTCTTCAAAGCAACAACACGAGCGTAGTCTCTATAAAACTCAATACCAACATCAACAGTTATTAAAACTATGCCCTTAAAATGCTTCATCTTATTAACACACTTTGGAATAAATGAACATGTAAGATACAAAAATGCACAAAGTTAACACTAAAGATGCACAATATAATAGAAAAAATGAACGTCGATCTGAATAAAACAAATTTTTTAAAACTATATTCATGCATAATTAACAACGTCGGAACCGAACACGAATGCGAAATCCATAAACAAAGAAAAAAAATCTGATCGACAAAAGAAATATAAATCAATTCGAACAAAGAAGGAAGAAGAAATCAAATCGCGCGAAGAAAGGAATAAAAAATCTAATGAGATACTATTTCAGATTTTAAAAAAAAGCTAAAATTACAAAAATAACCTTAGTTTTGCAAAACTGCAGGATAATCGAGGAAAACTACACACGGAGTAAAATAGATCATCAGCGTTGAAATCACAAAATCAAAGGCTAAGATTTATTCTTATTTCTCATACTAAAAACTATTCTCATATGATCACTACTATATATATATATATATATAAAACTTATTTTAATAGTTGATTATATATGTGTGGAAGCCGTGGCAGATATTCATGGAGGACCCTAATCCAAATTATTTTTGGTTTTAATAGTATAAGTACGTAATTTAATATTGTTATGGATAACCTTCTTCATTTTCAAGTTGTAAGGAATAAAAAGGCCTGATAATAAGATGAAAAGAAAAGGACACTAGAAGTAAAGACTGGTAATATATAGTACTCCCTCCGTCCCATTAGAGTAGTCCCATTTCTTTTCGGCACGGAGATTAAGAGTTGTGAGTGTAGTGGAAATATTTTATTGGTGAGTGAAAAAATTTATCATTTTAGGAAAATGAGACTAATTTATGGGACAAACAAAAATGAGAAATGAGACTATTTCAATGGGACGGAGGGAGTAATATAGATGAACATAAAATTTTATTCAGTTATACACATTTATTTTCTTTTATTATGTAAAATTTAATGAAGTTCTCTTACAAAATAGGATCGGCACTCAGTGGAAGATGATGAAATTCTCTTCTTATTTCACGTAAAAGAATTGTTCTAAATATATATATATATATGTGTGTGTGAATAATCTGACGTGGGTGTGAGTTGGTGGGATGTGGCATCGCCATCTGTGATTGTGAATGAATTAAACATGCATCTTGGAATTTGGGAGCCACCTTTCCACTTCTTATCTAAGTCTAGATAACTAAGCATTCATCCTTTTTTGTCTTCATTCCAAATTTATATTCCCTCATTTTTATCCACAAATTGAATCCCACTTCTAGATCGATTGTGATTTTTTTTTTCGATTTTATTAAGGATACAAAATGAAAGAACTCATTGGATATATTATACATACATTTTATGTATTACTTCATGTAATGTCATAAAATTACTGTTTTTAAATCTCTATAAATTCAAAAAATCATATCATGTATAATAGTGTTATTTTACTCAGGCTATATAATTTAATAGAGATCAATCACGTTTTAAATAAATAAAAAAGTCTTATTACTAATTTGTGATAGTGTGACATAATTCAGAAAATCTCCAACTCCGAAATATCATATTGCAAGAAATTGTAAATAAAGGTCTTGAAAATGAAAAAGATAAATATGAATTATTATTTTAAATATCTAGCGTAAATAAAATAAATAAATAATTTTGCAACTATTATTATTTTATTTTACTTATTAGGTATTATAACTATAATGTAACTAGTATGGCACCCGCACGACGTGCGGGACTGTTTATTTTTTTTATTTGTCTATTTATATTTATATATAAATTAATAATTAAAGAAAATATTTATTAAATAATTAATAATTATTTTTCAAATATATTTATATTTTATTTTATATTTCCTCAAACTAAAATGTTACTGACTTTAAAGCGACGTGGTTAAAGCATTTTGTTTATGATTAATTTTGTGTAAAATGGATATAAGGAAGGTAACCATTTCACATTGAAATTATGTACCCCAATCATCAATAAAATGATATAAAATAACACAATAGCAGGAAATATCAAAATTTTATATATTCTGAAAGACTTCCTTATATACAACATTAGCAGTGCATGACACACTGAGATTATCATCATTACTTGCTAATATCTTAAGTCCATTTTTAGCCGTAACTCTGGAAATAACAACATATAATTAACCATGAGTAAATACAACTTTCTTCAATAAAATACCGATATGCGATAAGGATTGTCCTTGACTCTTGTTAATAGTCATGACATATGAAACAATAAAGGTAAACTGTCTTATCTGAAACTTAAATGACAGATGTATTATCAGAAGGCATCAGAGTCATTCTAGGAATACAGACAATTTCACCAAAACTATTTTTGGTCGGTATCTTAGCTTCAATAACATGATTTTCAAACCTAGTGATGATTAGACGGGTTCCGTCGCACAATCCAACAGAATGATCAATATTTCTCAGCAACATAATAGGAGTTCCCATCTTGAGTATCATTTCATGATTTGGCAATCCCGTACATTTTAAGCAATTCGAATATTCATGTGTGTGCAAAACAGTCAACACATTCATTAACTCATATTATTTGCACATACGTCTGAACTTAAATGAATATGACTGTCAGAGGTGTTACAATCCATCATGTGTTGATGGAATTTAACATAATTTAATCCTTCATAGTTTGATCAAGAGCTTCAAAATAATACTTATGCATCATAGGAGCCTCATCCCAAATAATAAGCTTGCAATTGACAATCAATTCAGCTAATGGAGTTCGTTGTTTTATGTTGCAAGCTGAATGTTCATTAGAAGTTCCTGGAATGCAAAATCTCGAGTGAGTTGTTCTTCCGCCAGACAACAACAAATATGCTATTCCACTTGAAGTAACATTTTGAATTATGTGACCTTAACATCTTATTCCAGCAGATAAAGTCCTCCAAATAAAAGTTTTTTCCGTACCACCATAATCATACACAAATAATACTACGGCACCATTAGATTCAACCTTTTCCATGACTGTGTTGTACACATAACGTTGTTCATCTGCTAGCTTTTCTAAACAATCAATATGTTCAGATGTTATTTCTTCGCGATTGTAGTTCAATTTATCCATTATCAATCAAATTTCACTTTCAAATAAATATTGCGGACTTGGATAGGGAAGTTCGCTAAAATCTTGAAGATTTTTGCCGGTCTTTATTAATAATAATAATGTGTGTGTGTGTGTGTATATATATATACATATATATATAAAATTCAATGTAAGAACATAAAAAATCATAAAAGCAAAATACCTGAATTTCCAGATGCTTTGCTTTTTATAAAGTATGTAATCTGAGAGGTAAATCCAACACATCTTTCATACAATTTCGGACTTGATCATTGAATTTGCAGTGAGTAGATTGCAAAATAGACGTCTTATAGATTTTGAAGTTCCCCAATGACTTGCTTCAATTATTTCATTAATGAACTCTTTATCGTTTTCTAACAAACCTAAAACAAAACACACATCTCGATATGACTCATAGTGCATCTATAAGCATCATATCATTGTGACATTCAGCACCACGAACGTCATTTATCAACATCCAGAGATAGTACGAATCACCACTTCATGGTGAAACATAGTAACACCTTGCTAATGAAAAGCATTTTTTTTCATGAAACTCATTCTATTGTATTTTGTTTCCACACAAATTTTGTTGGAAACTCAATCTACGTCAACTTCATTAATGCAACTTATTACACTAAAATGAGATGACGACATAATGAAATCGATAAAACTATTCTCTGGAGAATGATAAAACTTTTGATCAGTAGAATAATTGAACTAATAAATTCTCACTAATTTATAGGAGTTTTATTGATATAAAAAACTTTAATTTTTTTTGGAAGATAAGATATCTAATGATAAAAAATACCAAATTTATATTATTCTTGTAGATATAATACAAATTTTAAAATCTATATACAATACACTTTTCACGAAAAGATTTATAAATTCCTACAAAAAATTTCAATCCATAAATCTTTCTTGGACGTATTTATTTTTCAGAATTCAAATTTGAACTCAAAATAGATAAAGATAAAAACACACACATACACACACACATATATATATATATATATATATATATATATATATATAAAACAAAATTTACGATCAAAATAATTAGGAGCAAATAAGAATTTAATATTATACACTCAAAATTATTATTTTAAATATTGCTTTATATAAATAATTAATATGATATATTCAAAATAAAAAAAGATAAAAATATATATACATATCTAATAAATTTACAATAAAAAAATTATGAAAAATAAGAATTAAAATTATACAATCCAAATTATTATCTCAAATATTTCTTTTAAAATTTTTATTATTTTTTTTAATTTTCATAATATTTAAAATATTATATATTTTAATAATTTAAATATTTTTCAGTTTGTATTTTCAATCTTCTCAACGAAAATATATATTAATATTCCCAGAAAAATTTTTAAATCACAAAAATATATTTGACTAATTTTTTGAATGTATTTATTTTTCTAATTCAAATTTTTATCTCAATCTTCATCTATCTCAAATATATGTGATATCTTATATTTAAAACAATTTACTATACATCCATATCTTTTTCATATTTATTACATCAACTTCATTTTTATGCATAGTTAATTATTACATTAATTATGTTTTAACATTAGCAGTATTTTACATATTTGTCCCCCGATTTTGTTTTAATATATATATAGATATTGAAAAATCAGTATATAACATTGTAAAGATCCCCATTTTTTCATACAAAATTGGCTTGTGAGGAAATGGGAGCTTCACCATTATATAGTGGTATATTCACAGGTCCACAATCAATATGTGATAATTCAACAAACAACCTCGCAATGCATGAGATATTTTTCATTATAATGAGTTCATTGTGTTTTTTATGATTGTTTATTTAATTACATTTTTATCAAAGCCATATATATGGGCAAAAATTTGCGTTAGACACGCCTAAACAGTTTAGGCGTGTTTTATCCATACCTAAATGGGTTCATCCATCCCAAATAGGATTTATTAATTCTCAATATGGCGTGCCTAACCTGAGACCTTCTCATACATATGAATTTCAAAGATTTTAAGTAGAATTGTGTAAATATTGTTTCCTTAGTAAAATCATGTATTCAACCTAATTAATTTATGTTTTATTTGTAATCAAATAATATAGATTTTTGAGATGTTTAAATTATAAAAATTGTATAATAACACATATTATTTATTTATATAGTATATATATCATATGTGAGTAGATCTCATACTAGAAGTTATTTTATGCTAAATAAAAATGAATCTACACTATTCATCTCAAAAATATCAATGGTTGAGACCAATTAAGCACGAATGAAAATTATGCTTAATATTTCATCTTTGATTCATTCCTATTTAAAACAAACTTTAATAATACTAGATCACAACTCTATGTCATATTACATTTATATATATTTATCTTGATTAATTTTTTTTAATTTAAACATTGTTATTATTTATTTTTGTTTTTTTTTTAAATTGAGGTATATTATTTAAATGGGAGGGTGCTTCGCGATGCAACTCAAATACATGACCAATTGATCTTAAACAAAATGCTCAATCACTTGCATTCCTAGACCAAGGTTTATATATTATTTTTTTATCCTGATTATTTCACTTTATTATTAGTTACCCCAAGATGAGGACATTAGATATATATTGAACTACATGTATTAGCGCATGCTTTATACTCCCTCCGCCCGTTATATTAGAGACGGAGGAAAATGGACAACAACGAATATATTTTAGTGTAGAAGAATTAATATTTTATTGGTGAGTGAGAAAATTATTATTTTTTTAGGAAATGAGACTAATAAATGGGACGGCCCGAAAAGAAAAATGGGACTAATATGACGGGACGGAGGGAGTACATATTAAACTTGAATATCAAACTATTAGAAGTAAAGTTTATTTAATTTAATCTCTATCGTCATTACTTTAATGTCTTAAATCATATTAGATATCACATTATAGTGATGACTCTTCATTAATAACATTTATGCCTTCATTCAATAGTACATGCCTCGTATAGAATTGTTCAAGTACCATACTGCTTTTGTATTTGTTAATTCAAATTCTTAAACCAAAATGATGTCACCATTTGTTTTTTTACTACGAAACTTAATGTTTCATCTTTAACTATTATAACATAACGTTAAGTATTAACTTTTTTACTTTCAACTTTATTCATTTTATTAGTCACTCTACTTTATTTTACGTGTCTTTCAATATATTTGATTCATCCGCCTTATTCATTCATTGATTGCATATTTTTTAAACAATATATTTAACATTAAAATGAATAGTTTCAATATAAATACCCAATTATTATTTATATCAATTATATAGAATCATAAATATACTTTACATTCAATAATGCAATCTGATTTTAGTTATCCATATGGTTATTATTATTTATATCCATCACAAAAATCATTAAAATTATTTATTAATTACTAATTAATCAATTATTAATTTAATTAAGTGAATAGAACAATAAATATAATTTTATTTTCCAATTTTACTATCCGATTATATATATATATATATATATATATATATCACTGATTAATTGAGAAAGGGTAATTCTAAATGCAACCACATTTTTTGTCAACACAGTCCCTCTTTTTTAAGTAAGTTAAATTATTATAAAAATTACTATTTTATCCTAATAACCTATAACTTAAAATTTTTAATTAAAAACATAAAAACACTTTAAACTTAAAAAATACAGCCCTCATGAAATGAAATTAAATTTCAACCACTATAATCCAAATCCAACCTGTTTTTGTAGTGGTTGGAGAGGACTTCAAATGGTCGTCAGAACTCAAATATGGAGTTTTTGTACATAGAAATTTATTCACATGCCCGGTGTTCCAGACGAGACCAAAAATTTGCATTCGGGTTTCAAATGGAGACTGCTTTATTGCAAATGAAGAAAGTTGTAGCCGGAGTAGTGCAACAGCTTAGGTTGGCGGCGGTGGGGAGATGAAGCCAACATACATGGGCTATAATGTTTGAATTATTGTTCTTTGAAGGTTATACTTTACGAATTTTTAATTTTCATTTCATGGGGCGATAATGTATGAATTATATTTTTTAATTAAAATATAAAATTAGGGGTTATAAGGATAAAATGGTAATTTTATACGAAAAATTAATTTATTTTTTAAAAGAATGATGGCTGTTATTAGAATCACCATTAAACAGTTTAATTGATGAACAATTATTGCAGCTATTATTATATACATAGCGTCGGGTTCTATTTTGATCTATATAAATGTTAATCCTGCGATATTTTCGGTTGAAATATAGATATTTCTAAATAATAATGATTACAAAATGAATGAGTTCATGTGCTATAGAATCAATTAGAGAGAATAATTGGCAATAATTGAGATTAATTAAAATTAGGCATTGAAGTTTGGGCAATGTGTACGTGTCATGTAATTATCACATATTTTTATGCTCAAGATTCTTTCAGCGCACAGCATCATTAAGATTCTTGTCTCTCTTCTTTTCTTTTCTCCTCTCTCTCTCTCTCTCTCTCTTTTCTTTTTCTTTTTTTTACTGATGAGTGATGACGACCCAAATTATGCCAATTATTATTCCTAAAGTATACATTCTTGCCTACCACTCCAACATAAATTTAGAGAATTTGATTTTGTTAAATTACACTTATTTTTATACAATCGATATATAAAATAAAAAGTACGCACACTAGTGCAACGTGGCATGCTAATTTAACAAGTTAATGATATGATGAGACTAAACAAATTAATGAATTCTCTTTTCCTTAGAGATCAAAATGAACGTTCGTATTAAAATATTTGTAATTATTGAGAGAGTCGGATTTATTATGATGTAAACTACATTTATTAAAATATGTATAATCATAAAACTAAAACAGTAAGTTAATAATTTTACACATTCCTGTTATCTTATTAATTAGCTAGAATATGCAGAAAATAATAAGATAGCTGTTGGCTAGGTATCTATCGGGGTTAAAGCAAGTGTGTATGTGGAAGTGAATAAATTGGGTGAATTCATTTACGGTTCGGTTCTCAGTTGACTCCCGAGGAATCAACTGATAATAAAGAAAATGTATTAGTTATCTTCGGAATTCGATCGAACAATTTTAGAGTTCTGGCAAACAATACACACTGATATTTAGAGTATATTTAATAAAAGAGAGAATGTTCAATTATATTTAAAACTATTTGAACGTGTAAATAAATATCTAATCTATTTAATACAATGCAAATATATCGAGTAACGGAAAGTTGATTGTAGTGTCAGAAATCCAAGTCCGACATATTGAACTATCTTACTGAATATTTAAATCTAAAAATTTAATTTACTGATTTGAATTTCTGACCATAAAAATAGTTTTTTGTTGATTGTAAAGAATAATTTGGAATATATTAGCATAATTTAAATAGTTTGGATATTTTTTTAATCATTTAAATAATTTAGGATAAATGTAAAAAACGCACATAATTATTTAGAGTATAATTGAATGTTTTAGCTCTTGAGTTTGGAGCACCTTTTAAAGTCAACATATACATGCATGAAAGCTTTGAATTGATCTCGTGGGCTGATTTATTGGGCTTTGATGCCAATCTTTATTATTGTAGTAGGAGATGCTGAATTAGGAAATAAAATTAAATGAAAATTTGAAGTACCAAAAAAAGAAAAAAAGAGGGATGCAAAATTGGCGTGTGAAATGTGAAAGAGCTTGGAACATGTGATATACAATTGGCTGCTTCAAACCTCATTAATTAATTCTATGTTCAAGTTTCGTGGCTACTTTGTCTATTTCTAATATTAATTACATGGTTGAATACGTAAACACAATCCAACCATTTAAGGAGGTTGGACCAAATTCCAAAAGAAAAAAAATAAAATAAAATGGAAAAGGTCATGCTATGCTTCTCATGCTTAGTCAAAGGGGGCGCATTGGACAAATTTGAGAATAAAAAAAAAGTGTGAAATATTTTTAAATACCCATTTTTATAAAACACATCATAAAAATAGCCACTTCTTATAACACATTAAAAAATACTCAAAAGTACAATTTTCTATCAAAATCAGACATTCAGGTGTCATTTTTAATGGGGTTTGTTCCAGGTCTGAATCGGGTTCAGAACCGACCTGATTCAGACCTGGAACAGATTTTTTTTTTCTATAATGGGGTCTGTTCCAAGTCTGAATCGGGTCCGGAACCGACCTGATTCAGACCTGGAACAGATTTTTTTTAATTTTTATAATGGGGTCTGTTTCAGATCTAAATCGGGTCGGTTCGGGACCCGATTCAGACCTGTAACATATTTTTTTTATTTTTATAATGGGGTTTGTTTCAGATCTGAATCGGTTTGGTTCCGGACCCGATTCAACCCTGGAACAGATTTATATTTAAAATTCATTTTTGTTTTAAAAAAGGACACCTGAATATCTGATTATGGCATGAAATTGTACTTTTGAGTATTTTTTATATGTGTTATAAGAAGTGGATATTTTTGTGATGTGTATAGTGTAAATGGGTGTTTTGTGTTTTCACTCATAAAAGAAGCCTCCATTCATATGAAATTCTTGAATTTTCTTATTATAAGGCATGTAGATAGAATATATAAATGATGGGGCGTGTGTGTAAAATGAATGTTGAAAGTCAGCAAATACCCCTCACGGAAAAAGTAGAAGATAAAAGAGAAAAGAAATTCCTTCCTGGCTTTACCATAAAAAAATGCAGGCCATCCAATCAATATAAATTTCAACGATAATGTTGGACACTGGAAAAAAAAGAATTTTCATCGATATAAAAGTTCTTGTTAATGTTTTTGAGATATGTCAAAAAGAAAATGTGGGTTTGTTCGGTCCAAATCAAAACAAGGGATTTTCTTGGATATAAAAGTTCACGTAATTTCATCAATATGAAATTTATTAGAAGATGCAAAAACTGTACATTTTTATTCTGTCCAAAACTATAATATTTTCCTATCGTTGAAGTTGAAGGCTCAACAGATAAAATATGTGAGTTCGAGACCATAAAATCAATTAAATATATAACTTTTTCAATGTGAAAAGGATGATCACGAGCTGAACATGGTTAAGTTCGAGCTCAATTTAATTGAATTTAAATTTTTAAAGTTGAGCTCGATTTGGTATTAAATTCGTTAAGCTTGATTTGATCGAGCTTGATTTTTTAGTTTCAATAAAAAAAATTAATTATTTATAATTAAATAATAAATAATGAATACATTTTTAATTATATTAAGCTTAATTACGCTCTTGAGTTTGGCTCTAATTTAATAAAACTAGCGAATCTATTGAATCAAGTATAATAGAGCTCGAGCTCAACAACTACTCGATAGCTGGAGCTCGACTTTACATAATTCGAGTTTGTTTTGGAATAGCTTGCGAGTGGATTTAGACTCATGCTCACCGTTAGTACTTAACGAAGATCTAATTGATCTCACAATTGACAAACTGCTGGGAAAGCACTGAGACCAGGGAATGAGTAAATCTGCAAGTGTTATTAGAGTTTATTGTAGGTAGTTAAGATCCACTCCACTCCCACTCTTGCACAATTTTCATGTAGTTTCGAGTTCGAAGATGATTAAGTTTTTTGTCTGAAAAGTGAGGACTTTTAGATAAAGGTGTGGTTGTTTTAGAACATAATTTTCCAAATCTCGCGTTTAATAAATTATTATATCCCTACAGTTTTCAGTAAAATCTGAAACCGTGGTGGAAAATTCTTGAAAAGATGAACTCAACTACAAGTTGAAGATTCAAAAATTCTGTCTCTGTTGTCCGAAAACGGAACCTACCATGTCGGGGCTCTAACTCCAAATCTCAAGATTTCAGTATCCGATTCCAGCATAATTCTTGAAGAATGCTGCCTGCAGTATTATTCATCTTTTTCCTGCACTTGGCAGCTCCATCTACAGCTGTTGATTTCATCTTCAATTCTTTCACCGGCGCCGCCGCCTCCAACCTCACACTCGTAGGCCACGCCCGCATCGAGCCACCGGTGATCCGCTTCACCAACGACTCCGAACAGTACTCGATCGGCCGCGCCTTTCACCCTTTCAGGATCCCTTTCAAGCCCTCCTCCAATTCCACCAATGTCACGACATCCTTCTCCACTCAGTTTGTCTTCTCAATTTTGCCCGATATCGCCAGCAGCCCCGGTTTTGGCCTCGCTTTCGTCCTCTCCAACACCACTGCTCCACCGGGCGCCATTGCCAGTCAGTATTTCGGGCTCTTCACCTCCCAGCCGACGGTGGCGCCGCTTTTCGCCGTCGAATTCGACACGGGTCGGAACACGGAATTCAACGAGGAGGATGATAGTCACGTTGGTATCGATCTCAACAGCGTTTTATCAGACAAGACCCAAAGAGCTGGGTATTATGATTCAAATTCTACATTTGTGGCTGTTAATATGAGAAGTGGGGAGAACATTCATGTTTGGATTGAATTCAACGGCCCAGAAAATGAAATCAATGTCACTATTGTGCCGGCCGGAATGCCCCGGCCGGCGAGGACACTGTTGTCGTATAAAAATCCTTTGGTCGCAAATTATATTGGGCCAGAGATGTTTGTGGGTTTTTCAGCTTCAAAGACTGAATGGGTTGAGGTTCAGAGATTACTGGCTTGGAGTTTTAGTGATGAAGGGGTTGCTAGGGATATCAACACCACGGGTTTCCCTGTTTTCGAGCCTAGAAATCCCGGCTCGTCTGCACTGTCGAAAGGGGCGGTTGCAGGGATCACGGTGGGCTGTGTGGTGGCGGTAGTGGCTGCGTTGTTTTTGGTGTATTGGTTTTGGGGGAGGAGGAGGGATGCAGAAGAAGATGATGAAATAGAGGATTGGGAGATGGAGTATTGGCCTCATAGATATTCTTATGAGGAGCTCAGTTTGGCTACAAAGGAGTTTTCGAATGAGGAGTTGTTGGGGTCAGGTGGATTTGGGAAGGTTTACAAAGCTACATTGCCTAACAACATGGAGGTGGCTGTGAAATGTGTGAACCATGATTCGAAGCAGGGGCTGAGGGAGTTCATGGCCGAGATTTCGAGCATTGGGAGGCTGCAGCACAAGAATTTAGTGCAAATGAGAGGGTGGTGCAGAAAAGGGAATGAGCTGATGCTCGTCTATGATTACATGCCTAATGGCAGTCTTAACAAGTGGATCTTTGATAGGCCGAAGACTCTGATGAGTTGGGAGGGACGAAAACGAGTTCTGGCCGATGTTGCTGAGGGGTTGAGTTATCTCCATCACGGCTGGGATCAGGTGGTCGTTCATAGAGACATCAAGTCGAGCAATGTGCTGCTAGATAGTGATATGCGAGGGAGGTTAGGAGATTTTGGCTTGGCAAAGCTATATACTCACGGACAGGTGCCTAACACAACTCGGGTCGTGGGCACGTTGGGCTACCTGGCCCCGGAGGTGGTAACCTTGGCTTCACCTACTGCAACTAGTGATGTTTATAGCTTCGGGGTTGTGGTGTTGGAAGTGGCGTGTGGGCGGAAGCCTATAGTTACGTCTTTCGAGGACGAGGAAGAGGAGGTTTTGATAGACTGGGTGAGGCATAAGTATGTGAAAGGGAGGATCTTGGAGGTGGCGGATAAGAGGATTAAGGAAGAGTACGAGGAGGAGGAGATGGAAGCCGTGTTGAAACTTGGGCTGTCTTGTTGCCACCCTGATCCTAACCGCAGGCCTACTATGAAGGAGGTGACAGCCATATTGTTAGGGGAGCATGTCGAGATGGAGCCGAAGGAGTTGCTGTCTGGATTGACTCCTACACAAAGCATCATTGATAGAGATGAAGATGAAGATGAAAACGAATCAGAAAAGGTGTTGCTGCCAGAAGAGCAGGTGTGAAGTTCTGTTTCTTTATAAAAGTGTGTTGTGTTGTGTCTCACTTCATGTGTTTGATGTATATAAATATAATTATGAGGTTTTGTTGAGATTTGGAACATGTTTTTTTTTTTTTTTTATAGATTTTGCAATTATTGTACCATGAACATCATTTTCCTTCTGTGAACAAAATGCTACATTTCATTACAGATGATTTTATTGCATTCTTAAATTAGTTTATGATAAATCAAATGAGTTGTAAACCTTGGCATTCCTCTGAAAGCTAGAGACTAAGTGGCTAAGTTGGAAAAGTTAGTTGTATGGCTTTGCATGGAAATAGTTTATCTAGAGCGAAGAGAAAAACTCGGTCTCCACCATGGAACAGGAAGAACAACATGAAGACTAGGTAAAGATGGTGTGTGCAGTAAAAAAGTTGAAACCATTTCCTCCTAATTTGTGGAAGAGCTGTGATCGACATGATGAGAGTTTTTGCTAGAGCAATCTCTCCTGCAAGGTATATTCTCCCTTTCTTCTGCCACTTCCACATCTGTTCTATCAACTTGGATTCAAGAATTTCATTTGTGTTGGTGTTTTGAAGATTGAGCTTTGCTGAACAATGTCACATCATTGATTCTATGCTTGATTCCCCAGATAATGAAGGTGGCTCCACCACGTGAAGAGGCGAAAAATATCATTGCAGTTCTAAGCCAAACGTGGTAACCTCCACTGGATGCCAACAAGCCGAAATATGGACATTCCTTCTAACACAGGCATATCAAACCACAACGAGTAGCCATCCCGAGCAGCTTGTATTGCCATCTGAATCAAGGTACATATGTTTGTATTACAATGCTGATGCTTCTTGATCTTGGGGATGATCATTGATAAAATATCTGAAGAATGGTTACGGACTAAGTTTGAATGATTTGAGTGGCGTAATTTTGTTGAAGTCATTTGAAACACGTACGCAGAAAAGTCCAGACTAGAAACATGATAAAGAGAGATGATCTGAGGATTTATACTCACCAATATATGGATTTGCTAAGAGTTGAGTAGAGAGAGAAGTGAATGCACTCCTTCCTTGTCAGCATCGAAATACAAGATACTTAGATGTAAGATCACTGGAAATGGTGCTGGTGAGATTAATTCTGCACCTGTTTCTTGTTTTGGTTTGTTTCAATTCCAAGTAGGTGAAGCTGATCATAGAAGTAAACGTTTAGACAACAAAAACCAAGACATGTTGAGAAGCACAGTATTTTCAACTTAGACTCTACGCCTGTATCTACTTGCACAGACATGAAACCTTGAAGATATTATAGTTTCATACCATTGTAGCCTAACACGAAAGCTGATGCTTCTGCTTCGGCCTCCTTCCATTTCCTTGCCCAGAGAGCCACCCAACCAGACAATATCAAGATAAGTAGTAGTTTGAGTATCAAAAGAGACAACCTAGTCATGCTTAAGCTTCATATAATTCAAGAACCTGGTCTGCATTTATCATAGAGAGGGTGCCTACTGCCTTATATAGCACCAGTGCAAGAAATGGTGGGGATCACTCAAATGAGTATCCCCACCACTCACCACTCCATTTTGCATAATTTGTACTGCTAAACTATGGAAACACCCCAATATGTGATGGGATGTGTGTGTTTCTTTAGTTTCATCTCTAACATTATGTTAATTTGGACTGTGTTTTAGCTATGACTGGAGATAGTGAATCATGGAGACTGAAAACACACTGTATCGTTTCCTACGCTGACACGAGCATGACAACATACTTGCTCATATGTTTCATCTTCTTTTTTCTCAAGCTGGATTAGTGCCTGTGGCTGATTGCAGCTTTGGATAGCAGCCTCAGTCAGATCATTGTAGTGGGGTGTATGGTCCACCAGCCACTAATCTGTTTATGAAGAATAGACAGCTTTTGTACATTAACACACAGCTCCTTTCTGCTGAGTGAAAGGTAAATACTTCATTTGTAGGGACAATTTATTTCTTGTGAAAACTATTTGTTCCATTTTGATGTAGCTTGCTTTATCAATTGCCATAAACTTAGTTCTGCATTGGTTGTTGAACACCATAACATAAGGTGAGATCAGTTGTTGTGGCAGTGGGGAGGCTATCAAGAAGCCAGCCAAGCAAAGATCAGTTGAAGATATGAGTAGGGTTATAAATGAACTAAATTATTCGTGAGTTACTTGGATCTCGGCTCAATAAAAGCTCGTTGATTAAACTAACCAAGCTTGAGCTTCATAATATTCGATTCGTGAGTAAATTTGTTAGCTAAAATTAATAAGAAATATAATATAATTAATTTTTTAAAAGTAATAGTAATAAGAATTATAGATATTTTTGTTATGAGTACGACATTAATTTGGAATAAATAATTTTTTCTTTCAAAATAATAATGACTATTTTAGATTTAAAAAATTCATTTAGGCTCGACTAAAGTTCGATTAAACTCGTGAACTTTAAAGTATTTGATAAAAAAAATTGAAACTTGATTCAATATTAAATGAGTAAAACTTGAATATAATATAACTATGTTGGATTATACTCCTAGGCGTTGGAGGAAGCAACCAAACAAAGACTTTTATTTGAAGTTTTTTACTCCCTTCTTCCTGCAAGATTAGTCATTTTTTTCATTTTCGTATCTTTCCTACAATGGAAAAAAAATCTCCTCATATCAATAAAATATTAATTCCACTACACTCACAAATATTAAGTATTATGCTAAAATCAAAAGGAACTAATATAATGGGACGGATGAAGTATTTTGTTACATCTCTTTTCTCATGTAAATTTCCCTTTGTAAATTTTTATGCCAGAGAATACTATTCCTTTTTGGGTCTATTCAATGTAACTCAAATTCTTGTGATGTCTTATGGGCTTTAGACTCATGTCATGGTTAGGGGTGTGCACGGTTCGGCCGAAACTGGCCGAACCGGCCAAACTAAATTAATTTGGCCGGTTTGGTTGGTTTGAAAAAAATGATTGGCCGGGTTGGTTTGAAAAATCTCAAACCGGATGATTTGGTTTGGCCGACGGTTTGAAGGTTGAAATCGGCCGTTTTGGCCGGACCGGCCGTATAAATAATATAATTTTAAATATAATAATGATAATAAAATATCATTTGATAGAAAGCTAAAATATTAATTATATTGATATATATGTCCGATGCTTATATTTTTCCAATTGTAATCCTATAAATCAACATATATTTAATTGTTTCTTGCAACCATAATATTATTTATTTATTACTTATCTCATATTCATAATTAATGACAAGCGAGATATATTTATATTAGTTTTATTTTGTGTATCATTATTTCATTAATATCTAATAATAAAATTGATATACAAGTTTCATTTTTTTGTAATATTATTAGTTGAATAATCTTCAAACCGTTTAAACCGGCCGAACCAAACCGTTATAATATGGTTTGGCTGGTTTGATTTGAAATAATTATTTGGCTGGTTTGGTTTGTGAAAAATTCAAACCGTACCTATTGGTTTGGTCCGTACTTTACCTCTTAAACCGGCCAAACCGGACCGTACACACCCCTAGTCATGGTAGTATATTTTTTTTGCCTTTTCATATGAGGGAAAAACTTAATAAAATATACTTCCTCTCTCTCACTTCATTAAACCTTCTATATCAATAAAATATTAATTCAACTATACTTACAAATATTAGTTACTATGTTCGATCAAAATAAGACTAATGACCTAAAACGGAGGGAGTATATTTTATTTTTACTATGATATTAAAACCGTACATTTGTCGATTTAGGATTTAAAAACGTCATATTCAAAGTTGGCAAACTCTCAGACTAATTTAATGATATATTTATTTTATTGAAATGGTGTATTTATTTATTGATGTATTTCTTTATTACAAATAATTTAATCTTTTACACAGGAAAAAAATAATATATTAAAAAATGAAATGATGTATTTAACTTATTGAAATGATGTATTAAAGTCGTTCTCACAATAAAAAATGGTGAGATCGTCTCTCATGAGACCAACTCTTCAAAATTATATGATTTTTTGGGTCATTCATTAATTTTTTTTATAATATTTTAAATCTAGAATTGAGAATTCATATTTTTTTTTTCTATATATTTAAATAATAATTAGTTAGTATTCAATGTGAAAATAATAAAAATTTCAATTTCAATTAGATAGAAAGGACAATATCGTAATCTGCCACCTTGTGGTTTGTGAAACCCTCGCACGAATACATTGATTTTGTTATAAATTATCGGAAACCCTAACTCTATTTGCCTCCTCCAGCGCCGTCGTTACCTCTTCAATCCATTTCCAACCAGCCGGAGAAATGACGACCAGATTCAAGAAGAACCGCAAGAAGCGCGGCCATGTGAGCGCCGGCCACGGTCGTATCGGTAAGCACCGCAAGCATCCCGGTGGTCGCGGAAACGCCGGTGGCATGCACCACCACCGGATCCTCTTCGACAAGTATCACCCTGGATACTTCGGTAAGGTCGGTATGCGCTACTTCCACAAGCTCCGCAACAAATTCTACTGCCCCACCGTCAACATCGACCGCCTCTGGTCGCTGGTGCCGCAGGAGGTGAAGGACAAGGCGTCCAAGGACAACGCGCCGCTCGTCGACGTCACTCAATTCGGCTACTTCAAGGTGTTGGGAAAAGGTTTGCTGCCGGCGGACAAACCCGTCGTCGTGAAGGCCAAGTTGGTGTCGAAGAATGCGGAGAAGAAGATCAAGGAGGCTGGTGGTGCCGTCTTGCTCACCGCTTGATTAGGGTTTTGTTTTTTTTGTTTAGTTTCGTTTTATGCACTGCTGATGCCGCTTGATGGGATTTTGAATTTATTGCTCTTTCTATACTCTTATAAATGTTTTTTTATGTGATGAGTTTTTTATTCAGCGTTGGTTGCATTGAAACGTCCTTCTAGGAATTTGATTTGGTGCATTTTCTTGATGTTTTTGTACGTGATTGCCTTTGTTGTGTTGATATTCCTTGGGTTCATATTGCAACTGATTTGATTGATATCGTGGAATCATGAGAGCCCTGATGGCGTAGGTGTGAATGGCCAGTTTTTTGTCTTGCTTCAGTATGTGTATCAATGCGCATATGTTAAGAAAGTTTGTCTTATTAAGATTTTGATAGGATCGTAATCACCTATTGCTTGTACGAGAACAAATTGAAACAGCGGAGTAACATTCATCCAGATTGAAAGCCTTGGAAAATGTTGTTGTATCTATAGAGTATAGTGTCCAACATACATTAACTTTCTGCGTAGTTGAGCATGGTGTAATACATTTTTATGATCAATCTGTTGTTTTGGCTCCTATGATAGGCCTTGAACACCATTAGTTTTTAGATTGTGATGTATATGTGTTGTTTGAGCACTAATAATAGGATTTGAACACCATTTGGTCTAGCAATTAGCTAGTCATGGATGATATTTTCTATTTCACTCTGCTGTTCTTGTTCCTGTATGGAGATTTCTTCAGAGCAGTCAGTTACATTGAATTGACTGAGGCGTCTACTGCATTTGGGCAATTTGTGTTCTTTTTGAAGTGAAATTGCGTTCAGTTGATTTTGTAGTTATTTTTTTTTTAAAACTTGGGACTACCTTCCTGCACTGTTTTTGTTGATTTCATAAACTGCTGAGAGTGTCTATCTTGTGGCATGCAGTGATCTTGGCACATCGAATGCTTTGATTTTTGGTGCCTATGATATTTAGACTAAATTCCTACATCTATGCACATTTCCTAGATGATATTTGTCTGCAATTAGGTGAAAAGAGTCTGATTCCTTGACATCACTCATCAGTATACATTGAGTACCACAGATTACAAAATTCTTATATCTGCTGTTATTTAACTGCATCTTCTTGTCAGTTGTTGATAGTCTCACAATATCATAAGGTAGATTACTTATATTGTCTCACAGCACAGTTCTTATATCAAGCTGACCAATCCTTATTTATAATTTTATTAGTATTTGGTTAGGATTGTCTATCCCAGTAACTCTCCCTTGCAAAGATATAATGCCTTTGGGTTTTAGGTTGTTGCTTTAGCTACAGCCTACAGATAAACACACAATTTGGTTAGTGTTATGAAATAAGTTACCAAAACTATAAAGAAAACATAAATGAGATAAGTAATTTGGTGTTTTTGTAGGTGCTATTAAGCTAGATTTATTTGAGATTTTGTGGTGGCTTATATATATATATATATATCTATATAGGGAGCGGATCCAGTGAAAAAAATCTTATTGTGAGAAAATGAGAAAGATGTTTGATTGCTTTCACGTCATGGTTTGATTGTATTCATGTCATTGCTTGATTACAATGTTGCTTGATTGTGCTTTAGTTGTTGCTTGATTATTTTGCTGCTTGATTGTGTTTTAGTCCATTAATTTTTTTAGATCTGATGGACACAATTCATTCTTTTTTCTCACAGGGGATTTTTTTTTTACATGATCCCTCCTATATATATATATATATACATATATATGCTGGTGTAATCTACTCACAGAATCTCAATTTCTTATGTTACCTTGGTGCTATTCCAAATATTTAATATTCCATCAGCTTTGAGTCCAATTTTCAGACTTGTGTGATTTGTGAGATGATTCAAATAATATGATCCAAATCATTATAAATCAGTAGATGTTGCTTTTCATTGTTTAAAAAAAATAATCGATTATTAATTTAAAATAAACAGTACAAAATTTCTTCTAAAGTAGTATATGTTTTTTTTTTAAAGGAAAAAGTAGTATATGTTGTTGCGCTATTTTTATCCAATTTTAATGGTTGATTTAGGCCTTTCTATATGGGTCTAAAACATGTGGGCTGACCACAAATTTTAATGATATTGTTTGATTTCGACTTCTCTCAAAGAAACTACATAACGATCGATTCACTATCAATTTCTTCTACTTCTTCAAAAACAATTTGCGGCTTTTGTACAAATACATATTAAATCATATTATTAATTCCTTGTATCGAAATCTAAATAACTTTGTAATAGGAAAATTAGGGATGTCAAACTGGTCAATCCATTAGGTTTTGGGCTAGCTCTATCAGTTTGTGGGTTAAACGATCCGGGCTAAACAGGCTGCAACTTTTTTCGGGTTGGAAATTCTCAATCTTGATCCTAATCTTAACCTTTCCAATTTTCGGGCTGACAAAATTATAAATTTTTTAATTTTTAATTTTCATTAAAATTAAGTATTTATTATTTTTTAATAAAATTATATATATATAATAATATAATTATTTTTATAATTAAATACTAACATAAAATGTTGTATTGTACTACATTAAATAAATTAAATAATTATATTAATTACAAAAGAATATTTCATGATATATCATATTGCAATATATGATTTGTTTAATTTTAAAATTTTAGTTTTGTTTAATTTTGTCATTTTTACCCTTTCAATGATACTGTTTTTCATGAACAATGATCACGGAAATTTTAAATCTTGGCAGTTAGTTTTTTTAATCTAGGTATGATAATTAGTCTAAGTTCATTCACTAGGAGCTGTTTTTGGCTTGAATACACCCATATATACACACACACACACACACACACACACACACACACACACATATATATATATATATATAGGGACGCATTTATATGTTAACCACTCCCCAGATGTTACCTACAGACCTCATTTGGCGGTGCATTATCTAGACAAGCTAACTACATTATCTAGGCAATATATGGTACAT
>JAPKLW010000896.1:154435-184404 GCA_026898455.1 Plectranthus barbatus
GTGTCGCACGTGGGACTGTCGCATAGGCCCGGTTTGGGGGCGCGACAATTGGATCACTAAATTTTCGAATTTCAAATTAATTTTTATGTTCTTTGGGATTTCAAACATTAAACAATTTTAAAAGATCATAAATAAAATTCAACTTGTTTATCAATAAAAAATTGCATTTTTTATAAAATTTAGTTGCAGTAAATAATACAATCATTTGCAGTAATTAAATCTCTAATGCACGGATCCATACAATTACACAAAAAAAGCAAATTTAAATTTTTTAAAAGAAAATTACTATCATTGCTATTATTATGAAAATCATGTGCAATGCGTAATTACTGCATATTTCGTGACAGTAGCAACTTTACTAAAGACAAGGAAAAAACAAAAATATCACGCGACGAATACAAGCAGTACTCATAGAATATTACAATAAATATGCTCTATTTATGCATGTTTACAGGCGGAATAACTGCAGATTTTTTAATAAAATTATATACTAAAACCACGTGCATAAAAAAAGCATGCAAAAAAAAAAGTAAATAAAAAGGAGAATATTAAAAAAATTTATCTAAAACTTCGCCGGAATGATCGTCGTACACTCGATTTACCAATACTGCAAATTTACAAACTTGATATATGTAAATTTACAGGCTCGATATATGCAAATTTTCAGGCTCTATATATTCAACTTAAAATACATTCTATCAATTTGTATCATCGAAGAAGAAGACACCCAACGGAACTATATTAGAAAAACTGTCAAAGTCAGTCATCGTTGTTGAACACAAGATCTAATATTTACCGTGTTATCATCCTTACAGTCTCGCATCATCTTACAAAAACTAGTTGGAGATCCGTCGCTGCCCTCCCTGAAGAAGTGGAGGAGAGGACGACAATTAAAATAAGAGAATCTCGCTAAAGACGGAAATCGGGGCCGATGAAAATTCACATTGATGAATAGACTGGAGAAGAACCGATGACACCATTAATGGATGCGAACATCAGAATCGTCTCTGAATTGCGTCCAAAGGCTGCCTGCACGAGGATATCGATGGATACTATTTTCAGCAATGTATATCGACCATCAACTTCTCTGTTACCACCGTTGGATGAAAAATTATGTTGTTGCCGTCCTAGAATATTGTATGAAAACTTCCCTCTCTATCGAATATATGAAACATTATTCAGAAAAATAAATAAAGAGATTTATGTGGAATTTAAATCATTCAAGAATGATATTAGGAGATTATTAAGAAATAGTTTAACTGCCAGAATATAATTCCAAAAACACCCTCTAATTATATTTAAAAAGCAAAATAATAATAATAAATTAATTTCATCAAAAGAATCTGGGCCATTAAATTTTAAAAATAAATGGCTGATATTTAGTTCTTATCTCTCATTTGGGAGGTGGTTCATATATGATTACAACTCTCTCTCTCTCTCGATATATATATATATATATATATATATATATATATATATATATATATATATATATCGCGCGTTATAGTGGTAACCACCTTTTAGATGTGATATAAGACTAAATCTGGTGCATTGATTTTTAAAATTAACGACTCAGATCAAATGTTTTTAACTTAAAAACTCGCTGCAGTAATAAGGCAAAAAAGTTGCATTGTTTGTACTTTTTGGTCATTTTGGCATCACAATTATATTTGCACGATTTTCTTTCCTAAATTCATGGGATTTAATTCCTATATTATTGCATTTCAAAATTGATTTCCCTTTCCTTCATAATTTTGTGAGATTTGATCCCTAAATTATCAATATCTCAAAATTATTTTATTTTATTTTTTCATTAATTTTGAATTTTAAGCAAAATTTTACATTTTTTTTTAAATTTCATACGTCACTATCCCTAATTTCAGGAATCTCGATTTTGTTTTACATAAAAAGTTACATTGTATAAACTAGTTTGTTGCAGTATCTTAAAAAGTGACACACGATTATACTCCCTCCGTCACTTGGCATTAGTCCCATTTGCTTTAGGCACAATTATCAATGTTTGTGAGTGTAGTGAAATTAATATTTTATTAGTGTGATGAGATTTTTTTCCATTTTAGAAAATGAGACTAATTTCGCGGGACAGACGAAAATGGAAAATGAGACTAATGCCAAGGGACGGAGGGAGTATTACATAATATTACACTACAATTAGTTGCATTAATCATAAAAAATAGTTGTATTAATGCAAGTATGAATACTTGTATGATGCATAATTGAATGCGTATTTAATGCAACTTAGTATCAGTTTTTTGATTGTTGAAGTCAAAATTATATCAATATTTATACTTCGTCGAAAGTTGCATTATTAATAAAAAAACATATGCATTATATTAACTAATTCATTGCAGTATCTTAAAATATACCAAGTTTACATGGAGATATGAAACAGTCAGTTGTATGAAGCAAATTTACAAGCTTAGTCAATGCAAGTTACAGACTTAAACACTGTAAATTTACGGGGTAAACTGCTGCAACTACACTATGTACATTCTCCAAAATTTTACACACTATAAAATAAAAAATAATATACGATGAGTTTACATGCTTGATAAATTCAAGTTTACAGGCTTAATCAATGCACGTTTACAGGCTTAATTGTTGCAACTATGTAGTTAAGACATCCTGCTTCTTCTTTGAACTCGATAGATGAATATCGAATCCACATATTCTCTATACAATTCAACCACATCATTTAAAGTCTAAAAATCGTGTCCCTTAAATTATTTCAATGAGCTCTATGTAATTGTCGTATCAATAACTACAAAATATAAAAACTTAAATCATTCCCACCACTTACGACCTCGACTTCTTGGAGATGTGGCGCCCTTCTTCCATGAACGATCTCACACAGCCATTGACATCAATCTATAAATTTCCTTTTCCCCACCCCATTAATTAATTACATTGAAAATCTCTCCTCCTGCAAAACCCTTCTCTCTCCAGGATTGTATACAATGCAATTGCTGGGAATTGTGTAGAGATCACCGCAGTGGAGCATTCTACCGATGCACTTTGGCTATGGGGTGCAGTTGGTCAAATGAGAGATTTTGATTTTGTAAATGAGAATTCTATTCAAGTTATGTATATATGTAAATAATATTTGAGAGATTTTAGGAGGTAGTTATAGAAAAAATATAATTTGAATATGTTCATTACCTTTTGTAATATCCCGATTTTAATTAAGCTGATTAATGCTTAATTAAATTAAATAAAAATGATATTATTTTGCAAATTAATTATTATTTGCTTTTGAGACAAAATTGAACGAGATGGGTTAATTAAATAGAGCATTTGTTATAATTGCATAATTAATCGGGAGAATGCAATTTAAATCAAATCCGAGAATATTAATTATCGGAGGAATTTATACACGAGTTGAGGTAGAGGAAAAGGATTTCTTCATGGTAAGAAAATTGTACACGTCGTGCATGGAAGTGTAAAATTTTGTCTGGTGTAAAATATATGAAATGGTAGGTGGGGGAAAATTTTGGTGGAGTAAATAAAAAAAAATGTGTAAAAGTTATTACACTTCACTTCCTTCCCCAACACACCACCACCACCGTACCCTCCCCACACACCACCATCGTTGCATCTTCTCTCTTCTTCTCCGGCCACCACGGACCGTCGTCGGCGAAGCCACCGCCACCTTTAGAAAGCTTGATCTTCAGGGAGTCTAAGAAGCTAAGGCACACACCCTATCGTTGAGCATCGAGGAAGTTACGAGCTCGCGAAGGTAAGCCGTTCACAAACTATCGTAAAATCTTATCGGCGTGAGATCCGGCGTTTGAGCCGATGGATTGGCGTTTTGAGGACATATTTATGTTCCTTATGTTGCAGGGAGTATTCGGGTACGAAGGAACTCGGGTTTGGACGCCGGAAACCGACTGCACCGCCGCTGTTTTTTTTTCTTCTCCGGTGAGTGTTCGACCCTCACGTTTTTCCGGCGAGTTTAAAGATTTCCGTTCAGTTAGGATACTTGTCTAGACTCGTATTTTCATTTTGAGCTTGTTGATGTGTCGTTTGGGAGTCGGGTTTGGCCGGAACTTGGCAGGGAAATCATCGCGCAGGTGCAACGACGGGTGAAGCAGCGATGCTGCTGCTGCTGCTGTGCGGCCTTGCTGCTGCCCTCCGGCGACGTCGGCCGTCGCGGCTGGCTTGGCCGGAGGTGGCGGCGGCGGTCGACTCGGCCAGCTGTGGGTGGAGCTGCTCCGGCGACTGCCCTCTTTTCTTTCTTTTTCCGGCGACAGTTTTTCCTCTCAACTCTCTCTTAGTAAATACAAAAGTATGTTTAAAAAAAAAAGAATTTTTAATTTCTCTTTTTTCTCTCTTAGCACACGTATGTGCATATATATATATATATATATATAATTTATGTTATTATTATTATATTATTATTATTTCTTCATTACTTTATTATTATTATTATTATTATTATTATATTATATATATATATATATATATATATAATATTTATTGATTAAAGTTATTTAATTATTTAATTTTGTTATTAATTGATTTAGGATTTTGGGATTTAGTTACGTTTAGTTTGACTTGATTCGATTCGAGTTATTTTTAGTGTCTAATTTAATATATGATTGGAGAAGCATGTTAAGAGTATGATAAGATATTGGTTTATGAAATCGAGAGTCGGGATTTGATTAGTTCGATTAAAGTAAAGTCGAGACATGATTTGACGATTGGAATTTAAATTGTGAATTTATTTAGTTGGAGGTTGGATTATGCTAAGTGAGTTCAAGTTGAATGATTGAAGGTTGTCGGTTAGATGTCGGTCCTAGGTCCTAATTTTCGTCTAGTATTATCAGTTATGGCTGATAGGAATACTTAGACTATACATCCTAATTAGTTGTATATATTGTGATTATTTGTGAAGGGGATTTAAAGTTAAAGGGAACACAGCTCAATCTGCACGAATAACAAGACCGTCTTTTATACACGTAAGCATAACACAGGTGGGAACTATTTTCAGTAAAAGTAAATGCTTTTCCGAGCTTCATGCTCAGTTTACAAAATGTGTGAAAATGATCTTGTTTTAACTGATTGCTATGCTAAATGTTTTTGTGTTATTATATTTGTACCTCTGTCAGTTGATGCTTTCAGAGAGATGATTTAATGAGAATGAGCCAGGAAATTACTGCGCTGATCTCATTAAAGGAAAATGGTAGAAGCCCTATTTAAAAGAAAAGGTAGAAGCCTTATTATCTGAAATCGATCGGGTCTCAAGGTATTATACTGAGACTAGTGCACTAATTGATGACAGTGGGTTGAGTGGTTTATCCATTCCCAGCTGTTCATCGTAACTTGGAAGTAGGCCAGCTTCCAGTTACACAATGGTAAACAAATATAATAACATGTTAAATAGCACGTGCGAAATAAAATATTTTAGATAACACGGTTTCTTTCAACAAAACCCGTGTTTATCTGTGTGAGTTGCATAACATTCTTACTTAAACTGTATTTTTGGGCATGTTTTCACGGGGTACAATTGTACTCAGCCCCTCATATTATTTCTAAAATACGCAGGTTAAGCAACGATGATGGAAGTGCGGGGTGTAAACAGACGCAACAAGGATTGTACATATTTTGAAAGATCCTAAGATATGCATCTTCATATGCATATCTCCACTACGCTGCACACACTGCTGCACCGCTCTCTGAACTTTATCCTTCCCGTATTTCGAATGCTTTTGTGAACAAATGTTTAACTCCTTATATTGTTACCTTTCAAACGTTGATGAAACGTGTTTAAACGTTATTTCTGAATGCTCTTCTGAATTATAACGAATATTCCGCTGTTTTAATTTATGAAAATATTTGAAAATCGTCGACCACGACTGTAGCGCACCCCAAAGTTGGGAAGGTCAGTTGGGGGCATTACAGAAGTGGTATCAGAGCCAGGTTTGTGAAAAAACCTTTTGGAAACCGTTCTGAAAAACCTTTTGGAAACTTTGTTGAAATCATTTTGAAACCGTTTGAAATTGTTTTGAAACTGTCCTGAAAACTTCAAGTTTTAAAACGTTTCTGATTCTGGAGTTGGTTGAAAGGATTGCTCGTGTTTTACACCCCACTCCATCCTGCGCAACCTGAGGTATGATTTAAGTTTAGAATTACCTGCTTGCAAAATTGTTTAGTGACTGGGTCACTTAAAATGTTTGGGAGTTGAATGAAATTTTGAAATGATAGCACTATTGATTGTGTTTGTGAGTTATTTCGAAAAATGGTTTGAAGATGTCTTCCTGAGAACATGTGTTAATTTTGTGTCTAGTATGGACGTACTAGCTTTCGCTGTGAGCTTTGAATAAAATGAATTGATTGACGTCATACCTTGCGAAATTGATTGATTATGAAAATTTAGTTTTGATGAAAATGTTTGGTTTTGGCACCGATGAGGTGACCTTGTGAGATTATGATTTCAAAATGAATGATTTTGAAAATTTTTGCAAGCAGTGTAAATTTTTGTGTTATGGCTTTAAAAGATGTGTTAAATTGTGAGTTGAGCTGTGAGAAATTATTGGAATTTTTTTAATTAACCTTGGAGGTTATATTAGGATGGATCAGGATTTGACTGACTAATTGTTAGCCTTGAAAAGGTACTGAATGGGGTAGATTTGGAATAACGTGGGGTTTGGTTATTGTTTAGAATTTAAATTGTTCCGGGTGGAGTGAAACGACACCCGTAGTTGACTAAACCTTAGAACCTTAGTCTTGATTATCGTGAAATTGAAAATTTCTTTATCTAGTTTAGTATGGTTGAGTAGTGATAATGAGTTGACTTGTGGAAACTACAAGTTAACAGCTATATGTGCAGAATGTACACGGTGAGCCTGGCAGATGCAGTTAGACTCGGAGTTGAGTCAGTTTGTCTGCACGAGGATCCGAAGGAACCTTGGCATGGTGTATCGGAAGACAGTGGTTGCCCCAAGACACAGAGTCATGCATTGTGTTATTTTTATAACTTTTGGGACTGACCGTTTGTTTGATGTGGCATATGGACCCTTACCAGAGACTAGTCCGATAGTTCTGGAAGCACCTTCCTTTTTCAGAGGACAACCTCGTTTCTACCTTGATGGAGTACCTAGACCTATGAGAGAGAGAGTCAGATATCACGGTGTCACTGATAGAGAGGCGATGGAGAGGACTCTTGACTTGACGCCCGAGCCCCGAAGGGTAGGTGTGGGTTGGAGTGCATCGGACTGCAGGCCCTGACATTGGTCCCCGAGGGGAAGGCGGGAAATTGCTCGAGACAAAGGAAAAGAGAAGCAAAGAAAGAAGAGGAGGAGGAGGAGGATCCCTCTGAGTGGTCCTATTGATATGCGATGCAGTTGATGTGCTTTTATTCATGATTATGTATTGTTGGAGGATTTTGTATTTTCTTTAGTTTGTACTAGTGTTATGAATGTAACTTATGATGTAGCAAACTTGTAAAGGAAGACAAGTGGTGGGTGTTGTTGTATTATGATTTGGTGGATGTATGTATGCTTGATTATCATTTCGATGATTGTTGATTGCTGAGTTTAAATGTTGAATTGGCTGATTGATGATGTCGTTAGATGTTAAATTCTTCCATGTCGGTTTGTTCGCTAAAAGTTATTTATGTCATTACTAATTGGTTATGACATTGCAGAAAATCAGGAATTATGGAAAACATCGGTCGAGGACGTGGACGAGGCCGTGGTCGGGGCAGAGGCCGTGGTCGAGGCAGAGGACGAGGGAAAGCAAACCCACAGAATGATTTCGAGGCCCCGATTCTAGAGGAGGTTCCTATCCTCCACGACTTTGAGGAATATGAAGAACTGTCTGACGAAGACAGTGTGACAGTGCAGGGTGCACCTCACCAACCCCCACCTGAGAGGGCATCTGCTACTTCAGCTTTTAAACTTGTAGAAACCTTCCGCAAGCAACAACCACCCACTTTCGATGGGACAGGAGGTCCTACCGTTGCAGAAGATTGGGTAAGAGAGCTGGAAAAGATATTCCGGCACATGCAGTGCACAAAACTAGAAAAAATTAACTGTATGACTTATCAGCTCAAAGGAAAGGCAGATCGATGGTGGGAGACGTATATGAAATCTCTAGCACCGGCTGAGCGACAACAAATGGGTTGGGAGAACTTCAAGGAGGCTCTGTACGAGAAGTTCATCCCAAAGCAGTATCGAAGGGATAGAGAGGTGGAGTTCTTCTTGCTGGAACATGGCAAGATGACTGTTGAGGAGTATGACACCAAATTTGGTGAGTTATTGCAACTTGCTCCGCATCAGGCGGATACACCTGAGAAGATGTCGGACAAGTTCAGAGAAGGGTTGCGTGAAGACATCCGCACGCAGTTGTCTACCATCACTGGGTTGACCTATCAGGAACTCTTGAGGATGGCGCTGGATATTGAAGCTTCTAAGAACAAGAAGAAGTTGCCGGTCTGGGGAGCTCCGGAACCCCAAACTTCAGCCCCCACACAGAAGAGAAAGTGGGAGGAAAATCCGAAGCAGACTTATCAGGGGCAGGGTAGCCAGAAGCGCCCGGATCAAGGGAACTATCAGAACTTCCAGAGGCGTAATTACAATAAATCGTATCAGAGGAATGATGCGCAAGCGGCTCCCAGGAACGAGCAGAGAAACATGGGCCTGCAAAACTGTAATAAATGTGGAGGAAAACACTCGGGGGAGTGTATAAGGGGAGTAAACAAATGCTTCAATTGTGGAGGCACATGACATTTCTCCAGGCAATGTCCTTCACCCCAATCAGGAGGAGGAAACCGCCAGAATTTTCAGAAGCCGGTCAACCAACAGCTAAAGGCGATCAGAGGTAACCGCCAGCCCTGGAGAGGCTACGCAGGGAATCGTGGAGGGGGCAGGCAGGATCGTCAGTCACCACCGAGGCGCCCGAATAAGAATCAGCCCGAAGGGAATCAGCCACAGAGGAGGGCTAGAGCATATGCCCTGGAAGGGAACAAAGATGAAGGTAACCTCGCAGGTATGGGAACTATCAATGATATACCTGTTATGGTATTATTTGACACTGGAGCATCCCATACATTCATTTTATCTGCATGTGTTGAGGCATTAGAGCTTAAGGTAGAGAAAGGTAGTCATGAACTGAACGTAGCAATGCCTTCAGGAGAAACAACTACTACTACCTTAGTATGCTGTGATTTGAGAATCAAATTATATAAACAAGAGATTCTAGTGGCCGAGTTGAACGTGATGAATATGTATGATGTAGACGTGATTTTAGGAATGGATTGGTTGTCGGAAAACAAAGCAACGATCTTATGTCGTGAAAGAAAAGTTATCATTCCGCAGCCGGGAAATGAAGAATCATTTGTCTATGGGTTTAGAAGAAGGCAGCGAGTGCCAGTTATCTCAGCGTTACAAGCTTCGAAGCTATTGCATAAGGCCGAGAATCAAGCATTCTTGGTATATTTAGAAGGAGAAGAGAAACCTGAAATTACAGTCCAAGATGTACCGATAGTAAGAGAGTTTGAAGACGTATTCCCAGAGGAATTACCAGGTTTGCCGCCAGACAAGCAAGTGGAATTCACGATAGACTTGGAACCAGGAGCAGCTCCAATTTCCAAGGCACCGTATCGCATGGCACCGAAAGAATTGCAGGAATTGAAGGTGCAGTTACAAGAGTTACTGGACATAGGATTCATTCGACCAAGTGTTTCACCTTGGGGAGCACCGGTCTTATTTGTCAAGAAGAAGGATGGTTCGATGAGAATGTGCATCGACTATCGAGAGCTGAACAAGTAGACGTTGAAGAACCGTTATCCTTTACCAAGGATCAATGATCTATTTGACCAGCTCAAAGGAGCAAGTCTGCTCTCCGAAATTGATCTTCGATCAGGGTACCATCAATTGAAGATTCGGAAGGAAGACATTCCGAAAACTGCCTTCAGAACCAGATATGGCTATTATGAATTTGTAGTGATGCCGTTTGGACTCACGAATGCTCCAGCAGTGTTCATGGATTTGATGAACAGAGTATTTCATCCATATCTCGATAACTTTGTCTTGGTATTTATCAACGATATCCTTATTTACTCAAAGAGCGAAAGGGAACATGAACAACATCTAAGGACGGTGTTACAAACCCTCAGAGATGAGAAGCTATATGCCAAATTCAACAAGTGTGAATTTTGGCTAAGAGAAGTGACGTTCCTTGGTCACATCGTGTCAGCAGAAGGTATTAAAGTGGATCCAGCAAAGATCCAGATGGTGACAGAGTGGAAGTCACCTACTACACCAAATGAGATAAGGAGTTTTCTCGGATTAGCAGGGTACTATCGGAGGTTCATCGAAGGTTTCTCGTCAATCGCAAAACCAATGACACGATTGCTTCAGAAAGGAATGAAGTTCGAGTGGACAAAAGAATGTGAGGAAAGCTTCCAAAAGTTAAAGCAACTTTTGACAACTGCGCAAGTCTTGGCAGTACCAGAAACATATAAGAATTTTGAGGTATACACAGATGCGTCCAAGAATGGACTAGGTTGTGTATTGATGCAAGACAGAAAGGTGATAGCTTATGCATCAAGATAGTTGAGACCGCATGAAGTGAATTACTCGACTCATGATCTAGAGTTAGCGGCCGTAATTCACGCATTGAAGATTTGGAGACACCATCTCTATGGAGTCAAGTGTGCCATATTCACGGATCACAAGAGCTTGAAGTACTTCTTCGAGTAGAAGAACTTGAATATGAGGCAGAGGAGATGGCTTGAACTAGTCAATGACTATGATTTGACGATAAACTATCACCCCGGTAAGGCAAACTCCGTAGCCGATGCCTTGAGCTGGAAGGGAGAGGCGCAATTAGGAAGTATGCTTACCAGAGAGAACAGTCTCATCAAAGATTTTGAAAGACTTCATCTTGAAGTTATATCACCTTCAGAAAGAAAGAGATGTGAAGTAGCAGCTTTGACTGTCGTGCCAGATCTAAGAGAGAGAATCATTGAGGGACAGAGAAAAGATACTGAGCTCGAGAAATTACGTCAAAAGATCAGAGTCAAGCAGACGGGTGAATATAGAGAGGCACCTGATAACGCACTAATGTACAGAGACAGAATTCTTGTGCCAAATAGTGAAGACTTGAGGAATGAAATCATGAGTGAAGCTCACGATACACCGTATACCGCTCACCCAGGAAGTACGAAGATGTATCAGGATTTGAAGAGCGTGTACTAGTGGGACGGTATGAAGAAAGATGTAGCATTGTATGTGGAAAAGTGTTTAGCATGCCAACAGGTAAAGGCTTTACATCAACGACCATATGGGAAATTACAGCCGTTAGACATTCCCGAGTGGAAATGGGAGCATATCGCCATGGATTTCGTTACGGGATTGCCAAAGTCGTAGAAAGGAAATACGGTGATATGGGTCATCGTGGACCGTCTAACGAAATGTGCTCACTTCTTGCCGATACGGAATACTTATGGATCAGACAAGTTAGCACAACTGTATGTTAGAGAGATTGTCAGACTGCACGGAGTGCCAGTAACTATTACGTCTGACAGAGATGCAAAGTTTACATCACGATTTTGGATAAGCCTACAACAGGAGTTGGGAACGCGCCTGAACTTTAGTACGGCATTTCACCCCCAGATAGATGGCCAGTTTGAGAGAACTATCCAGACTCTAGAGGATATGTTAAGAACGGTTGTTCTCGATCGAGGAGGGAGTTGGGAGCCGATTTTACCGCTGATTGAGTTAGCCTACAACAACAATTACCAGACGATAATTAGAATGGCTCCGTTCGAAGCTCTGTATGGAAGAAAGTGTCATTCGCCACTATATTGGGATGAAGTGGGAGAACGACAAGTTCTCGGGCCTGACGCTATCAGTGAAATGATTGAAGTTGTTCGTCAGATACGGGACAGAATCAAGGAGGCTCAGAGCAGGCAAAAATCTTATGCTGATTCAAGAAGAGTTGAACTACAGTTCGAAGTGGGTGACAAGGTATTCTTAAAAGTCTCACCTTCGAAAGGAATCATAAGATTTGGAGTAAAGGGCAAACTACGACCGCGCTTCGTAGGACCCTACGAGATTTTGGAACGTATAGGCCCAGTGGCTTATCGTTTGGCTTTGCCTCCGAGCATGAGAAATGTGCATAATGTGTTTCACGTGTCACAATTGAGAAAATATGTATATGATTCAAAACACGTGATTCGCCAGGAAGAGATTGCTTTGAATTCAGATTTACATTATGAAGAAAGGCCAGAAGCAATACTGGACCGAAAGACCCAAGAGTTGAGGAACAAATCGATTTCCCTTGTCAAGGTTTTGTGGAGACATCATGGACAAGAGGAAGCTACTTGGGAATTAGAAGACAAGATGCGAGATAAGTACCCAGAACTTTTTGAAGCACCCTAGCAAATTTCGGGATGAAATTTTTGCAAGGTGGGGTGAATGTAATATCCCGATTTTAATTAAGCTGATTAATGCTTAATTAAATTAAATAAAAAGGATATTATTTTGCAAATTAATTATTATTTGCTTTTGAGACAAAATTGAATGAGATGGGTTAATTAAATAGAGCATTTGTTATAATTGCATAATTAATCGGGAGAATGCAATTTAAATTAAACCCGAGAATATTAATTATCGGAGGAATTTATAAACGAGTTGAGGTGGAGGGGAAGGATTTCTTCACGGTAAGAAAATTGTACACGTCGTGCATGGAAGTGTAAAATTTTGTTTGGTGTAAAATATATGAAATGGTAGGTGGGGGAACATTTTGGTGGAGTAAATAAAAAAAAATGTGTAAAAGTTATTACACTTCACTTCCTTCCCCAACACACCACCACCACCGTACCCTCCCCACACACCACCATCGCTGCATCTTCTCTCTTCTTCTCCGGCCACCACGGACCGTCGCTGGCGAAGCCACCGCCACCTTTAGAAAGCTTGATCTTCAGGGAGTCTAAGGAGCTAAGGCACACACCCTATCGTTGAGCATCGAGGAAGTTACGAGCTCGCAAAGGTAAGCCGTTCACAAACTATCGTAAAATCTTATCGGCGTGAGATCCGGCGTTTGAACCGATGAATTGGCGTTTTGAGGACATATTTATGTTCCTTATGTTGCAGGGAGTATTCGGGTACGAAGGAACTCGAGTTTGGACGCCGGAAACCAACTGCACCGCCGCTGTTTTTTTTTCTTCTCCGGTGAGTGTTCGACCCTCACGTTTTTCCGGCGAGTTTAAAGATTTCCGTTCAGTTAGGATACTTGTCTAGACTCGTATTTTCGTTTTGAGCTTGTTGATGTGTCGTTTGGGAGTCGGGTTTGGCCAGAACTTGGCAGGAAAATCATCGCGCAGGTGCAGCTATGGGTGAAGCAGCGATGCTGCTGCTGCTGCTGTGCGGCCGTGCTGCTGCCCTCCGGCGACGTCGGCCGTCGCGGCTGGCTTGGCCGGAGGTGGCGGCGGCGGTTGACTCGGCCAACTGTGGGTGGAGCTGCTCCGGCGACTGCCCTCTTTTCTTTCTTTTTCCGGCGACAGTTTTTCCTCTCAACTCTCTCTTCGTAAATAAACAAGTATATTTAAAACAAAAAAAAATTTTTAATTTCTTTTTTTCTCTCTTAGCACACGTATGTGCATATATATATATATAATATTTATTGATTTAAGTTATTTAATTATTTAATTTTGTTATTAATTGATTTAGGATTTTGGGATTTAGTTACGTTTAGTTTGAGTTGATCCGATTCGAGTTATTTTCAATGTCTAATTTAATATATGATTGGAGAAGCATGTTAAGAGTATGATAAGATATTGGTTTATGAAGTCAAGAGTCCGAATTTGATTAGTTCGATTAAAGTAAAGTCGAGACATGATTTGGCGATTGGAATTTAAATTGTGAATTTATTTAGTTGGAGGTTGGATTATGTTAAGTGAGTTCAAGTTGAATGATTGAAGGTTGTCGGTTAGATGTCGGTCCTAGGTCCTAATTTTTGTCTAGTATTATCAGTTATGGCTGATAGGAATACTTAGACTATCCATCCTAATTAGTTGTATATATTGTGATTATTTGTGAGGGATTTAAAGTTAAAGGGAACACAACTCAATCTGCACGAATAACAAGACCGTCTTTTATACACGTAAGCATAACACAGGTGGGAACTATTTTCAGTAAAAGTAAATGCTTTTCCGAGCTTCATGCTCAGTTTACAAAATGTGTGAAAATGATCTTGTTTTAACTGATTGCTATGCTAAATGTTTTTGTGTTATTATATTTGTACCTCTGTCAGTTGACGCTTTCAGAGAGATGATTTAATGAGAATGAACCAGGAAATTACTGCGTTGATCTCATTAAAGGAAAAGGGTAGAAGCCCTATTTAAAAGAAAAGGGTAGAAGCCTTATTTAAAAGAAAAGGTAGAAGCCTTATTATCTGAAATCGATCGGGTCTCAAGGTATTATACTGAGACTAGAGCACTAATTGATGACAGTGGGTTGAGTGGTTTATCCATTCCCAGCTGTTCATCGTAACTTGGAAGTAGGCCAGCTTCCTGTTATACAACGCTAAACAAATATAATAACATGTTAAATAGCACGTGCGAAATAAAATATTTTAGATAACACGGTTTCTTTCAACAAAACCCCGTGTTTATCTGTGTGAGTTGCATAGCATTCTTACTTAAACTGTATTTTCGGGCATGTTTCCACGGGGTACAATTGTACTCAGCCCCTCGTATTATTTCTAAAATACGCAGGTTAAGCAGCGAGGATGGAAGTGCGGGGTGTAAACAGACGCAACAAGGATTGTATCTCCCTCAAATAATGTAAGAAATGAGAAAAAATCTCAGCCTTTGATTTTACAAGATCTGCGGTCATGCTTTAATAATTTCCGTCTTCATTTTATCCTCCGCGAACTTCATTATTACATATTTAAGGATATCACTGTCATTTAGTCTGATGGTATCTCCCTCAAATAATTTCCATTTTCATTTTATTCTCCGCGAACTTCATTATTACATATTTGGATCTGTAATTCTTTTTCTTTTCGATTTTTCATAAGATTTCGATTGCCTTGTTGAGTCATCCAATACTCTAAAATTAAATTAAATTTTATTATTATTTAATTGAATTTTCTAATTTAATGAAGTTTTAAATAGATAAAATGAACTTAACATATTCTTCTGAAAAATTAATTTTATTTTTATTTAATTTAATTTTTCCCATTTAATGAAGTATAGATGAGATAAAATGAAGAGAACTATTTCTAAAAATTTAATTTTTTTCTTTTAATGATTTATATAGGAGATAAAATGAAGAGAACAGAAATACTTTTTTCCAAAAAATTAATTTTAATTTTATTTAATTTAATCTTTTCCATTTAATGAAGTATAGAGAAGATAAAATGAAGAGAACTGTTTCTAAAAATTTGATTTTTTTCATTTAATGATGTATATAGGAGATAAAATGAAGAGAATTGAAATCATTTTTTCCGAAAAACTGATTTTATTTTTATTTAATTTATTTTATAATGAAGAACAATTGAGATAAAATGAAGAACTGCTAAGATAAAATGCATGTCACGTGTAACATCAAAATTCACATCGAATTTATTTTATAATGAATCACAATTGAGATAAAATGAAGAATTCCTAAGATATAATGAAGAACTGCTAAGATAAAATGCATGTCACGTGTAACATCAAAATTCGAATCGAATTTATTTTATAATGATTCGCAATTGAGAAAAAATGAAGTATAACTAAGATAAAATGAAGTATATAATACATAAAATGAACAAAACACAACTTTTGCACCATGTACGTTCGTAATGACTATGTTACCCTTTAATGAAGTGAAATGAGGAGAAAATACCGCGTTTTTTTGTTAAAGCTCTTATGTAATCTGGGTCGTTGATGTTGTCAAATCTATGGATGAGACTTATTCTCATTTCTCATGATAAGGGCTATTCTCACCAGATCAGCCCCCTATATATATATATACGACATAAAGTAAACTATCATAAGTATTATTTAACAAGATATTAAAATTTTACAAAATAATTTTATAAGTTTGTCAATCTAAATAACTCAAAGAATATAACTTCTTTAAAATAATAATTAATATTTAAGAAATCCATAATTTCTCAAATATTCTTTTAAATTAATTATTTAATATTTCTTAGTAGTAAAAATATAGGTATATTATTTGTGACATATATAAAATTCACTTAAATACTTCCATCTAAATATAAAATAAGTCTATAGTATAAAATAGTTGATACTTATTTTTCCAAGTTTTAATAATTTAATTATATTAAAAAAATGGACTATCCCGTCAGGCCAACCCGCGGCTCGGCGGATCCAGCCCATTTAACCCACTACTCGTTTAGCCCAAATCATTTTAGCCCAGTTTTTTATCAGTTAAGAATTTTTCAACCCTAATCCAGTATTTAGCTCGGGTTATGCGGGCCAACCCGTCGGTTATGAGCTAAATTAACATCCATAAGGATAATAATAAATTTAAGTAAATATGATATTTCTTGTGAATGGAATAATTTATTCTTATAGGAATAATGAGTATTAAATATAGATTTTAATATATAAAGTTCGTTCATACTTTGATTAAGCACACAAGAATTAAAGTATTTCATGAGAAAAACTCAATTTTATGATCAATTCCTTGGTTAGGTAATTAACATTTAGACTACTAGAAAGTGAATTTTACCTTTTGAGTCCTAATAATATAAATCGGTCAATCTCGATAAAAATACAGATTTTAACCCTACAATTGAATCTTCTTTGTAGGATAGAAAAAAATTGTATCAAATTCTATTTTTCTATTGTTAATTATCTCCTCTCGATCTCAAATTAACAACTATAAACCTTATCCAATTTTCATTTCTCGATCCTTCAATTGAAAATAGATTTTAGATTAAAAATCATAGAAGTTTGAACCAATTGATTAGGGTTTGGATATGGAAACATCTTCTATCTTGTTGTTACATCCTTGTAAAAATTTTACAAATAGCTTCCGCATCACCTTCAACATATTTTAATGACATCCACATTTATTCCAAATAGAATTACAATATGTTTCCAATGCAAATACATCACTTTGTTTTCGTGTGTTGTAATCCCTATTTCAGGAACTCGTTTTCAACACTTATTTATCAAAAGTCATAATTTAATTATTATTATTATTATTATTATTATTATTATTATTATTATTATTTCTAGGAACTTAATCGATAGTGTTGGGTGGTTTGGTTGCTATTGAGTCGTCAGTTTTCAGCCCGAAATTTAAATAGTTTGGAGGTAAAAGTTTTATTTTGCAAATGTACTCAATTTGCTCCGATTTGTTGACATGCATGGATATTTAGTTATTGTATAAGCATGTCTAGATGTAAGAAATAAGCTGTATAGTCATCATGCCTTACCACCGCCATTGAGGCCCTGACCGCGGCTGGGAGGCTGGTTCACGCAGCTTTCAGCTTCTCGTCTCGTTCTAACATCTTTGCGATACATGGATTTGAATAGTATCTTATGATCCTTTTATGCATCTATTATGCAAATAAAATAACTGTACATTAAAGAAAAGCTCAGCTCAGCTTGCTCAATCTACAACTAACAGTTTGCGTTAGTTAATATGTTACATCAAGGTTCAAAGATGTCACCAAGGTACATTTTCATACCCACGTTAATATGTAAAAGAGATCGGAGTATTCAATTCAAATTATCCTTCACCAACGGATCTCTTTCAAAAAGAAGACTATACATATACTCTATAGTCATATTTAAAAGCGAACAATGTTGAAACGATCAAGAAGAAAGAATAGATTCAAGTGAACACCATTAAAGTTCTCTCACTATTTATTAGTCAGATGAGACTTCCAGATTATCTGTAAGCCTATGATTGTTAGATTTCAGTATATCTCTGATATACTAAATCCAAGAAGGCTTATGCTCATCTCCTGAAGCCACCCATCACTCAACTCGACTCCAAGTTTGGTGAGGAACTCAAGCTCACATTTGCCCAGCTCTCGAGTCTAGCGACGCGTTCAATTCTACATTTTGTACTAGTTTTCTACCTGCACGATGTACATATATATATATTTATAAATATTTTATTATAAATTATATTAACTATTTCATTGCGTGTGTATAACAATGAAATATTAAAATTCAGTCTATCATAAATTGAATATTAAATTTGTTAGTCAAGGAAAATTTTGTGTTTCAAATTACTCAACTACTAATCATAATTGGTTTACAATTTTGTTCTCTTGTTCTTCACTATATACATTTTACAGTATTGATGGATCTACTTAGAGGCCTACATTGGCTTAGGACCCCTAAATACAAAACTTCTTAATTTTATGTTATTTACTTACCAATTCTTACTTACGTGCTTGCTTATTTTAAACAGAACAAATGACTAAGTTGTTGGTTGATAACTCTTGTAAAAGAGTTATATTTCTTCTATATTAGCCTTGTTTCAAGAGTTAATTGCTGGTATTTCGTTCATTATCGTTGCATTTGGTATCGTATTTAGGTGTTAGTTTCTTGTTATGCTTATTTCGTGTTATAGTCCAAATAATGATATTTTTGGATGATTTGGAGTTAAGAACCCGTGCAAAAAATTTTCTATTAAAAAATCCGAAGCTAAAGCCTGAAGCTGGGAGATACTTTTTGGGCTGAAATCCATGTCATTAATGAAAGGGCTATTTTGAAAATTTAACCCTAACCTTGGGGTATAAAAAAACAGCCCAATAGCTTTTGGGAAAGGGAGACCTTCACTTTCACAACTTCATTTTCTCCATCGTAGAAAGAGGGATAGGAGCAGAGCTAGAGAGAAAGCTTTAAGCTGGGCCTCTAGAGGAATCTGGGGCTGTGTAGAGAGGAATCCTGCACCCAACACCAACTTATTCAGGGAATTTCATTTATTCTCATTTTGTTTTGTAATTCTTGAGATCAAACCATGGATATACATGTTCAAACTCTATTTTTAGGCTCTTTCCTCTCATATATGAGTTAAACTTTTAGAGCTTAGGTTGTGAACTTATTATGGTGTGAGTTTAATGCTGCTGCACTTTATTATGTCCTTGATTAATTTAGATGGGTTTTATGTTTTGCTACTGTGATTGATTTCCATTGTATGCATATTGCTGATTTGGCATTGGAAAAGTTGATTATTTCAATTATACATATATTAGCACATAAGAATGTGTGTGAATCTTGTTTGGTCACGTAACCCTTGGTTTGTTTTGGGCTATTATCTGTTCTTTTAGCATAAGGATATGTAAAGAGAGGATTAATGATAACTATCTTGACAAATTTGAAAAAACTTAGTTAAGAATTAGTTAGGTTGCAATTCGAATCCCGTGACACAGTAAAGTTGTAGCATGATATCGTCGGAAACATAATAGTTTACCGCCTGAGCCATTTTACCAATTGGGAGTGCGATTCAAGTTGAACATATGCCCATGAATGAATTAAGATTAAGATTTGCCCGTTAATTTCTAAAATCGACGTTGCTGATTTAAAGCTACCGAATGTCATTGTATAGCTCTGTTTGTATCATTATAAGGTTAGTTTGTCCAAATCGTATAAATTGGAAAGAGAAATAAGATCGTGTGTCAGATTTTTCGGGTGCAGTTACCCAAAAAAATACACCACAATCTATTCTATAATTAACTCTCAGCTTCATTAATGTTTTACCATGATTTTAAGTTAATCGTTATCATTGTTTATGGCTTTGTGTGTCATTGTAAGGTAATTCTGTCAAAGAGTGATAAACCGCAAGGTGAAATAAAATTCTCCAGCTGATTTATTGGGTACAGTTTCAACTTCCACTAATCTATTATGATTGAATGTATAAACAGTTTTACATAATCGTACAATGATACTAAATAAAGATAACAATGATCTTAAAAGTGTATTAAAAAATTAATTAAAATTAAACCGATAATTTGATAAAATTATATTGAATACATGTAACAATGATAATGTCAACAACGTACAATGCTACATATTAACTGTGTTTACACAATGTAAAAAATAAATAAATAATTAACAAGCAATGTGCGGTTACAAATCTGAGACAATGATGAACTTCAAGAAAATATCATGCTAATGAACAATGAGATTACATTCTATATATGATGACACAAATCTAAAACAATGATGAACTTCAAGAAGCATGATAAAAAAACCCTACATGATAAAAAAACCCTACATGACGATCACACATAACTCTTTCGTCGACTGTAATGATTGAGGCGCCGAATTTGTGGAAGCCCGAGTTCATGGCCGCCTCGCGCAAATCATCCAAAACCCTAACATGGAGGAACTCAATTTAAAGACTCGTCAGTAGCAGCTTGACTCGGATCCGGCCGGAGGAGGCGCGCGTAGGGCTTTGTACGTGCGCATGCAGCAGGAGAACTTACTCGCCGCCATCAGCCCTTGCACCGCCCCTCATCGCTGCTACTTCTGCGAGTAGTTGGGAGGACCGGTGTCGTCCGTTGTCTCCTCGCCTGAGAAGGCTGAAATCGAAATCCACGCCGCAGCAGTGGTGGTGCAGCCTCAGACGCAGCTAACCGTGAAAGGAATTTTGTTTCTTCTTTGCATGAGGGAGGATTTGGAATGATGAGAAGGATTTTTTGTTTAATTCACGTTGAGCAGGAATTCAATAAATAAAAAAGAATTTGGAAAGATATGTTTAATATTTGATTTAGCATGAAATTAGGTAACTGCCTATTATTTAAAATCTACCAAAAATTAACACAATATTTTCTTCCCATAACACCCTTTCAATTAAATAAATAAAAAAATCTACATGCCACGTGTCATTAATTCAGCCATCATATCAATAAAATGGACGCTCGGATCTTAGGTCACTGTTCATTCATGGTATTTAGTTCGAATTGGAACGCAACTCTTACCTATTGATTTAGAGATCTGTTTGGATATTCAGCAATACCCTGTTTTCAACATACTTTATTTCTTTATTCTCTTATTCTGTTGCTTAGTTTAGATAAAACCAACTTGAATTTCTCTCCTCAATTAAGCCGAGTCTGAGAAGTGTATGCACCTTAATTTGCGTTTCGTGTGGATTTGATACTCAACATATTCCATTTTACTACTTGTTGATAGTGTACACTTGCATTTGCACATAACATAGGTGTATATTTTGAATTGGCTAACTTAAGAACAAGAAAATCAATCAATTTTCTAAGAATCAAATGACTTGTGAACAGTCAATTGAGGCCATGCAATCACAAAAAAAAATTCCACCACTTGTTAATTTTGATAATTTGGAACCAACAATCACAACCATTGAATTAATCACATCATTAATTAAGATAAAAGAATAATATATTATTAGAAAATAAGCATAATTTCTTTAAGCATGATATGTATAATAATTAAGTACAATTTATTTTAAGCATAACTTTTAAAATAATCCAGCATAAAGTTTTGAAAAAGTTATAGTTTAGGCGCCTATAAGTTTTTTTTTTTTAATAAGTATACATTAATCTTAAACACACACTCACTCACACATTCAGATGTTTCCCTGGGAATTCGAACTTATAACTTTTCAATGACAGACAAGGTACTTTAATCACTACACCCCAAACGAAGGGACAATCTATAAGTTTTTTTAATGATGAATAATGTAATTGTAGTATCATTATGTGGCAAAATTATAGGATATCTATGGTGAAGATTAGGTAGAAGAAACATAGCACATTCAATATTTGGCCATATTTTCTCAAAGACATCTCATTATCAAATATTTAATATTTAAAGACTTTTAAATATAGAGTCTATCCATCTATAATTTCTTTTTCTGTTTCTCAAACTAAAAATAAAAAAGTTGTGAATGTGTAAAAATAATTTAATGTGGTAAAGTTATGACTTATTGGTGCATATATTAAGTTTCTCCGAGGTAGGCTTTAGAGATTTGTAATAATTATTTAGTTTGGTAAACTTATTCTAGTGTCAAACAAACAATTTGCCTATCATATAAAAGGTAGAACTGCTAACAAAACTCATAAAACCTCCATATACTTAAAAAAAAAAATAAGAAAGTTAGGAGCTACAAAAACTCCTTTATAATAGGTAGATCCACGGGGGATTTGATATATATAAATATATTAGATTTTACTCATGTATTGTATTTACTTTATATTTACAATTAGAGATGTTAATTGTTGGTCCCGAAATCAGAGTGCAAATATGTGCAGCGAAAGGTTTAAATATGCAGCGGAAGCAATAATTAATACACTTGCAATTGTTCAGATAAATAGAGGTAAGCCAGTTTAGTGTGTAGAAGACTAAAGCTTAGGTCTGTTCTTGTTAAGTCAGTTTCACAGAATATACTATTCAATAATTGGACAAGTATTGAAGGTTTCAACAGTCAGTTTGGGAAACTAAAGAAGACAAAAATATAAATAAAGCAGTAAAGAACACACGATATTTATAGTGGTTCAGATCTAAATATCTTACATCCACTCTTCAGATCCAATGTTTTGATAATTCACTAAGCAAATACAAGTCTCCTTACGATCTATACACAGTCCGTCGGCGCCTCCGTCCTTCGCTCAGTTGTGGCACTCGCCTAGGAACTCCTCGTGGACTTAGTTTTCAGGTTGAAGTGAGGACAACGCCCCGCAGCCTTCTTCCTGGTGTTTGGATGTAACTCAGTTTGTTGGAATATGCCCGTGAGAATCAGTATCCTAGAGTAGGAAACTGACTGCTATGAATATATATTGGAAATATATATTCACCAAAGAAAAGCCTCAGTCTCGTGCTAGGAGAAGATAGCACGGTGTAATTGTAGGGATTTGTCGGTGAACCGAATCACCAAATCCAAATAAACCGGATTGTTTTGTGGATGTTGAGAGCAATAAACATACGATAATCCTAGCATGCTCGTATGAATTTAATGCAGTGGTTTTAGAGTTTTACCTTAACTCCGTCGTCTCAGATCCGATCTTTCACGTTTGAATATCCACTTTAATTCAACCACGCGATTCGATTAAATCTGCGGAAACATAAATTAGCAAAACCAATTTCGAGATTCAATCGAATAAAAGAAAAACAGAAAGGAAGAAATCTTGTTCTCCAGATCAAGTCTTCAGATCTGTATCCCAATGCTGGTCAATTCTGCTACTGGTGAGGATTCCACAGGACTTTGAATATGTAGGCCAGAGCCGAAAAATCGACTCCCTCTGCACACAGGCGTCGTCGCCCTCTCTCTCTCTACCCTAGGGTTTCAATTGATTTGAATTGTGATAAGGTGGCTAGGGTTTCAGAGAGAGAGAGAGAGAGAGATGTCTATTTATAGACCTAGGGTTGTAACCCTAGTGGGCTATTGGGCTCCATTCAACATGCTTAATTGGGTCAGACCTGAGACCTAATGCAAATAATAAAGTGGACCTATGAATTAATTAATTCTCATGTCCACAACCCAGGACACAATTAATTAATTAATATTAATTCTTTTTCGCCACAAAATTAATACTGACCTACCCCTTTATTACCACGTTATGAGAACGGGCTGCATTTACTTGAGAATCCCCATATTTAAGGTTACTGGACATTCATTAATTAATCGGAGCTTCTGACAAGCTCTATCTACAATTAATTAATATCTTATATTTCCTGAGCAGTACCACTCAAACCTTATCACTCGTGCTTGAACTTAATCAGCCTACAGGACTTTAGCACGATGAATATTATTGAGCTCCTCAGGGAATGTCCCCATCCTATTACTCGGATATGGTTACCTAACTCCAGTCTCAGGCTGTTCTACACGAACTGCTGCTACCCAAGATGCGGGTATACGAGCACGTTACTCAGGCTCTCCACCATGGCATGTCAAAGCAACAGTCAACCCGTGCATCCCCCTGAACCTTCGTTAGAGTTTGGACTCAATCAAGATTGAGATCTTGTATTCTCTGATGTCAGACAGCAGAATACATCTCACTGTGGTCTAATCAATACGCAACCTCACGTATCAGCATATCAAGTAATCAAGATAGATTACTTCTTTCCGACTATGTTGTAGCCTATACCGACAGACTTATCCTCGTACGCTGTCTCGACTGTGATAGTATTTATATCTCACTAGGTCAAGTGATCATACTGTCTTCTACGATCTACAAAACGCCGTATGATCGTCCCTATCGGTGAGATAAGAGAATACCATTGTTACTTGCATGTAAGTTTGTTAACATATATGAAATACAGTTGAATGTATACTCATTGTAATAAATACTTTCTGTATACATAACCCAACAGTAATAACTTGAGTCAGAGACTCAAGTCTCGTGTTAAGAAACATGAAAACTCAGAGAGTTTGAGCAGAGAGATGGCTTAGCAGAGCGCTCTTCTTAGAATCTTCAATTCATTTCGTTAACCTGTTTAAGGTTGATATGCAGTCCTATTTATAGAGTACTTCCTCCGGCATTTCAAATTTATATCCGTTAGACACATAAATCCAGTTGTTAGAGATGTTGTCCAATCGTAGCCCATGCCGTAGGTCTGCTTCTGCTCTGCTACGTCAGTGTACTATACACTAACTTTATGTCAGACTAAGTTTCAGTCCGAGGGATCCAAGTTTGGATAACCTCGTACTGACTTTAACTTGGGCATGAATATGCCTAAGTCTGACCGAGGTTCGATGTCTTCGAATAGCTCGTGCTTTAAAGGTAGAGACTCTTATACTGACTTCCCAAGGTCAATATAGCTAGCCCTCATACTGACTTCCCATAGTCAGTATGGTTGACCCTCATATTGACTATCCATAGTCAGTATGGAAAACGCCCTCATACTGATTTCTGCTGATCAGTATGGAAAACCCTCATACTGACTTCTGCTAGTCAGTATGGGAAAACCCTCATACTGTCTTCTTCTGGTCAGTATGGAAGACCCTATACTGAGTGCTCCAACTCAGTTTTGGTCAAGGCTAAACTTGGTGAAAACCAAGTTTCAAGGCATGCAGTTTGTCAGTTCTCGAGCACTCTCCTTTGCTCGGTCTTCAGCCTAAGTTCTATTACAACTCAATCGATCCTATACAAGGATTACAATTTAGAACTTTAGAAACTGAAAAACTGACTAAGATGACTTACAATTTTTGACCCACCAAAACACAAAAAGTAAGGGAGGATTTCTCTAACAAAAATCCTAACATCAATTTATCTTGAAGTTTGTATATCAGCCAAATTTTATACGGAGCCAAAATATAGATTAGGGTTGAAATATTTTAGTCCAAAAAGTCTGAGGCCCCATTGAACTGAGCCCAAAAACTGACGGATTGATTCAATTAACTCGATTAATTTTTTTAATTAATATTTCTTATCATAATTATATTATCAAAACCTATTTCTAATATATAAGATCATTTTTTAAAATTTTGTTTCAAGAAAATAGTTTTAAGTAAATAATTAAATTCTTAAAGTTATTTAATCGTGAAATTCAATAAATGGTAAAATTAAATAAAATAAAATAACTCTATTCAAATTGATGAATATATGATGTATGATATGTGTCTTGAACTCTTTATGAAAGATAACAAATATTTCATACCCTTTTTTATTATTTAGAAGATTAAAGAGATGAAAATATTTAATAACATAAGAAGATCTTATAATATTAAATATGTTAAAATAATTTGTATATTTGGTCCAATGAGCTAGCAAAAATCGAATGATTAGGATTAGTGTTGAGATTCTTAGTCCGAAATTTTTTTAACTCGAACTGAATATCTTTCGACTCAATAAAATTGACCCGGAACCTGATGACCCAGTTGACATCCCAACATATAATTTTACGTTTACATGAACCCGGTCAAACTTTAAACTCAAATAGAGAAAATATTGATAACATCTAGTTAAATAGTTTGACAAATCTTTATTATCCCCTTAAAAATAATATGGTAACTTTTCTCTAAATTGAGTGAATTAAAAATTACAAATATGACCACTGAAATGAGCACCTCAATTTGATGTTATTAGTTTATCAATTATCATAGTAAAATATGGTTGGAGAAGGTAGTGTAAAACAACCATCAAATCAAGTGGATGTCAATTTAATGCACATATAAAAAGTAACATCCTTTGTTTTATAGAATTGAAATATATGAATAATGATAGAAAATGACAAGAAATGCACAATAATTAGGTGTGATAAAATAGATAGATAATGGGATGTTAGTGTATATTTTGGTTGTATCTGACTTTGCATCTCCTAATGATGTCTTTTCATCTTACCATTTTCTATATGTTTGACTTATTATAAGTGGATTATTAACCTATTCTAAATAGTGGACTTTTTTTTTTAGTAAGAAGAAATATGATAAATTTTTGATTGGCAAGGCTAATTCAAATTATAATTTATGATTTCACAAGGTTGAAATGCATGATTTTATGAATGGAAGTTTATGATTTCAACATATGTCAATGCCTTTCAGATTGAAAGTATATATGAAAATTGGTGAAAAAATTTGTGGTGAGACTATTTCACAAGTCTTATTTTTGTGAGACATATCTAATTGATCGATTCTTATTTTAATATTATGTTACTTAATAGATTTTCATGAGAGTTGACCAATTCGTAGTAAAAATTGATCGAATGCTTTGAACATTTTTTGAAAATAGATATCTCAAGAAAATTGACCAATTCGAAGCAAAAATAGATTTCTCAAGAATAATATTTTCCTTTAGACGTTTTAATTAGGGATGGTTCGGTACGGTATACCGCACATTTTCCTCCATACCTTATACCTTACCGAAATCTTCGGTATGAGGAAAACTCATACCGTTACCGTACCAAAATTTTCGGTATACCTTAGTTCGGTATACCGAATTTTCGGTATGATTTCGGTATGAGTCAGTATGGTTTCGGTATGAGATAATTTATATACTATTACTTCGACATATTGAATTCTTGAAATGATTTCAATATGATTTTGACTTGACATAATTTATATACCATTTATCTTATCATTCTTCCAATATACGGTTAACATACCGAAATTTTTTGATATACTTTTCAATATACCGTTAACATACCGAATTTTTTTGATATATTTTGATTTTTACGATTTTTTCTGTTGATATTTATTTTAGAAATATGTTTATATCAATAATATTGTTAGGTGAAAAGAGAAGATATGATTTCATTCTTAATTTATATGATTTTATTTTTAATTTACTATTTTTAAAATAATAATAAAAATAAACAAATATTATTATGTTTTCGGTACGGTATGTGCCGGTATACCTTCAATATTAGGATTGTCATACCGTTACCGTACCTAAAATTTTCGGTACGGTATGATACCTTACCAAAAATTACGGTATACAGAAAATTTGATAACTTCGGTATTTCGATATTTCGGTATTTTTCCCATCCCTAATTTTAATTGAATCTCTTTAGCCTCGTAGACTCGCAAGAGGATAATTTTAGAATACTTATTTTATATATTTTATTTTCTAACTTTCCTCATTTTCTTATTGTTCTTGCCATTTGTTAGGTTGTTTAAGTTTTATTATTATTATTATTATTATTATTATTGATCATCTAGTCAAGTAGATATTTGATCATTGATTTTGGCCCCTTGCCTCTTGCTGTATCTCCTCAATTATGTCAGGTTTTCTTAAACTCTTGTGACTCTCTTCATATTTAATGTATTTAAAAAGAACAACTCTCTCGTTTTTAATTTAGTTTATACAAATATTATATCAAATCATTTATTTCCTCATGTTCTTTCATTTATAATGATTAAAGGTCTTATTTAAGAAATATGAATATTGATTAAACATAATTAGTTTGTTGCCTGTGTAATGTGTAGAGTAAAATATATATGTGGTGAAATATTAAAAATTTGATCGAATTTATCCCTACTTTTAAATTTATTTTTCAAATTAAAATTCGTAATTCAAATTATTCTACTCATAATAATTAGTTTACAATCATAATGATTTTCTTTAACCCTCTACACACGTGTAACAAAACACCAATGCACTTCACCGTTGTTGGTTACAAGATCTGTGAAGAAGAACTGAAAACACTGCAAGTAATTATGTCTAGTACAACATATTTTTACAATTATATCTGCAGGTACTGCTAGTACGTGAACAATTAAAATAAAAAAAAATTAAATAAACAAAAGAAAATAAAACGGGATAAATCCCAGCCAAGTCGATGAAGCCCTCTTCCTGCAAGACAAATTCGCCGACGTAGTGCTCGTCTAACGGCGGTTTGTCCCCAAAGGTAAAACGGCTTCGTCCTTTTCGAGGCAGCACCGCAATCGGAAAGGCTCCGGCGAACTAAACAGAGGCAAACTAAGTTGCAGAAGAACAACAAAAAAGATGCAGCAATATGAGAAAAATGTTGCAGTATAGGCTGCGAGAGCTTGTCTCTTGTCTGGCGACGGGGAACACGTCTGTTCACTATCTGGGGTACCTCGGGGTTAACAGGAGACAACTCAAGACAAGCCTATTTATAGGCGAGTTCCACCTAGGGGGAGTCTGTCTCTCCATCAATGCTGGAGCCGTTACAGGCTTTAATCACGGTTGTAACGGTCAAGCCAATTCAAGGCTAGAGCCGTTACGAATGTTGTGTAATTCAACATGTGCTTAATGTGCTGACATCGTTCAGCATGCAATTGCAACACGTGGCTGACTCATCAGCCACGTAGATTGGTCTAGCCACATCGACCGTCCACGTGTCGAGCCCGCAGGCTGACTTCACTTGCCCAAAAAGATAAGCACCGTGGACTAAGCCAAGGACCCAAGAGCCCAAAGACCAATTGCCAAGAACCGAGACCAAGATCGAGGTCGGGGCTCGGGTCACGGGCACGGGCGCTCGGCCACCAGCCTCGCTGAGGCCGTAGGCCGAGGCGGGGCGAGGCGAGCCACCGGGTGCCACATACACTGCACACTTGGTTATTACACACCTCAACCATAATGGTATTTAAACACAAATTAATTACTTTAATCTATCAATGTGGGACACTTCATTTATTACATAACTTCACTTATGTAATAACCCACCAACCATGTCATTTTGTGGACTCATTTCTCACTCACCGGAATTCAAATTTGAGAAAATAAATATACCACGATCATCTACTCTTCACGTCGATTATGTTGGTAATATTTAATTACGACAAAATTAAATACTCCCTCCGTCCCACCTCAATTGTCCCACTTTCCTTTTTCGTCCGTCCCACCTCAATTGTCCCATTACTTAAAAAGGCAACTTTTTCACACTCAAGAATAAAATATTAATTTCACTCAACTTACTTTACACTCACACTCCTTGGTTATTGTGCCGAAAGTCACCGGGACAATTCAGCCGGGACGGAGGGAGTATTTCATATCGGGAATTCACCACAAAGTACCCAAATTACCAACAAAGCCCCCCATGAGTGGAAATGCCAAAAACATGATGCATAGCCAACTCAGTTTCGAGAGATGTTAATGCACCTGAACAGGTAACTTGTGGCTTTGAACCGTTCATCTTCAATGTCATCGGGCACACTGGCGGCTTAGTGGTAGGGATACCTTGAACTAATCCTCCATCGTGTGTACCGAGACAACATCATTGAAACATTAACATTTCAACCACTATTCGTTCTCACGTTTGGTTCCATTACAGGCCATGGACACCCTCTTTGGATTCATAAGTGTTCATTTGAAGTGGCCACCACTTCCACTTATATAGGTGACCTCCTATTCCGAGCATTCCTGCCTAGCTCAACCATCACAAGGTTTTCAGGAGTTATTAAAAGTCACTTAGGACTTAACCTATACCACATGCAGGCTCATAACAACTTACTTGCTTTCTTTAGGGAAGGGTAGATAAGTCATTTTCCAAGGCATCACCACTAGAAAAGACATTATCTAGTCGGTGTTATCACTCGAACTTGTGTAGTTTAGTTGTCCCATTGAACCTAGTTCTTGGGATCTCCAAT
>JAPKLW010000896.1:187831-224110 GCA_026898455.1 Plectranthus barbatus
TTAATTGTGTTTGTTTTCTGTCTCAAAAGGAAGAAACTTGCATAGGAATTAATTAGATAATTATTGAGATTGATTAATTTGGTGTTCTTGAGACCGAGAGGAGATAGTCACTAATTAATAATCTAGGATTTAATTGCCTGACCAAGGAATTTAATCCACAAAAATCTATGTTTTCCCCATTGCTGAGTTGATTGATATTTGCATGTTGATGATTAGATTATCTGCCCTAGGATCTGTGCTTTCCTTTAATTGTTTTCAAAACCCTTTATTTTTCTGCATTTGTCATCTTTAATTTCAAAACAAAACCCTTTTCTATTTCCTCAAGCTTCTATGTCCTAGAAATTATAACTAGTACTTTGGATTTTTAATTGCACATTCCGTGTGGGATCGACCACCCTACGGGTGTAAAAATTTATTTGGCTAACCGCTAAACTGCAGTTATCAAAAGCCTAAGTAACGTGCTCGTATATCCGCATCTTGGGTAACAGCAGTTTGTGTAGTACCGCCTGAGACTGGGTTTAGGTAACCATATCCGAGTAATAGGATGAGGACATTCCCTGAGGAGCTCAATAACATTCATCGTGCCAAAGTCCTGCAGGCTGATTAAGTTCAGGCACGAGTGATAAGATTTGAGTGGTACTACTCAGGAATTATAAGATATTAATTAATTTTAGTTAGAGCTTGTCAGAGGCTCTGATTAATTAATGGATGTCCGGTAACCTTAAATATGGGGATTCTCAATTAATGCAGCCCGTTCTCATAACGTGGTAATAAAGGGGTAGGTCAGTATTAATTCTGTGATGAAAAAGAATTAATATTAATTAATTAATTGTGTCCTGGGTTGTGGACATGGGAATTAATTAATTTATAGGCCCACTTTATTATTTGCATTAGGTCCCAGGTCTGGCCCAATTAAATATGCTGAATTGAGCCCAAAATGGCCCATTAGGGTTTACAACCCTAGGTCTATAAATAGACAGCTCTCTCTTATAAGTTATAACATAGTTGAAACACACTAAACCCTAGTGAGAGAGAGGAGGTGCCGATTTTGGGTAGAGGGAGGAGAATTTCGATTCTGGTCCTGCCCAGAATACAGATCTACGGAGTCCTCACCAGTAGTAGATCTGAACAGCATTGGGACACAGCCCTGAAGATCTAATCTAGAGAACATATTTCTCTTTTCCTCTCCTTTTGTTTTTGATTTTTTCTAAGAATTAGATTACTAATTTCTGCTTCCGTAGATTAAATCGAATCGCGTGGTTGAATTGAGATTTGGAATTCAAACGCGAAAGATCGGTTCAGACTCGACGGAGTTACGGTAAACCCTAAATCCACAAATCTTTGTATTAAATTCATAGGAGCATGATAGGGTTTTGTGAATTTGAATTATGTGCAATATCCATAAATCGATCCGGTTCAGTTTGGTTTTGGTGATTCGATTCATAGGAGCATGTTAGGCACACAAGTCATCATCCCAATCACTATCGGGATCAACATGGTTGGCATCTATCTTTGCTTTGGCTTTGTTTTTAGGCTTTTTGCATTGATTTGCCATATGCCCACTTTTGCCACAATTGTAGCAAACACCTTTGAACTTAGATTCTTGTATCACAATCCCCTTATTTGACGGGTTGGGTCTTTGCCTTTTCTTTGATGGACCACCACGTTCCATCAAATTGGCCTTGGCATCCATAGCTCTCGGCTTAGGATCCACCTTCCGATTGTCCTTTTCAATACGAAGCTTGACAATCAAATCTTCAAGAGACATAGCATTTTGCTTATGCTTAAGGTAGCTCTTGAAATCCTTCCACGAAGGAGGCAACTTCTCAATGACCGCAGCCACGTTGAAGGCATTGGGGAGTAACATCCCCTCGGCGTGAACGTTGTGCAAAATGAATTGAAACTCTTGCACTTGTTCCACCACCGAACGACCGTCAACCATAAGGTATGACAGGTACTTGTCCACGGCGTACTTCTTAGTACCCGCATCCTCCGTCTTATATTTCTTTTCTAGTTGCTCCCATAGTTCTTTCTTTTGCGGTGTTTACATTACAATACACGACATACAACAGATCAACTAGACTATTAAGTACAAAGTTTTGGCAAAGGAAATCTCATTGACACCAATTTCAAAAGCTATTCTCTTGTTTTGACCGGCCTCATCATTGGCAAGCTCCGACTTGTCTTCCTTCAAGTAAGCCGTCAATCCAAGAGTTGTAAGGTAGAATAGCATTTTTTGTTGCCATGTCTTGAAGTCCACTCCTCCAAACTTGAAGGGCTTTTCGGCTTGGGCATTCGGAGGGAGCTTAGGACCATTGTTGGAGTTGCTTCCACCACCACCATTGAGAGTGTGATTAGCCATCTTGGATCTTGAGAAGTAGGAATTTGTCTTGCGATTGCTGGTTACAAGATCTGTGAAGAAGAACTGAAAACAATGCAAGTAATTATGTCTAGTGCAGCAAGTTTTTACAATTATATCTACAGGTACTGCTAGTACGAGAACAATTGAAATAAAAAGAAATTAAATAAATAAAAAAAAATAAAACGGGATAAATCCCAGTCGAGTCGAGGAAGCCCTCTTCCTGCAAGACAAATTTGCCGACGTAGTGCTCGTCCAACGACGGTTTGTCCCCAAAGGTAAAACGGCTTCGTCCTTTTCGAAGCAGCACCGCAATCGGAAAGGCTCCGGCGAACTAAACAGAGGCGAAACTGAGTTGCAGAAGAACAACGAAAAAGATGCAGCAATATGAGAAAAATATTGCAGTATAGGCTGCGAGAGCTTGTCTCTTGTCTGGCAACGGGGAACACGTCTGTTCACTATCTGGGGTACGTCGGGGTTAACAGAAGACAGCTCAAGACAAGCCTATTTATGGCGAGTTCCACCATGGGGGAGCCTGTCTCTCCATCAATGCTGGAGCCATTATAGGCTTTAATCACGGTTGTAACGGTCAAGACAATTCAAGGCTAGAGCCGTTACGAATGTTGTGTAATTCAACATGTGCTTAATGTGCTGAAATTGTTCAGCATGCAATTGCAACACGTGGCTGACTCATCAAAAAGATAAGTACCATGGACCAAGCCAAGCTAAAGACCACCCAAAAACCAATTGCCAAGAATCGAGAACCAAGAGCCGAGACTGAGGTCGGGGCTCGGGTCACAGGCGCGGGCGCTCGGCCACCGGCCGCGCTGAGGCCGTAGGCCGAGGCGGGGCCGGTCGAGGCGAGCGATGGCGGCGGCACGCGAGGCGAGCCATCGGGTGCCACATACACTGCACACTTGGTTATTACACACGTCAACTATAATGGTATTTAAACATAACTTAATTACTTTAATCTATCAATGTGGGACACTTCATTTATTACATAACTTCACTTATGTAATAACCCACTAACCATGTCATTTCGTGGACTCATTTCTCACTCACAGGAATTCAGATTTGAGAAAACAAATATACCACGATCATATACTCTTCGCGTAGATTCTGTTGGTAATATTTAATTACGACAAAATAAAATATTTCATATCGGGAATTTACCACAAAGTACCCGAATTACCAACAACCACCAACTATTGTAATTTTATATAGATATTTAGATGTGTTTTATGTCCTCTCATTTTTTTGATCTCCTTAGTTTCACTTATATAAAATATATACTTCATTTGAAATATAATTTTATTCAGGATAAAATTTATAGTACATGTCTGTAGGGTTTTACCGTGAACCGAATCACCAAAACCAAATGAACCGGACCGTTTATGATTATTGTTCATAATCCATTCAAAAACCTTAAGCATGCTCCTATTGAATTTAATGCGTGGATAAAGAATTATTTACCTTAATTTCGTAGAGTCTGATCCGATCTTTTGCGTTTGAATTTCCAACTTTAATTCAACCACGCAATTCGATTTTATCTGCGGAAACAGAAATCTAATTTCTAGATAAAAATCGAAAACAAAAAGGAGAAGAAAAGAGAAATCTGTTCTCCAGATTAGATCTTCAGGGTTGTGTCCCAATGCTGCTCAAATCTGCTACTGGTGAGGATTCCACAGATCTGTGTTGTAGGCCGGAGCAGAAAAATCCTTCTTCTCCCCTCTACAGGCGCCGTCCACTCTCTCTCTGCCTCTAGGGTTTCACTGATTTGAATGTATTCAATAGTTGCCTAGGGTTTCCAGAGAGAATGATCTATTTATAGACCCAGGGTATCAACCCTAATGGGCTACTGGGCCTTTTTTCAGCATATTTATTTTGGGCCAGTCATGGGACCTAATGCAAATAATAAAGTGGGCCTATAATTAATTAATTCTCATGTCCACAACCTAGGACATAATTAATTAATTAATATTAATTCTTTTTCACCACAGAATTAATACTGACCTACCCATTTATTACCACGTTATGAGGACGAGCTGCATTAATTGAGAATCCCCATATTTAAGATTACCGGACATTCATTAATTAATCGGAGCCTCTAACAAGCTCTAACTACAATTAATTAATATCTTATAATTTCTGAGTAGTACCACTCAATCCTTATCACTCGTGCCTGAACTTAATCAGTCTGCAGGACTTTGGCACGATGAATGTTATTGAGCTCCTCAGGGAATGTCCCCATCCTATTACTCGGATATGGTTACCTAAACCCAGTCTCAGGCGGTACTACACGAACTGCTGTTACCCAAGATGCGGATATACAAGCACGTTACTTAGGCTCTCCACCATGGCAAGTTAAAGCAACAGTCAACCCGTGCAAACCCCTGAACCTTCGTTAGGGTTTGGACTCAATCAATATAGCGAGATCTTGCATTCGTTGATGTCAGACAGTCGAATACATCTCACTGCGGTCCATCAATACGTCACCCCTGCGTACCAGCATGTCAAGTAACCAAGACAGACTACTTATTCCGACAATGCCGCTGTCATTCGGACAGACGTATCCTCATACGCTGTCTCGGCTATGATCAGGTTTATGTCTCACTAGGTCAAGTGATCATACTGTCTTCTGCGATCTACAACACGCCGTATGATCGTCCCTATCGGTGAGACAAGAGGATACCATTGTTACATACATGTAAGATTGTTAACAGATAGGAGAAATAAACCGTCGTATACTCATTATAATAAATGCTTTCAATATACAAAACCCATCAATGTCCGTATAATTTCTTCCTCACTCTGTCTCGTTGTTTTATGAGCTCTCTCCCAATTTTATTTATTTTTTCTTATTTTCATCCTCGAGTATACTTCCAAGTAACATCTTCAATCATAAAGATAAAAGATCAAATAAATGTATACTTTAAAATTTTATACAATAATTAGATGAAGGAATCACAAATCCATTAATGTGCAAGATGAGACTGATAGTTATATATTTGTTATGACATTTGCCAGCATATAATTTTTGTTATAAGATTATGGAAGTTCTAAGAAGAAAATTTTGTTGAAGAAGATTGTGAAAGTTTTAAGAAATTAAGAATCTCCAAAGGAGATGAGAACTCGAATAACTCATACGATGAAATTCATGCTAGTGGAGTTTCAATAATTTATCGTCCAACTGGCAGAGACAAGACAAAAGGTAAAAGAAAATAAAAATGTAACTTCTTCATAATCAATTATTTATGATAATACACTGAAACACTTAATCCAATGAGGTTCACACGTGAAAAAAGAAACGGAAACATTGAATAGATTGAGAGATATTGAGTTGAAATCAAAGATGAATATGTATAATTTTTGTTAACATTTGGGAAAAAATGATATAACGCCAAAATTTAATAAACCCTAGGATGTAGTAAATCATAATTGCAATATGATAAACCCTAATAGGGATAAATAAATCATTATTGTGATATAATAAACTATATATAATTGAATATAGTAAATCCTAATTGGTATGAACAAAATTTAATTGAGATATAATACTCCAGTAATGATTAAATTAAAGCAATTCCTTATTAAACTCAAATCATATTTTCTCTTTCTAAAACATACCTATGATACAATCATTCAATTATCAATATTTTATTTCCACAAGTTGACAATCTATTCATTAAAAACTTCTACTGTTTTCGTATATATCTATTTGACATGGGTACAACAACAGCCACTAGAAAAATTAAACATGTCACTCTTTTATTTTTAACGAGGATACTTTTTGGTTCCAAATTAAAATTAAACAATATACCAAAGTTTTGTAGGTTTATACCCTTTAAGTTGATGATTCTGATACTAACTCAGATTCAGAAAATTGATTACTTAGCAAACGATATATTATTTAGTCAATATTCAGTAATATACTCCAGCACTTGAGGTGTTGAGTTTTAAATCTAATATAGAAATTTAAAGAAAGTAATAAATGACACAAAGGACTTATAGAGGTTTGGACCAAATTGTCTACGTCCTCTCTTCAGACGCACAGTCTGGAAATCACTAAGCTAGGAATTACAAGGATGTTGCACGATCTATTGCTAGTTGGTGAATACCCGTATCCACCAGTCCACTAGCTCACTCGTCAAGTCCTTTGCACTCCTTCGCTTCTTTAGTTCTGAAGTTTGGGCGCACCACTCAACCCCCAACTGGTCATGAGAATTTGACTTCTTCCCTGAAACATCAGCTTTCGATATATAACTGTAATAGTTAACCACCAGAGTAGTGTCAACTTCAATATATTTTCTTACTTGAAAAGTAAGAAAACTAAGTAGCTCTTGCAAGATGCACAGAGTCTTGTGTTTAAGAAAGAACACAAAAAAGCTGATAAATCAGTTTGAAAGCTTTTGATTTGGTTGGTTTGGTCATATTCGTAATCTTCTCAAGATGGATTGTAGCCTCTATTTATAGGCGTTCTTTGAAAGGTTTGAAATGGAGTCGTTGAGAGATAATAGGAACACGTCCAATCGCCGTCTCACTTTTTCTGATTTGCAGCGACATTTATGTCAGAGCAGGTGGATTTTGCAGCTTTAGTCAAAACGACTACCTAGCCAGTCTGAGGAATGTTTGCTGGTAATTTCCTTGGGCAAACAAGCTTTAAGGATCACAGTCTTTACGACCTCGTTTCTTAACGCCTGGACCTGTAAAATGCTTGCTTGTCTCGACTTGCTTGTGTCTCTTCTTGCTAACAAAGGCCATTGTTGGTAAGCTCCTTGTTGGTACATCACCAACTGGTGATGACGCGTCTGTTAGCAATCTCTGGGGGGAGGGGGTGATGTCCCTTTGCTGGTGAATAGAATTCAGTCAACAAACTTTGAAAACTTGCGATCAGCTCCGATTTACAACTCAATAATTCATATACATGACATTACAAGTTCGGATTAATCTACCTAGAGACACACTAACTAGTGGTATGTTTAACTCTTTAAAATATCATATAAGACATAAGTTTCTAACATAAAGTCCTAACAATACTGATGCAGGATAAAGCGTGAAATAATGTTGTAATTATTGTTGATTATGAATAAATATCAGAACAAAATAACACATATAAAAAGCTAAATCGTTGATTCCTAAGAATTCTGATGAAAACTCAAAAGGATAAATATCCTAACTTTATTAGCCAGATTCAACCCCTAATAACAATCACATACCATCTATTTATACTAGATATATGAAATCCTAATTCTAATTAGTCTATCTTCATCAGATACACAATTTATAAGAAAAAGAATATTAATTTTATTATTCAAATTCATGACTATTTTAATCACTACAATCCAAGTTGGGGACTAATTACCTCATCTTAGTGAAAAGGAGTGTGTATGCAATAGTTTTCTTGAGCTGACAGCTCATCCGCCCAATGATAAAATTTCATGTGTAAAATTTTTGAATGAAACAATGATGATTATTATAATATGAATGGATTCACACCTTTATCATTTTGGTGTATAATTTAGGTGCTAAATAGTCATTTGTATTAAATAAGAATGAATTTGTACCCTTTATCTATACCAAATTAATAGCTTAGATTTAAACTATTTTTCATAATTTTAAGCATAAAATACAATTGAAAAATATAAAATCATGAAGATTTTTTTAGCTGGATCAATGTTTTTATTTAAAAAGATATAAATTTATTCTTATTGCAAACCATTTATATTCCGAGTTGAGAAATATTCAATTAAAAATAAAAATGCATGATAGTGAAAGGAATAAAATGGATGAAGATTCTAATTAAGAAGAGCATTTGAATAGGATTGCAACATTAGTCACTGCCACCAAAGCAGGGCCAAGGTGTAATAATATTATAAATTAGAATATAAATAAAAACATCCATGCTGAATTATTGTAGTTGTAGTTGTACGTAGTGGAATCTTGAATCTGTTGTTGGATTTATGAAAATCATAAGTCCCACCTTGGTACTTCCAACTTGCCATTATTTAATGCATCTCCAACCAAAATTTATCACCAACTTTTTCTTTTTCAATTATTTAAATAATTACCCACTACATTCTTGATGATCCTCATTCGTAGCAAAAAATAAAATATAATAATAATAATAATAAAATTTAAAAACAAAAAAAATTAAAAAAATTAAAGTATAGCACCCCACCAAAATATATTGACATGTCATGTGTTTAATTTAGTGTTATATATATATATATATATATATATAGGGGTGCACTATGGTGGAAACCACCTCTTAGATGTGAAATAAGACTAGATCTTAACCATTGATTAAGAAAATCGACGATCGAGATGTAATTTAGAGCTTGAAAAATTCGCTGCAATAATAGAAGGAAAAAGTTGCACAAAAGGATTTTTTGGTAAATTTCAGGCATTGTTTAAATTGCCCACGATTTTGTCTACTTAATTTTAGGGGTAATTAATGCATAAATATGGCAGTTACAATAAAAATCAAATCTTTTTCTAAATTCCTCAATTAATTTCAACAACAACATTTATTGCGGTAAATTTTCAACCTCACTTCCTCTCTCCCAGAAAAACCCACTCTCGCCGAAAAACCAACCTCCATCGCCGTCCAGAAAAGAAATAAAGGTCACCATAAGTTGGGTAAGTTTCTTTTGTAGTTCTTCATAGAATATTCAACAGTGATTTGAAGTTTCATCGACATCTACTGCTAACATTTATTTGGTTTTTTTTTTTGCGAATTTTTTTGAATTAAAATTTTAATCGCGAGGTCGAACAATTTGTTCCAATTATTCAAATCGCTGAATGTACAAAACCTAGATGATTTATTGATGTTTCTTGGCATTTATTCGCATTTTAAATTTTTTTTTGGGTTAAATACCCAAAAATTCGCAGTCAGGAATCTACAGCCCAAAAATCGCCGGCGATTGCATACTATAGCAACCAAACGAGGAGTAATCGGGTAAAATTTGTTTTTATTTTTGATAAATTTTAACTATTTAAATGGTTCGTTGATTTATATTTTAGCGACATCACGATTGACTATTGCTTTTTCGTTACAAATGAATACTATAGAGCGGGTTGAATTGATTTTTGAACCGATTAATTATATTTATCTTGTTAATGGACAAAATAGTGAATGTGGTATATATTAATGTTTTCATGAACTTGTCAATTTTGTATGAAACATAGTACTGAATAGTCAATGTAGTACGTGTTTGTGATTTTCGATCCAAAATACGTGGAATGTGTGGTTAATGTATAATGAAATGAATATTTTGAACAAATTTAACGGTTAATCATTTCACCAATAACATCTTTTATTATATGAGCTTTGAATTTAACATGAATTGCGTAATTGGATACATATTTATGCAATAATTGTATACATTTAGTGCATTTATACAAATTCTAAATTTGTGTGTAAGCTATTTTTTCCTCGGCCTTCAGATTATTTTCCGTATGGCATATGAAATGAACATTTACTGCAACTTAATTGTCTATTAATTGCTAGTATAAAATATTTATTCATATAATCTGTAAAATACAACATGAACAACATAACTACTTTTCTATTTGTGCAATTATTATCTTGATATAGTGCATATTTACAGAAGTAAAGTTTATGTTTATGTTGTCCTATAGAATACAGTTTTATTGTGCAAGTTTTTAAGTAGCTTATGTGCATATATGTTTCTCATTTTCTGTACATTAATCTATGTTTTTTATTCATCTCTTTACTGTACTTAAATTCATTTTAAAGTATAATACATTCAGTGTAAATTATAGATTCATTTCCTTCTGCATTATGAATTAACTGGTTATTCATTGCACCTATAACATCTTTTCTTATATTATCTGTGAATCCAACACGTATTGCATTCATGGAGAAAAATTTAGATGAATGGGAAAGTGATCTAACTCATGCCAACAAAAATTATCTGAAGCATAAAAGGATGGTCATTTGTCGGAAACTTCTGTGGGCAGACTGCAACAAAAAGGATGAACAAGTTTGCGAAACAACTGCGAAGTTTTTTATAAAGAACTGCAAGACAAAGGAATTTGAAATGGACGTCTACTTGGAGAAAATTACGCGTTAAGTGATGAAGTAAATTGGAAACTTGTGTTTTGCATGGCTACAGATAATATAAGCTTTAATCTATGTATTTTGGGTCAAATTTGGTTGTTTTTTGAGACTTGACTAAATCGTGGTTATCATGGAGATTTCCTTACCCTATTCACTTTGCATTAAATATATGTTTTTAAATATAATAGTCAAAGTATTTATTTTGGAAGAGTTATTAAAAGTTTATTATATTTCACATGATGAATTGATGACTTTAAACATAAGATCGATTATATTATACTTAATAGAAAATGCAAATGAATCCATAAAAAATAATACCTTAAAAAGGTGCAAAAAATGGATAGAATAGTAGCATAAAAAGGAATGTAAAAATCTTATGTACGTAATAAAAATGAATATTACTTAAAAAAGGTGCATGATTTTAAATTCGTCTGCATTTTACGAAACATTGTAAGTTAACAAGAAGAAGTGACAAGTATAATCGTAATGATTGTTTTATTATTAATATTATATTTTGCAAATTTATTCAAAAAATAATTATTTTACAAAGGAACATAAAATGATTAAAATTATGACAAAGAAAGGTATGAAATAATGCGAATTAAAGTATAAAACACTAAACAAGAAAATTAAAATTTATATAAGATAAAAATGTAGAACACCAGCGAAGAAATTAATCAATATCCAAAATGAAAATAAGCAACAATGTGCTTTACTTTAAAAAAAATGCAACAAACGTAAAAGATAAAAACAAAAAAATGTTTGTAAAAAAAATCTAATCACCATTGCTTCTCGCCACACATTTAGCTTTATCACAATTCCGTGAATCGTGATTTTCCATCTGCTTGCACTTTCTACATAACCTCATTGGTTTCTTCAACATTCTTTCAGCTTTCTCCTTGCGAGAAATAAAACGGCTCTCACTACCTTTAGTTTTAACAACATCAGGAGGGTGTACATCAACAGTGTTCGGAAATAACACTGCACCACAAAAGCCAAAGAACATATTAACATAAATAAGAACAAATAATTTCAAAACTTAAAAAAAAATACAACAAATAAAATTCGTATTAAAATAATAATACAATATCTGCAGGTTTTATGAACTAGATTTGTAGTATTACGTACTAATTTATGCATATTTCGCAACAGGATGTACAATACTTCAGAAAATAAAAAAAGACAAAAAACATGCGACAGATATAACAGTACTCAATAAAATTTGCAATAAAGAAAATCTATTTTAGCATGTTTACAGGCGACAATATTGTATATTTTTTAATATAATTTAGCGCGAAAATCACATGCATAAAACAATACCGTGCAATAAAAAAACTAATTAAAAAATAAAACACATATATGTATAAACTACATCTAAAACTTCACAAACGTAATCACAAAGATTGAATAATTCATGTGCAACTCTGGTTACATACGAAAATATAAATTATCAATGCTTAAAAAAAAAAGAAGACTATTTTGAGAAATAGCATCGTCATATTTATCCATGGCGTCAACTGCAGAAGACATACAACCAACGACGACCAAAAAATAAGATGTCGATAAATAAAAACTGAACAAGAGAGACTGATATTATAACGACGAAGAAGAACCAACTGCACCACAATAATAAGAATAATAATAAAAGAACGTGATTTAAAAAGAAAAAAAAAGATTTTACAACTTTTGAAAAAAAAATGAAAATTTTCGTGATGAATATGCTAAAATATAAACGATTGATTGAAAAAAAAAAAACAAAATATTCGTGTAGAATGAATTAAGGAATAAAAAGATTTGACAAAAATATGTAGAGAGAAAATCATGCAAAACAGTTATGGAATGAAAATATTGGAAAATTATTATACCCATAATACCCTACAATATTAATAAAATAAGTAACTAATTATATAAAACCAAAAATCTGGGCCGTCCATAATTAAATACAGATGGATAAGATTAGTTCTCATTTCACATCTGGGAGGTGGTTCACATATGATTACTCCTCTATATATATATATATATATATATATAGATAGATAGATAGATAGATAGAGGAGAGATCATGTTTAAAAAAAAACCATGTGAGATAAAATAATGAATCATGTCTATTAGATCTAAAAAACTCAATGGTCAATATTCAAACAAGCAACAACTGATATACAATCAAACAACAACTAAAACACAACCAAACAACGACCTGAATACAATCAAGCAACCTCATGAACACAATCAAGCATCTTTCTCACTTTCTCACGTTAAGACCTTTCTCACCGGATCCGCTCCATATATATATATATATATATATGAGAATGGAGAATATGAGAATACTACATTGCATCCTCACTATACTTCATTTTAACCTCAAAATACTTCATTTTCATTTTATCTTCCATTTTCCTCATTTTATCTTCGATTTCCTTCATTGTTCTTTTTAGATTTCAGTTTTTCTAAAATATTGTTCACTTTTATCTTCAGTTTTTTCATTCTATCTTAAAATTACTTCATTATTTGTTCTCATGTTCTCACGTTAACAACTATTCTCATATGATCAGACATCTCTCTCTATATATATATATATAGAGGGAGGTTAGATCATATGAGAATCAATGTTAATGTAAGATTTGGGAATAAATATCAACCATTGATTGCACAAGATCTGCGGTCATGCTTTAATAATTTTTGTTTTCATTTTATCCTCCCCGTACTTCATTATTACATATTTAAGGATATCTTTATCATTTAATCTGTTTTAATTATGATATCTCCCTCAAATAAACGATTTTCTTTTTTGGTTTCCTTCTTTCACGCAATTTGCTTTTGTAATTCCTTTTCTTTTCAATTTTTCAATATATTTTGATTATCTTATTGAATAAGTTTTGATATTGAAGAAAATGGTCGAAAACTTCTTCATTCAACTCAAGAAAAAATGCAAACCGATGCCAGGAATATATATGTACATATATGTGCTAGAGTTCCCTACAAAATAGGAAACAAACATCGCAAAATATATGCTAGGGTGATATACAAGATATTGCCTTCTTGATCGAATATCTTCTCAAATATGGCGAGAATTGATGAATCTCAACACCCCCCTCAAGTTGGCGAGTGAAGATCTTGAACGCCCAACTTGCCAGACAAATACCTCTATGGAGCTACTTGCACTCCTGTGTACGAGTCCACAAGCAGACCCCTACACCCATCAAGCTCACCCACGGGGAGATTGACCTTCCATAGGAGATAATGACCTCACGAGGACCACTCCAGAGCTCCCGATGCCTCCTTACGAGGGGCTCAAAACTTTTGCGCTTTGAGCACTTGCGTTTGTCAGGTCATATCCAACTGTTCGACCTTGGGGTCTCCCTAGCGGTCAACCCTAAGCCCGAAGGGACTATTGTTGGGCCCAGATTTGGTTGGGCTAAACCGGTCCAGGCCTAATGTAACCAACTAAGGTCCATATACAAAAGCCCATCACTCAGAGACCCCGGCCCGAAGGTCACACAACCCACAAACGGCCACCGACAAGACCATGAACTGCAACTAAGGTCCCAGGCCACGAACCATAAGTAAGGTCAAGGTCCCAGAAGGCACGACCCGAAGCTAAGGACCTACAGTCCACGACCTACCTTGAAGGCCAAGGAGGCTAGTTCCAACCCGCATGGAATTCGGAAGACCGTTGAAGATCCAAGCCCAACTGCTCCGCGAAATCAGAATTACCCACGAGTTCCTCACATCGCCAACTGGGGAGACATCTAAAGAGATAAGGATCCAACTGCAAACAATTCGGAGGACAATTAAGGAACCCTAGCCGAACGACCTCCGAAAAGGATGCATCCATCAAACTCCTGCAACGACCTCCAAAAGAGCCGAAACTACCTCCTGAAATTTTAGGGTTGTAACAGCTCCTCTTGAGCTATAAAAGAGGAGCTGCTAGGTCATTTTAGAACGATTTTTTCTCATATTAACGCATGTACTCTGCATTTGCGTAATATACATTTCATTTTCTGTAATCGAATCATATATCATCATTCTTCAACTATTTCTTTTATTGCCCTAGCATAAGTTCTTAGGGTCCTGATATTACTATAAATCAAACCTCAACCATTAGTAGCATATTTGTACTAATATATAAAATAATAAATAGTGCACCTATAATACGCATGATTTCAATAAATAATACTGGAATGCAAATATTTAAAATATCTTGAATTAGACCATATGAATATTGTTATTTATATTTGGAAATGCATCCAGATTTTTATTGAAACTCGAAGATTCTTTCTAATTAGTTTGAATGATGCAAATTGCAAGCTGTAAGGCTAAATGGATATTAAGAATAGTGACACATAAATTCATCCATCTTTTTCAGAAATGGAAAGCAATTAATTATTACTTGAATAATGCAATTACATATTTCTTACAAACTCCTTTGATTTACGAAACCAACGAATGAATTTGTCCTTTTGTGATGTCATCTTCAATTATAAAAATTCAAATATCCGTTTAATCGCATTTTAATCCATGCAAAATATAAAAGGAATCGAAATATTGTTACAGTTTGGAAATTATTACAAATTAAGTTAATTAAATCATACTAAAACAATTTGAGCGAGGGGGAAATAGACGTTGATTTATATAATATAGTTGGAAATAAAATAAATACTTACTATATCTATATGATCAGCAATTAAACATTATATAATAATATAATAAATTCACAATTGGTCTGTCAGAACAATTAATTTTTTTCCTCGCAAAATAACAATTAATTTTATTCTTTAAATGGATACTCTCGTATCGTTGAGATTCAAAAACTTTCAGTAATTTTTTAGACCAGTCGATGAAATAATTATACTGAAACCAGCAAATATTATTTAAATAAAAATAATTTGACTTGTTTATCCAATTTCAACCAAACCATACAGTTTGTAAATATTGGACTTATCAAGGCAAAAACTGTTACTATTATATTTTTGTAAAAGCCAATGTGCCTATCACTCTGACTCCCCCACTTATCTAATAAGCCCTCCCATATTAATAAAAGGTAAAAAAAAAAAATGAAATAAATGAAATGTTTTATTAATTTATTTTGCGAAATTTCACCTTTTAAGCCCCATCACGTGTGTTTCTGCAAGGATCGCTTCACGCCTTCGCCCTCTCTCTCTCTCTCTCTCTCACCTGCATTGATAGGAAATGCTCTATACATACAGATAGATACACTAATTCGTGATCAGAGAAAAAATCCCTAGCTTTTCATTCACCTTCAGTTTTTGCATTACAGAAAAACCTATTTAATCGCGCAACAATTTGTATCTATTAATTGTGGTGGCGGTGTAGGTGGTGGCGTTGGTGGCGGTGGAGGTGGAGTGAAGGAGCTTGAGTGTTTGCTGTATGTCAGTAGATTGCCACACTCATTGCGGTGGACTCGGTGAGATTGCGAACCAGTTGCAATGGCCACAACTCCGAAAAAGGCGACGCTTACCTGTTGCAGCGGTCCAGCTGGAACCGGCGATTCAGCCGCCGTAGTCCGCCTTGAGACTGCATCCGCGACCGCTGCTGCTGATTGGACGGTATCTCCCGCCGCTGAGGATCAGAAGAACAAGGCGGCTGCTGCCGTCGCGACCTTGATTAAACCGGAGCCTTCTTCCAATGTCGCTGCAAAAGGCATTAACTGCTCTCATTTTTATTTTCCAAATGCGATCATAAGCTGTCTATTCTTCCTTTTCCTCCCTTCTTTCGCGTTCCCTGTAGGGAAGTTGATACTTTTCAGTTCTTGCGCGGGAATTAATTGTTTTGGTTTTTGTTTTATGTTAGAATATGTGCATGTGGAGTGCATTGATCGAGATCTTGTGTTTTCTTCTTGATCATTGAATTATATGTTGGTTCTATGGAGAGGGTTGATTAAAATGTTTGTTTCTCTGGATGTATTTCTTTCTGGGATGCTGTTGAGTTTGTACTGCTTTCGTTTCAAGTTGAAGGTTTCTTTGAGATTCGGTCCGTTGATAGGGATCTTGTGTGTTCTTCTTGATATTGAAATTATATGGTGGTTCTTGATTGTTATGTTTGGTGTATCTGAATGTATTTCTGTCTGGCATGCTATTGAGTTTGTACTGCTTTATTTTGAATTTGGAGGTTTCTTGGATGATTTGGTCCGTGTACAGTGTTTTTCTCATGATATCCTTGAAAACAATCAACGATATTTTCCTGTGATGCCTGATTTTCCCTGTTTGAAACTGATTTTTCTTTCTGAGAAAGACATGTTATGAAGGAACAGAACTTGATCATTATTTACTTGCTTGTGCCTCTTATGCCACCACTCTGCACTTCCAATTTCATGTATAGGTGCATCTGTGTCGAATTTTATGTTATCATTGTATTTTTCCATTTTTTGGATTGGAGAAAATTTGTGATGTTGAATGCCTTGTGAACTTTTAGCATGAACATAACTTACTGGGAAAACTTGGTTATTTATCAATGCTTTGCTTATTCAGGGACTCAAGTCATGACACGAGCCCAAACCAAGCATCCCCTGGATCCTTTATCAGCTGCTGAAATCTCTGTGGCTGTTGCAACGGTCAGAGCAGCTGGGGCCACTCCTGAGGTAAAAAAATTACTCTTCACTTATATGTGACCATGATATTATAATCCCGTATGACTTTATATCTGTCATCATAATTCTTGCATTACACTGTTTACCATGTTTTAGGTTAGAGATAGCATGAGGTTTGTTGAGGTCGTTCTGTTGGAACCAGAGAAGCATGTAGTTGCACTGGCAGATGCTTATTTCTTTCCACCTTTTCAACCATCATTGTTGGCTAGAAACAAAGGAGGACCTGCTATTCCTAGTAAGCTACCACCAAGGCGAGCCAGACTAGTTGTATACAATAAGAAGTCCAATGAGACTAGTTTGTGGATCGTTGAGTTGACAGAAGTACATGCCACTACCCGAGGGGGACATCATCGAGGAAAAGTCATATCCTCTTCAGTTATCCCTGATGTTCAGCCACCAATGGTATGTTACTAAATTTATGTGCTTTCATTGCATTTAATTTAGCATATGGACCCTGAATTTGCAGGGCATTGCAATATCATTCCTTTAATTTTCTTTTAAGTGCATTGAATACTGTACACGTAGTACTCTCATAAATTGAATTCGGGACATGTTCAACGCATTGACCAAACATTTCAAGTGCACTGAGTTTCCATGAAAGAAAGGAATGCCTCTATGGATTAAACTCACTGATACATGGATTTGTGGAACAGATTTGTATTTTACCTTCTTTGAGGCACAATACTATTCCATTTCAAATGCGTAATTTCTGTAAACTGTAGGATGCTGCGGAATATGCTGAATGTGAAGCTGTTGTCAAAGATTACCCTCCTTTTATCGAGGCAATGAAGAAGAGAGGCATTGATGATATGGAACTTGTCATGGTTGATCCATGGTAAGTATGTGTGGATAATGATATACTCTGGGAAAAACTTTATTAGTATAATCATTTAGTGGTCTTCTTGGTGTTGAATTCCTACCGCAGGTGTGTGGGTTACCACAGTGAGGCTGATGCTCCTAGTCGTAGACTTGCAAAACCACTTATATTTTGCCGGACAGAGAGTGATTGCCCACTAGAAAATGGTTATGCCCGACCTGTTGAAGGAATTCATGTGCTTGTTGATATGCAAAATATGGTGGTTATCGAGTTTGAAGATCGGAAGCTTGTTCCTTTGCCACCAGCTGATCCTCTTAGAAACTATACACCTGGTGAAACAAGGGGAGGTGTAGATAGAAGTGATGTGAAACCGCTTCAAATTGTTCAGCCTGAAGGTCCAAGCTTTCGTATCAATGGGCATTATGTTGAATGGCAGAAGGTTTTTCTTTCTCTTTATTATTGTAAGACACTACACACACAGGCACATGATAAGCCTGAATTTTGTTAACTTCATGGTATAAATCTTGGTAAACAGTGGAACTTTCGCATTGGTTTCACCCCAAGGGAGGGCTTGGTCATTCATTCTGTTGCATATGTTGATGGCAGCCGGGGAAGGAGACCTATAGCGCATAGATTGAGTTTTGTAGAGATGGTTGTGCCCTATGGAGATCCTAATGATCCTCATTACAGAAAAAATGCATTTGATGCAGGGGAAGATGGCCTGGGGAAGAATGCTCATTCATTGAAGAAGGTAAGCTGCTGTTTTGAAAATGCCTCTCTTTTTTATTTAAGTTATGGCAATGTTCATACAAACATAACCCTTAATCTTAATGACTTTTCTTTTTCAGGGATGTGATTGCTTGGGATATATAAAGTACTTTGATGCTCATTTTACAAACTTTACTGGAGGAGTTGACACAATTGAAAACTGTGTATGCTTGCATGAAGAAGATTATGGAATCCTATGGAAGCATCAGGATTGGAGAACTGGCCTTGCTGAAGTCCGAAGGTCGAGGCGTCTTACTGTTTCTTTCATTTGCACTGTGGCAAACTATGAGTATGGATTTTACTGGCACTTTTATCAGGCAAGTAAAATGCTTTTCTCTACTGTAATTGCCTGAATGGATTTTATGGTAGCCTTGGTCTGTTGTAACTGTTCTATTTCCTTTTCTCCCAGTATATACTATATACAAGTGAAACTTATCTTTGATCTTTTTGAATTGTTTGGAGCTGGGAGGGACATGTGACCCAACCGAGTGTACTAATATGTTATGATCCTGCATTTTAAGATAGTCTGTTGTCAATTCCAGGATGGGAAGATTGAAGCTGAAGTTAAACTAACTGGGATTCTGAGTTTGGGGGCTCTCCAACCTGGCGAGTTTAGAAAATATGGTACAACAATCGCACCTGGATTATATGCTCCAGTGCATCAACATTTCTTTGTTGCTCGTATGGATATGGCTGTTGACTCTAAACCTGGCGAAGCACACAATCAGGTATTGGATCCAGAATTAGTACTTTTTGCTGGATTCCTGTGAGAAATAACACTGAGAATCTGTGATGGTAACATTGTAGATTAAGAAGTTTCCGTGCCTTTATAAATTTGTAAATAAGCTTATACTTGTTTATTTTGCTATTATTCCCATTTTCTCAGGTTGTTGAAGTAAATGTCAGAGTTGAAGAACCTGGAAAGGAAAATGTTCACAATAATGCATTCTATGCTGAGGAAACTATCCTTAGATCTGAATTAGAAGCAATGCGTGACTGCGATCCATTATCTGCCCGCCATTGGATTGTAAGTATCCATAATATTTCATGTTTTGAATGTCTGATTCAAGTTTACCTTATTCACCAAAAGTCAATCAAGTTTTCTGTATTATGGTTCTATTACCAAGCTAAAATACTTTTTACGCTTGTAAAATCATATTGTGGTTGTTGGTTGTCAAGGACAGGAAGAGTGCCATTTCTTTGTTTGTTTTGCTTGTTTTCTGAAATGTGGTGGAGTCTTTGTTGTCTTCTAATTAATCAATGGCATGGGATCGATCAAAATTCTCTGTTTGATTGCCGTTGAATTTTTTTTTATCTTTTTTTACATTCAGGTAAGGAACACAAGAACTGTGAATCGTAGTGGACAACTGACAGGCTACAAGCTGGTACCTGGCTCAAATTGTTTGCCATTGGCTGGTTCTGAGGCTAAATTTCTGCGCAGAGCTACATTTTTGAAGCATAATCTGTGGGTTACACAGTATGCACGTGGAGAGGATTTCCCTGGAGGAGAGTTTCCTAACCAAAATCCTCGTGTAGGTGAAGGATTGGCTTCATGGGTAAAGCAGAATCGGACTCTGGAGGAAAATGATATTGTTCTGTGGTCTGTGTCATGTTCACAAATATATTGGTTTGAGCAATTGGTTTGAAATATTAATCTCTGACTGCATTTATTTATTTTTATCCTTATAGGTATGTTTTTGGCATTACACATGTTCCTCGACTAGAAGACTGGCCTGTAATGCCTGTGGAGCACATTGGTTTTGTGCTTCAGGTGATTTTTCTTAATTCTATTTTTCTCATATGTTTGAAATGCAGTTCTTGTTGTATACCAAAGTTATGCATTTTCTAATAGCTTGTATGATACATCTTGTTTATTCTGTCTTTTCCCGAACATGCTCTACTGAAACATTGCTTTCTTTCTTTAAACTTTTGTGGATTTTATACAATTAGTTTGGTTTAATAAAATGTTAGGGTTTTTTATATTTATTGAAAATGCTCTTTCAGTGTTTTTATTTTCTTATCTAATTTCTAATCTTATTTATTTTTTAACTTTTATGAAAAATGTTCTCTCTGTGTTTTTCAACCTTTAGTCATGAGTGCTCAATATATTTCCTATATGTTCCGTTACTCGCGAAGCAATTCTCTGCTTTTGGAAACTGAAGCAACTCCTTGAGTTCGAGTTGTGAATTTGTGTAACCTCCAGAGTGTTTGAAAGGATTCCTTCTTTTTGGTGAATGTTGAGGGTTCTTTAGATCATAATAGTCTTTCTGAAAATGCTGGTATAACTTTCGGTATTTCTTAAGTTTGCTATGGGATTATCAATCCTTGCAGCAGTTTGCAGATGGATAGCTCCTACTGATCACTGATCAGTACTGCTATTTTAAGAAGTTCATTCCCCTGTTTGGTACTTTCTATGAAGTTCATTCCTGTGTATCACTTATTCATTACATATTTATGACAGATACTTGAGATTTTTGTTTTTGAATAGAAATGCAATTATTTAAACTTACAAACCCATGGGAGAATCTTGAACCCTTAACCTCTTGGTAGTTAGTTACTTATGTTGGTGTTTGTTGCAGCCGCATGGATTCTTTAACTGCTCTCCTGCGGTGGATGTGCCACCCAGTGCTTGCGAGATGTATGCGAGGGAGAATGAAGTAAAAGACAATAATGGCGTTGCTAAGCCGAATCCCCCCATTCTCATATCAAAGATCTGATCAAGATGCATGGACAGACATACTTGGGTTTCAGTTTGTTTGAGACAGTATTATTGCTTTATTTGCTCTCTTTTTTTTTTTCTTCGTTGATCTAGCTTGAAGTGTAAGGAATGAATTTGTATTAGTTTTTTTGGAGCTCTGCCGACATTTGTACTTGATTTGGGACGTCTGTTTTATCGGTTTGATTTATGCCTCTGAAAGGTGTCATGGACAGCGATGGTTGTCTTAATTTATGTGGCCTTATTAAAGTGCCTCCAAAATTGGAGCTTGTTGATGCAGCTGGCGTATCTTAAAGATTTTCTAGGATCTCACCCGTCTCCACCTCCCTTGCCTCTTGATTCCGTGACATTCCAGATTCGAGTTGAGTTTTTTTGGAATTTACTGAGTTTGGAAGATTGCGTTTTTTAATTTGTTAGCAAAATGAACGAAGAATTGATCTTTCACTTGTAAGATTTATCAACTTATTTAGTTATTAGTAGTATATATATACAGAAGTTAGAGATTTATGTGAATATTGTTACTACATAATAGTCATATAATGATTATTATTCAAATTCCCAAAACGCAGAATCGTAACAAGTTACTTGCTTCTATCTCGGTAGGTGGTCCTATGTACTATGTATTATATCTTTGAATTGATATGGAAAATTTGTGAGCCTCTACGACTACTCCAATTCCAGATTGCGGTGATATATTTTTCAGTTGGACTTGCTTTGATGTGTCTAGTCTAAATTAGAAATTTTTAATTACTCTTTTCTTATAATAGAATTCCATATATTTTATACTTTCTAAAAGAAACTATATTTTACATTTTATGGAAAACAGGGAAATATATTACCAAGTTTAATAAATTAGAGAATTTTATCACAATGTTTACTTCTGTTAGGAAAATATATCATTTGCCAATTCAACAGTTAAGTGGAGGATTTATAGTTCGTCTTGATCATCTCTGTTACAACTCAATTCATATCCTATACAGATTAATTTTGCATGTTCCGCACAAACTAGAACTAATCTAGAGGCTACTAAATTAGTGGTTTCTATACATTATTTGACACATCAAAATATCATAAGAGGGAGGAATACTTCCTAACTCTTATTTCCCTACACTTTTATATCATTTTCTACAATTGCTATTTTTTTCACATGCATATTATTTGTTTGCTCTTATGTCTTGACATAAAGAAATCCAACTACATATTACAGAAATGTATACACAACATATACTATACGGAATATGAAAATCACACACCTACTATTTTAGAGTGAATGAAGATCTAATAGAAATATGTAAGCCAAAAAAAAAAAGTCAATATTAATGTTCTTATCTTTAGAATAATGGGACAGCGTTGCGTGACATCAATCGGTGCAATTTAAGTTCCATAATATCATTATTTAGTTAGCATTATTAAGGTCATTAAACTGCATGATTTCTGAATTTAATCATATTGAAAAGTGATTGATGCATCAATTGTCTATAGTTGATTCCACCACCCACTCCTAATCATATTAACTTTAATCTCCTTATTTTCTCACCTCTAATTAAATCAACCTAGAATACATTTATTTCCATGCACTAAGCTAATTATTCATTGTTAATTCCGTCTTATTATTATTACTAGATTCACACCCGTGCGTTGCACGGTTAAATTTTATATATTAAGAATTTTATGTTTTTAATAGATACTATTAATTTAAATTTTAGTATATCCTGATGTTTCAATTGTATATTAATCTTATAATTTATTGGATAAACAAAACACTTTAATCACTTACATCCGAGTTAAAAACACATTTAAAATTCTAAGTAGCTCTAAATATAAACTTATATTCTACTTAGTCATCTAATTACTTTTATTTAATATAAAATTAAGTAAACTTGTTTTTTTTTTTTTAAGTTTACAATCTCCGCCCCCTTACAAATATGTTAAGACAAATTATTTAATTTTCTTAAACAAAAGTGATTCAAAAGAAGTATAAGTAATTTTAAATAATAATAAATAAAAGTGTATAACTGAAAGAAAATATACACATTCTAATAAATACAATATTATAGCTCATGTCAAGGATGCATAAGAAAGCAATGTGAAACTACATTTCAAATAGAGTGAATATAGATATCAAATAATAAATTATCTAAATATTTAGTGGTTATGATTTGCTAAAGTCTTCTAAAAAAATATTTCTCTTAATGTCATGCATATTCTTCAAATTTATATATTTAAAAGTTCATGGACTACTATATAATAAATATCATGGTAAAAGTCATAATATTGAGAATAATATTATTAAAAACCATAAACTAACATATCCTCAAACTAAATGAAGATAATCATATAATGTGTAGTTCTCAGTTTTATAAAAATAAAATGTCAAATTTTATGGTTTGGAAAACTATAACATAGGTAACTCTCAAGTCTTTATTTTATTCGAAATTTTATTGCAATACAATCTTATCTACTAATATCTTAAAATAAAATAGTTGCATGTATTTACAGTTTTGTCACTTTCCCTCCAAAATAATATCACTCAATAATAATTTATTTTTATTTTATTGAAATATAGATGTACAATAAATTATAACAAAAACTAACAAAATTATATTCGTCCCTTTTTTTAAAAAAAAATTACATCTTACTAATTTATTATATTTATTATTTTTTAAATAACATGAATATAATTTATAATGGATTATTTTTTTCAAATTAAGTTCTAATTTTTTGTATGCTTTGTGTTTGATGTACTATATATTATTTTTATTTAAATCATATATGGTTGAATATATAATATAGAAATAAGTTATATTATAATGTACTAATGTATAATATTAATGATTAAAAATCAAGATTTAAAAAAAATACTAAAAAATATGTAAGTTTTATGATTTTGTTAGAATAAGATATTGTATATTTGATCCGCACATCGCGAATCGCACAGGTGTAAATCAAAATTTTAGAAATACAATACAATTTTTTGTGCTCTTTTGTTATTGTGCTTCAATATAATATTATACTTCAAGTACATATATGGAAATTTAATTAAAAAAATTATATCAAACACAGGCTATGAAGTTTAATTTGAGTATGATTCCGTAAAAGTTATTATACTTATATTGTTTAAAAAATAGTATATATAAAAAATTAGTGAGATGAAATATTCTAAAGAAAAAATGAAAAAAAAATATTTTTTTAATATTTTTATTATATATATATATATATATATATATATATATATATAATATGCAACAATATAAAATATTTTTTTTTGGCAGACTATTATACTTTGATATATTATATAAATATAGATAATGATAATAGATGAATAGATTTTTACATTCAATCCTAAACTAAAATTTAGAAATATTTGTTAGGGCCGTGGTTTTTAATTTTGGATTTATTAAATAATAGGGGTAAATTTATATATGTTATTTCACGATAATTTTGTTGAAATGGAGTAACTCACCCTCCACGAAATGAAAGTGGTGAAATTAAGAGAAATATTTAAATAATAATTAAATAAATAATAATAATTTATTAAAATAAAAGAAAATGGCGGGAACAATTTTTACTTGACTACTTTGCTTTAATATATATATAGATTATTATTTCAGGGGTGCACTATGGTGGAAACCCCCTCTTAGAAGTGAAATAAGACCTAATCATAGCCTTAGATTTACAATTTCAACGACTCAGATTTAAAATTACATCCAAAAAAAATCGATGCATAAATAGATGTAAAAAGTTGCATAAAAGGATAAATTGGTACTTTATCAATAATTCGTATAACTTCCCACGATTAGGGCATCCACAATGGTGGGTGCTTAAAATTTTTTATCTACCCCCACCTGTGCGCCACGTCAGCATCTACCTCAATTTATATCTACCTCACTTTTTTATCTACCTTACTTTTAACTATTCATGGGTCCCACATGTCATAACCATCACTCAATATTATACATATATATACTACACATATTCTTCTTTATTTTTATTTTATATTAAATAAAAAATTGATTTAATTAATTAATATTTTATTTGAAGTTAATAAATACTTTTATTTAATTAATTCTATATATTAGTTAACTAACTATTATTTTTCTAATATATAATATATAAATCATATTCATTTTTTATTTTTTTAAAAATCTTACTAAAACTAATAAATAAAAAGAATTAAAAAAAATATGTGAATGAAAAAAAAAATCAAACAAAAAAACGTTGAAAAAAAAGACAAAAACGTAAAGAAATAAAATTACAAAAACGTCAAAAAAAAAAAAAGAGAAAAGAATAAACCAAAAAAAAAAAACGGAAAATAAAAATTAAAAAAAAGTGAAAAAAAGGCTTTTCCATCACCATTGCACGCGCCACGCCTGTGAGATGCGTGTCCCAAACTCGCGCGTCAGTTAATTGAAGGTGGGTCCCACTTTTTTTATGGGAGCTGGGTGCTTAAATTTCTACCCATTTGCTTCATTTATGCATTCTCTCTCCTCCATTTGGCAGCTGATCCTACGTGGCGAGCTCCTTATTTTTTTTAAGGAGCTCCACTGTGGATGCTCTTACATCTCTCTAATTATCGGCCATTAAAGCTTTATTGAAGGTAGGTTTAACCCAATTAAATATTAGTAAAAAGAGAAAAAAATCTTCAACTACCGCATTTACAGCGGTAATTACATTCGAAACGACACCTCCAAAAAACCAAAAAAAAAACTTCCGAAAGAAAACGACGATTGCTGCAGGTTGTGGAAGGGATTCAAAGCGACATTGTCCGACGAACTGCAAATCACGAGCGACAACACTTGGGTAAGCTTTGTAGAATTTTTTCCCCAGTTTTATAGGTTTTTATGGTTCGAAAATCAATTTATCGTTGTAAAAAAAAATAGACGACAGTAGTAAGTGACCGAATGCTAAAATCTAAAAAAATACAAACTTCAATAGTTTATTGATGGATTTTGTCATCAAGTAACCATTTTTTTTTTTGGTTTAAAAAACCCCTATATTTGTAGGAAGCAATCGACCAGAAATTATACCGCCGAGTGAAGATTAATTGAGTCATTCGAAAAGGAAGAGGTAAAACCAATTTTAATTGTATGTTTTTTTGAAAAATATTTTGTTAATTGCGTACTCGAAGTAATTTTTGTTAAGAAAATGTGCTTTTGATGCGGGAGTTACACATTTAAAAATTTTACATTTAAATGGAAGGAAATAGACATTGAATTGAAAAAATAATGGCCTATTTATGCAATTTTTGTTGTTTTTTGCTGCATATATTAGAAAACGTAGTTAGGTAGAACATTATTTCTTATACTGCTATCAGATTAGTTAGCATTTGTCAGATTTAATAAATATTTACTGCAACTTTATTGTGCATTTTGAGAGTGTACATTTGCATTTTTAGCGAAAGAAATTTTCGAGGATTTACATAATTTGAACCCAATTTATGCAGTAATTCTTGACTTTTATTGCAACTATAATGTATGTTTGGAGATTGATAAATTAGCATTTTGTTATAGATGGAATTATCGAGTAATCGCATAATTATATAACTACTTATGCAGTAATTGAATACTTTTACTGCAATTTGTATGTATATTGGGAGAATGAATAAATCGCATTATGTATATTGAGATACATTGTCAACGAATTGCATAATCAAGTACATATTTCTGCAGTAATTGTCTACTATAGTTGTACTCCAACGTTATTGAACATTTTGAGCATGTACATTTGAATTTGTTAGCGCAAGTAATTGTAGGCTTAACTGTAACTGTGTTGTATGTTTGGAGCATGTTTAATCTGCATTTTGTAATGGATTAAATTATCAATGAAGTACATAATTAAATACCTAATTATGCAGTAATTATGAACGTTTTCTGCAATTCTTTTGATTTTGGGTGCATAATTAAATAGCATTTTGCAATGAGATTAATTGTAAACGAATTGCATAATTAAATGTCTAACTATGCAGTAATTCTGTACTATAGCTGCATATTTACTGTATGTAATCTCATTTTTTATTTTGCAGTGTTAAAGTAGCTAATGTACATATGCTTAATTCATTTTCTGCAAATTAATATTTGTTTATATGCAGTACTTTTATTTGTTGTTAGATTTTTAATTATCGTTACAGTATCCATAATGGGAAAGAAAAGAATTGCAATGAAGGAGCCCAATATTGCAGGTGAGTAAATGGATATTTAGAATTTATATGTACTTCTTAATTTTGGAATAACTAATTTTCTTGTATTATATTAGCAAAACATGCAAGAACCGTGGGAGAGTGATCTAACAACAGCCAACCAAAATGATCTGAAGAAAAAAAGGATGGTGATTTGTCGGAAACTACTGGGTGCCGACTGCAACAATAAGAGTGAAGAAGTTTGTGAAACTGCTAAAAGGTTTTTCATAAAGAACTGCAAAGCAAAGGATTTTGACATGGACGCCTACTTGGATAAAATTAGGCGTTAAATGATTATTTGAAGTAACAACTTGTGTATTGCATGGCTACATAATTGTTAAGTTTTAATCTATGTATTTGGTTAGGTATTTGGTTGTTTTTTTGAAACTTGACTACATGATGATTATAATTATATGACTTTAAATACCCATGATTAGTCTTTTATATTTAAATGGTAGCATTTTAGTCGTTTATATGCAATAATTGCAATATTTTTATGTACCTTTATTCTACATTTCATTGCACTACATTGATTTTTATTAAAATACTTGTTAAAATATTTCTAATAATTGTTCAAGTTTTGTAATCATTAACAGGATGAATTGATGACTATAAACAAAATATTAATAGTTATACATTTAATAGAAATAGACCCTGAAACTATAATAAAGATTATTAAAAAGATAAAATAATAGCATAAACAATTAAGTAACAATATAAAACATGTAATATAAAAGAATAATAATACAAAAAGTTTAAAATTAATTGAACGTAAAATTAATTTAAAATTAATAGAACGATGGAAAAAAAATATAAAAGGAACGACTAAAAGGTTGAAAGAATGAAAACTAATGCAATATTCTGCAAATTATTATGATAAGAATAACTTGACCTAAATTGTTAAAAAATATGTTTTACAATTTGAGAAAAAAAACTTATACGATCAGGAAAAAAAAATCTAGGATAGAATTAAAAAAAAAGAAACAAAATATACTAAAAATAAATAAATAAAGAATAAAAAGATTTGACAAAAAAGATTTGAGAGAAAATTATGGAATATGTTATGGTAACAAAAAAAAAAAACTAATATACCCAAAATACCCTAAAAATCTAAAAAAATAAACATAATTTAGCAAATCAAATAAATCAGGACCGTCCATAATGATTAATCAAAGGACAGGATTAGTTCTCATTTCACATCTAAGAAGTAGTTCATATATGATTACTCCTCTATTATTTCATATATACTTTTTAATTTAATAAGATTGGTAACCTTTTCCACTAGCAACGACTAAATCGAAACCAAATTAAGTGTAGAAACTATAAACCAGTTTTGAACGTTGATTTTTGTTAGTTTGCTTGGTTGAGATTAGTTTGTTTCCAAAATATTTTGGGAACTAAAAAAATATTTTTTCCAAAATAAAACAATAAAAAAGTGAGTTTTTATTTCAAGCAAAACATTAGTTCTAGGTAATCCAAAGAAAAGGCCAAAACTGAATTGCATAAAAGAAAATGAGATCATATGAAACTGCAGTTATATTCAATTTCTAGCAGATTTCATTACACTCAAATTATATATGTAGTTCATTTTAGTTTCTCTTATAAATTAATAAAGATTTATTTAGAAATTGTGAATCCATCGTTGTTCAGTATGTTTCGATCCTGAATTAGTCCATTATATTGTGTTTAGACTTATATTATGGCTTTTAATATTGATGTTTTCTTAAAAAATAATATCATACTTTGTAATATATTTTTACAAATATCTAAAAATATTGACTCATTTGAAACTGTCATTTAAATTTCTAATCCCAAATATACTACATAATCAATTGGATACTTAAAATAGATTAAGATACGATTATTTAATTAAATACCAACTACTAACTAATTACTAGGAAATTAATGAAAATGGGCACACACACATAAATGAACTTAAATATAGTTAACACCATTGGATTTGGAGAACGAAGAAAACATGTTTCCGTTTAGTAAACCTTTTCTTTCGATTTAAATTCAAAATTTAGTGTCAATTAATAAATTAAACTTCATTAAAGATCTTCAATTAAGAAATCTTGTGATCGAGAACGAATTCTTTCCTATGGCAAAAATTTGTGTTATTTGTGAGATGAGATGGTGAGATATGTATAAATTATGACAAATTCTTGTATAAGACGCTCTCATAATTTTTATTGTAAGATGAATTTAATGATGTATTTAATTTATTAAAATTATGGATTTATTTATTATAAATGATGTATTTTTTTTATTACAAATAATATAATCTTTTACACAGGGAAAAAATATTTAAAAAAATAAAACGATATATTTAACTTATTAAAATGATGTATTAAGGTCAGTCTCACAATAAAAAATGGTGAGACCGTCTATCAGGAGACCAACTCATAAATTATATCATACATCTAGATGTCCCAAAGAAAACTCGACTTATCTTTTACCACTGCACCCCGAACAAACGACCGACCCCTTTTTTTCTTTTAACATTAATTTAAACGCACATCGTACGTGTTCTCATGTAAGTTTGAACTCAGGACTAGGGATGGGAATAGGCTGGGCTATGGTCCCATAGGCCTGGCTTGCTATAATTTGAAGAGGCCTGAGCCCGGCCTATTATCTATAGTAGGTTTTTTTGCAAGCCTTAGCCTGACCTTTTTAATGAAATAGACCTGATTTTTTGCCTGTATAAAGCCTATCGGAGCCTACTTAAAATTTGTAATGTATATTTTATTTTTAAGTTATAAATATATTATGTTATTTCAATAGCAAATATATTTAATAATTTAGATAAATACATTATTTAGTAACAAATAATTTGTTCAATATATTTTTTATTCATAAATCATAAATATATTTTAAATTGTAGATAATAAATATATTTGATTAATTAAATAATATATAATTATTTAAATGGACCGGCCTGTTAGGCTTAGTAGGCTTATTTTCGAGCCCGAGTCTGGGCCTGCTTGCTAAATAAGCTTTTTAAATAGACTAAGCCTGGCCTGTTTATAAAATTGGCCTGGCTCGGCCCGACCTGTGGTAGGCTATGCCGAAGGCCCCTGTCGAGTAGCCCGGCCTATTCCCACCCCTACTCAGAACCTTTTCGTCTAGGTAGAGTGCTTTCACCATTGCAACCAAACAAGAGACCATACCCCCTTTTTTATAATTTTTAATTTTTTTAATATTAATTTAAACGCATAGTCTACATGCCCTCGTGAAAGTTCGAACTCATGACCTCTTGGTCATAGGTTGAGTGCTTTCACCACTGCACCCCGAACAAGGGACCATACTGTCTATGTAGGCACAGTACTTGTGCTAAATAGGAATGAATCTACACCATTGATCTAAAAAAATCAATGGTTGAGATTAAAACATTTCCCCAGATTTTGTGCTTTTTCGCTTTATAAATCGTGCTTAATCGAATTAAGCACGATTTATAAAGCAATTAAGCACGAACGAAAATTATACTTAATTTTTTTAATTTTTATGCTTTAATCTCAACCATTGATGCTATCAATCAAATGGCTGAGATTCATTCCTATTTAGCACAAACTTTAATTTTAGCACTTGAGTGAATCTATAATATATATATATATATATATATATATATATATATATATTTATTATAATTTATATATTTTTCCATAATGTATCCCTATTTTAATATTATTTATATATTCTTTCCTTGATTTTGAAATCTGGATACGCCACTGCCATACCCCTCCCTTTAAATAACTACTCGGTGAAGAAGGTTATTTTATAAAATTATTATATCATCTTATTACTAAAATGGAAAAAAAATTTGAGATAGAACCTGAAGCGCATCCCAACTTGTATGTACACCCGCGAGTGTGCATAATCATATGAATGAAATAAAATACGAAATTGAAATGAAAAGACGATGGCAGAGAGTCATAAAAGCAGACATGCAGGCCATGGAGCAGGAAAAGAGCTGAAGCATTTTTGTGGGACTTTTTTTTTTTTTACTTAGAATGACAGCAGACTCAATCAGATCAACTGCCATACGATCTTACCATCATTGCATGTAATAATGTTTTGGACCACAACAAAAAATTCACCGCTTCCGTTCATAAACTGACTTTTTACCAACACACAAATTAATCTAATCCCACCTGAAATCGAACTCCCCTACAGCTGTGTTTTTGTATTAATCTTAGTTTTGTATGTACAGCTTATATACGATGATCGAACACACTCATGTCTTGAGGCAATGCTGTCAATGAATACGCAGCAAAATCATCTGAACTCTGATTCTGAAGTTTCTGATCATCCCTTTCTTCTATCTGAATCCCACTGAATTGGAACTGGAAAACTGAATCCAGCTTGCTTTCTTCGTCCCACGAAAACGCGCCCCCGTTTTCCACCACGTTGATGTTGTTGTTGTTGTTGCTACTGCTGCTGTTGTTGTTCATCTGCATCATGGCCTGCTGGAAGCTCACAGTGGAGCTCTCCTTGGATTCATTCATCACAAATCTGCTGATTCTTGGAGATGAGTGGTGGGGGTATTGTGTTGGTGGCATGTTTTGGTGATCTAAGCTGGTTAAATTGGGCATTGAATTGAATCCACAAATGGGGTTGATGGCATGATGATGATGATTCTCTCTCTGGCTCTGCTCATAAGGCCTCAAGGCTGTGCTGTGGCAATAAGAGAGAAAGCTGGATTGGAATCCCTCAGGATCAACGAATTCAGACAAGAAGAGAGGATCATAAACTTGTTTGCTCGAGAAATAATCTCTTGCAGCCACCATTTTCCCTCCACTGCTGCAGAGATTTGTGAGCCCTTCTTGCTGCAAATCTGCAGAGTCTCTCTCATGCTTCACTTGCGCCGCTGCATCGTTGATCGGTTTGTGGGTGTTTGGATCGACTCCTTGCTTCAACAGTTTCTTCTTCAAGCTCGAATTCCAGAAATTCTTGATCTCATTGTCAGTTCTGCCCGGCAACTGTGCAGCAATTTGAGCCCATCTGCAACCACACAAAAAAAAAAAAAAAGAAAAAAAAGAAGGAAAGAATTCATGGATGCATGTTTCTTGAAATCTATCTACATTTAAAGTGTATTGAATTTGTGTATACAAATACCTGTTGCCAAGAGCTTCGTGGAGATTAAGGATCAGATCTTCCTCTTCTTGTGAAAACATCCCTCGTTTGAGATCAGGCCTCAAGTAATTAATCCATCTCAATCTACAGCTTTTCCCACATCTTTGCAAACCTGCATGAAAAATTCATTCAACTCTCTTCAAGAAAATCTTGCACATGAACAAATTAAATAACTGAACCTGCAAGTTTAGGCACTGAGCTCCAGCAACCGACGCCGAATCTTGTTATATAATTATACAGTTTCTCATCTTCTTCTGGCGACCACAGCCCTTTCCTCAGCTTCGGCTTCACACAGCAAGAATTGCGCCCCATATTCCGGGTCACTTCAGTGAAAACGAACAAGCTTTTATCGAACACGAACCTAATAGTGACAGCAAGATTTGTTGCTGATCAGCATGTCCAAGTGAACAATATTACAATGAATTTGTTCTGATGATAATTTAAAGGGACTATCATACTTAAAATTCAAGTCATATGAGAGAGAGAGAGAGAGAGAGGGAGGGGGTGAAGCAATCAAGTGGTTGGAAGCAAATTCTGTTGGTGCTTTTGCATTGGACTGAATTAGATTTGAAGATATCTCTATCTAAAGGAAGAAAATAATAACCAAGGCAGTACATAATCAGGAAATAACTGCATATATTTATGTCTACATAAACGTGACATTAGACTATACATCTCATTTAAATATTCACAATTATTTTGTACAATTTTTTTCTATTTTTCTACAGTTTTTACAATGTATACTGATTTGTTCGTTTATACCATGCATCGCTTTCGTTCCGATCAATTCAATTAAGCGCACGTTGCATCCCATCAACTTTGGACCTTACGAAATTATCTTGAATTTAATTCCTAACTTCGTTTTCCATCAATATTCTTTTGAATCATGTAATTTGGTTAAAAAACATCAAATAATTAAGATGCTTGGGAAAAAGTTTTCCTGCTTTTATGATTTGAACTTGTACTTCATGTCTCCTAACACAAAATGTATTGACATTATTTTCGTTTAGCATACCCAAATCCCACATCAACGAGATGCAGATCTATCTAACTCTCGTTTAGTATGAGACTTTTTAGGATAGAGATGCTCAAAAATAAAATAAGAGACTTGAAATACTTGAAGCGGACAATATTATATTAATGTTGAAGTTTTGATCCATCACTAATTGTTGCATTGCCTTGAATCAGTTTTGGATGGTTCGGAGACCGAGAAGGTGGTCATCAATAGGTCACAGCCCAAAAATAAATTAAATTGTTAGAGCTTAAGATGTCAAAAACATATAATATAATACTAATTAATGTCAGAGTTTCGATTTCCAAAAAAATTGATGTGGGAGGGCCTTAATAGACCACTAACTCCCATTAATATAAGACTTTCTTGAGATGAAGAACCCTAAAAACAAAATCGTGAAGCCTTGAGATACTCAAATCACAAAAACTATTGAGAATAAGTTTTTGTACTTTCAAATGACTCATCGTGGCGTTGGATTCATAAATTATTTTTGTAGTGAGGGCTAATTAGGATTTATATAATAAAACATATAATATTAATTAAATAAAAATATAGCCTATATTAATAATAATAATAATAATAATAATAATAATAAAATATATAAAAATCCATACACTATGATTGATATCAATATCATAAACAGATCTAAAAATTGACAATTAAAAAATAATGCTGACTCATTTTTCTTCATTTCAATAAAAATACCAGATTATTATACTATTAAAAAGGAAAAAAATGATTAGTGGAACTGAAACACCCTTTTTTTTACCTCCATGTATATCCGCCTATATACGTCGGTATACATAGGGGTGTAATCGAATCGAGTTGAGTCGAGGTCGTGCTCAAATTTGACTCGTTTAGTTTCGAGTCGAGCTTCGAGCTTTTTAATCGAATACTTTGATGTTCACGAACGTTATCGAGCTTTTATCGAGCCTAAGCGAACTTTTTAAATTTAGAATATATTTAAGATTTTCATCATTATTTTGAAGAAAAGGTTATTTATTCTAAAAAAATATCATATTCATGCTCATATTCTAAATATATTTCATTATTAGATAGATTTATCATTATTGTTACTCTTAATTCATGAAAAAATTATTTTTATAAAAGTAATTATCTTATATTTCTTACTAATTTTAGCTAACGAGCCTGCTCACGAGTTCACGAGTCGAATACTATGATGCTCAAGTTTGGTTCATTTAATAAACGAGCTTTACTAAACGAACTCGAACGAGCTTTTATCTAGTCGAGATCCGAGTAGCTCACGAACAGTTTGGTTCATTTACAGCCCTAGATATACACATGAAAATAGATTTGAACATTTCGGTTATACCCGCGGTAGATAGATATATTGGGGTGTATATATATACATGCATTGTCACATCTGGAGTAGAGTTAAATGATGATGCAATTCAATTTCAAGATAATTAAGTTTAATTTATAAGGTTTAATGAATGATAATAGATTTATAGCTGTTTAAGGAAAAATCGTAGCTCACAATTTTTAGGGTAAAGGAAACCCTATGCATGGGCAAATCATGCATTAATTAATGTCCAAATTTATAAATGAATTAAATAATAGATAACTTCCTCATTAATTTTATATAATTGTAATCAATCGATGCGTTACATGTTTCCTAACTTCTATGATGTTGTATATTATAATAATATTTTATTCATCAGTATGAAAAAGAAATAAGAGAAGCGTGAAGTCGAGGAACAAAATTGAGTTTCAAGAAAACTCTCGAAGTTGGAAAAAAGATTAATGCTGATTAAAACTCACTTTGTAATAAATAAAAATGAATTAATTTTTTTTTACTATATTCAATAAATGAATTAGGTTAAATATTATTCATTTATTTTTTATTTTAATGGTTGATGTGATCATTCTAAATCTTTAAATTTATTTTTGTATCCATCAAAAGGCGGGTTGGAAAAAAATAAAGAGTTAGTTAAAAATGTTCAGAGTGAAATGCTATACATGCAAAATGGAAAAATAAGTTAAATCATACTCTAAAATATCAAATTTGGTGGGAAATGGCACTTCTTTTTGGGAAAATGAATTTATTTTCAATTTATAAGAAGATTGTGACATTCTAATTCTAAATGATGATGGCGATGGTGACGACGAAAACGATGCATTTATTTTTATTACTTTTCAGGCATATTGTAGATTCTAAGAAACAAAAGATATATAAAATAACTAAAAATTTGGATTATCCAAAAGAGTTATTGTCACTGATCAAGAATTGATGAAAATTGAAATATATTCATAATTGATGAAAATAGAAGTATATGAGGAGGGATCATGTAAAAAAAAATCCTCCTGTGAGAAAAAAGAATGAATCATAGCCATCAGATCTAAAAAAATCAATGGTTGATATTGAATCAAGCAACAACTAAAACGCAATGAAGCAACAAAATAATCAAGCAACAACTAAATCACAATCAAGCAGCATTGCAATCAAGCAACGACCCGAATACAATCAAGCAATGCTGTGAATGCAATCAAGCATCTTTCTCATTTTCTCACGTTAAGAGTTTTCTCACTGGATCCGCTCCCAGAAGTATATATATATATATATATATATATATATATATATATAT